>QXTE01000365.1:0-94532 GCA_003942145.1 Platysternon megacephalum | reverse complement strand
TTCTTCAAACTCCTCTTTGGCTTTTCT
Organism: Platysternon megacephalum; assembly: GCA_003942145.1. NCBI lineage: Eukaryota > Metazoa > Chordata > Testudines > Platysternidae > Platysternon > Platysternon megacephalum. Next base: position 94,505 of record QXTE01000365.1, on the reverse strand, counting down.
TATTACATTCTTGCACTTAATTTGGCAGTGTTTATGCTCCTTTCTATTTGCCTCACTAGGATTTGACTTCCACTTTTTAAAGGAAGTCTTTTTATCTCTCACTGCTTCTTTTACATGGTTGTTAAGCCACGGTGGCTCTTTTTTAGTTCTTTTACTGTGTTTCTTAATTTGGGGTATACATTGAAGTTGGGCCTCTATTATGGTGTCTTTAAAAAGCGCCCATGCAGCTTGCAGGGATTTCACTTTAGTCACTGTACCTTTTAACTTCTGTTTAACTAACCCCCTCATTTTTGCATAGTTCCCCCTTTTGAAATTAAATGCCACAGTGTTGGGCTGTTGAGATGTTCTTCCCACCACAGGGATGTTGAATGCTATTGTATTATGGTCACTATTTCCAAGCGGTCCTGCTATAGTTACCTCTTGGACCAGCTCCTGCGCTCCACTCAGGACTAAATCTAGAGCAAAAGGGCTGCCATTGTGAATAGCCCCAATGCATCTGTACAGGGGATGGAGGGAATGCTTCTGACTAGTCACAAGCTAGCCCTAACACTATTTTCCTGATTGAAACCTCATCATCAACACGCACAGGCTAAGCTTCAGAGAGACATTTGACCATATTTCATCCTGGAAATTAAAGGCATAGAAACAGCACAATCTAACACCGATACGTTAGATGGTAAGTGCAGAAAAGGTCACATTGACATTAATGGACCTTGGATCAGGCTCTAAATCTTCCTTAGTCACAAGTGAAAATATCATTATGAAGGAGCCCTATGGAATTCAATAGGGATGAAGGGACCAGATTTGTAAAAATATTTACGTGTCTAAAGATGCAGATAAGTTTCTAGTAGGATTTTCAATCTGCATCTTTAGGCACCTAAATACCTTTAAAATATCTGGTCCTAAATCAGTGGGGTTCTATGAACATTACTAGAAAAGCCCACTGAATTTAATGGACAGGGAAACTGCTCAGGTATCCTGGCAAGGGGTGCAGTTTAAGAACCTGAATAAGATATAATAGAATTTTTATTTTGAATCATCCTATAGAATTCTATACAAAGGATATATTTTTTGTATTAAGTGTATGCAGAGTCGGGATGAGCTCTCCCCTGACATCTAGTGGTGAGCTATGGAAAAAGACTTCAAAAGCTGATCTCGTTTGCATGGACACACCCACCCTGCCTAGGTGCACAACATGATGGGATTGCTTGCCCAAATGATCACTTGTGGCTGGTGTTGGATCCCCAGTCTCCTTGTTATTGGGGCAGGAGTAATAAAGGGTTGTTATCCTTGTTGTGTGAACCGAGGGCAGCAGAACTGTACCTGGCACCCTCAACTGAACAGCACTTGCTAGGCAGGGGATATGGGTTCCAACGCCCAATGAGTTGTGTGTGTGTGTGCGCGCGTACAGAGCTGAAATTACTTGTTCTTTGCAAATGAACAGTGAGGTTTCCTCCTTCCCCATCAGTGGAAATCACTGAGAGCTGTGTTGGGGGGGCCTGAAAACATCTTGGGTGGCTGGTGGAGTGAGCTAGAGCAGACCCCTGTAGAGGCGTGGCAATTGGCTGTTAGGGCAATGAGCAAGTGTCTGACCAGTGTAAGGTGTCTCCTTACCACCACCACCCTGCCTTCCACACAGGGTGGGAGGTGAACTCTGTGGATGAACCTCTGAACTCTGGGGCTGCTCTGGCTAAGGACAGCAACTGTGAGTGGAGTACAGAGAAGGGACGGGCACGTTAAAGGGACTTTTGGGTTGCTGGACTTAAGACCCTGAGGGGAAAAGGACACTGCCCGACTTACTTGGGGGTGGGTCTTTTGCTCATGGTTTGTGTTTATAAGCCCTAGTTGCAGTGTTTTCCCAAATTAATGCTGAGTTAATTCCCTCCTTTTATTAAAAGTTTTTGCTACACTTGGACTCTGTGCTTGCGAGAGGGGAAGTATTGCCTCTTAGAGGTACCCAGGGGGTGGTGTGTAATTGTCCCAGGTCACTGGGTGGGGGCTCGAGCTGGTTTTGTGTTGGATTGTTGAAAAGGAACTCCTAGATACTGAACCCAACCCTTGTTGCTGCTGGCTTCACCTGGCAGAAGGGTTACATACGTTATATAGGATGGTTCAAATAATCTATAGAAAGATGCTTATTTTCTGTTGAATTCTTTAGGATTTTTCCATAAGAATGTCTAGTGGTCAGAGTCTAAGACCCAATTGCAAGCTTTCCAAGTTACAGCTCCCTGTTTCTTCCATGTATGCATATATCAATGCAATTAGCAGAGGGTGTTGAGTCAGGGGTGAGATTCACTGGCAAAGCTAGAGCACATGGAGAAGTTTGCACAGCACCTGCCCTGCACTATGACTGTCTCTAATCAGCATTAGAATCTTTCCTTAAAGGTCAAATTTTCTAAGTTAAACACATATATTTACATAACCCTAATGTATGGCACAAATACCAATCTGTGCATGCTTATAAGGTATTTGCATATGTGTGTTGCCAGTTAGCTGCCTAGCTATCTGAGTGTGCATGTTAATACCTGACTAGAATGCAAACATTGCATTACTTTATGTGCAAATATCCATATAAAATGTACACACTTAATTAAAAAATTAGGCCCTAAATAACGCCCCAAATATTGAGAAGTCATGCTTAATCAATAATAGAAAAGCTTTACTTCAGTGCTAGATTCTAAAATTGTTTTTCACCTGAAAGAGCCATGTTGCCTGAGATTAATCCAGCCATGTTTTGGCCTTCTGGTAATAGAATGGTCCAATTGTTTATGTGTCAAAGAAGTTTATCCATGTAATTCTTTTGATATAAAAGGTGTTTCCTACTGTTCACTACTCAGTGCTTAACTCCCTACCAAGAAAACACCAACCTGAGTTTTTACCTAACCCATACCAGCAGCTCAAAAGAGACAGGTGTTTGCTTTGTGAATATGAGGTGCAGAATTGGGGACTTCATTTATCCATTAAAAATAAGAAGGAAATGTGAAGATGCATGGCTGAGCAGGCTAGAAATGCCCTATACCGCTAGATCCCTTTTTCCAACTAAGTCCTAGCCAGTAATGGTTAAAAGTCACTACTATAGTTAGAGAAATACTACAACAATGTTTCTATGCACATGCTTTTGGTATTTAAAGAAACTCGTGTTGACTATTTTAGTAATTTTTTCTACTTTGTGAATATTCTTGCAACTGAGTTTATTGGCAGGGATAGTCACAGAAATAGATTTTTTTTTGGCAAATGTTGCAGAACATCCAAAAGAAAGGAATTCTGTATTTATAAGTGTGAGGGTTTGCACCAAAAACTCAATTCCATGAGTTGTGCTCATGAATTCAGGCACAGAAACTGCCCAGCCCAAACAGCAAAAATGTTGACTATGAAATGCTTGCAGCACACTGTTCACAAATAAGCTACAAATCAAGAATAATTTGCAGAAAATATTAAACAAAAAGTGTTAACCCAGATAAAATTATGATCTGTTTAGGGACAATTTGCAAATAGAAAAAAAGAAGGCAATCTTGTTGAATAAGTAATTCATTATAGATTACTCAACAATTACCATTTTACATCTGTTGTCATTGGCCTCTGTGAAATGAATTGATGGCCATAACCCATTTGTTGGGCACATTCTCAATTGACATCCTACTTGACATTCGGAACAGAATGCCAGGGCTGAACCATGCTATCATTCTTAGGGCCTGATCCAATGCACAGTGAAATAAATGACATGCTTTCCACTGACTTCACTGGGCACTGAATCAAGTTCTTGGAGCTCATCCCTTTCAGAACAAGGTTAGTGCACGGTAGGGAAATGTGCATGACGCTGCCTTTGCAGTCCTGTGGATAAATGGAGGCCTTGAGGGTGATTAATCTGGCATTTTTCAAAAACGTTAAATTTACTTCCAGTTAAAAAAACCCACCTTCCAAAATGAACAAGGAAAGGCTTTCCCCTAATCAGCTGTGGAGTTTGCCAGGCTTCTCAGATTGAGATGGAACATCTCATGCTGAAACCTGTATTCTACTGGCCACAAATGTGTAAAGATGACAGCAGCCATTGTAGAACCCTGAGGGCTAGATTGGGCCAACAAGCTGCAGTCTGATTTTTATATTTGATATATAAAATAATTTCAACAGAGGAAAAACACTGGTAACAGATCATATACAAGTAACTATAGAGAAGTCAATCTTGGCAGTTTGGTGTTCCCCTTGCAGTTAGTGATGAGAGAACAGGTGACTAGGAAGAACAAATAAAATATTTCCCCCAGATCACTCAAGGACTCCCTGCTGCTTCTATTATATTCTCATGGTGGTTTTTTATCTGGTGCAGAGAAGGGAGGGAGGAAGAAAGAAGGAGGAGGAAAATGAAGATAAGTGAATAAGCTTTGCTATTCCCAGTTACAGCAAATTCCTCTGTGATCTTGAATTGTTACTACATGCAGTCTAAAAAGGCATATTCAAACACATCCCACACAGCGAACAGCATTCACATGTAAGAACAGGAGTAAAATACAGAGGTATAAAAACCAGGTTTAAATGAGAGGCAGCAGATAAAATGCAAACTGTAGTCTAGACAAAGGTTTATGCAATTAACAGCCTATGTAATTTATGATATCAAATTGTCACTGTATGCTCCCTAAAATGAATAATCTAGAACAAAGATCAGAAAGATCACCTGTAAGGGCATGTAGGTTAATAGAGGAATGGGCAAACAATGGGCCACACCTTCACCTGGTGTAAATCAGCAAATGCCACTGAAGCCAATGGAGCTTTTCCAGTTTACGCCAGCTGAGGATCTGGCCTGTTGAACATTTTGGGTGGGAAGTACAATGATAGAGTCTAGACATTGTTTTTCAGAATTCCCTCAATCTTCATCTTTTCCTAAGTACATTCTGTATGAAAAGAAAAAAGAAATATATGTCGCCAAGCAACATTTCACCTGGAACAGTAGGGAAAGACTGGGCAGTAACCTAATTAAAGGCAGAGTAGAAATCTTTCAAAGACATTTATAAAGAAGCATAAGCCACATCTCAGAGTCCTCCATGTGTCTGTGACTGAATGAAAAGAGATTGCATGGAGTGTAGAATCAGGTGACTTGCCTCTCAAAAGCTGCATCGCCTTAGAGAATAAAATTCAAGTGTCCATTTCATCTGCCTTGCTCTCTGGCTCACAGAAATGATTTTCTGCTTTTATCTTCCTCAGTAAATGGCCTGGCAGACTTAACGTCCTAGAAAATGAAAGTCTTGTTACTGCACACTACCCTAAATGTGCAGGGAAACAATAACGTACTAACATGTGCTTCAGTAGTTAAAGGCTGTTTCACCAGCAAGATCTCCTTGCCCCTGGCCTACTTACTAGGGATATTGTCTGGAGTGAAATGGGTTCTCTAATCCTTACATTTTATGTCCTTTTTGGCCTCTGATGCCTTTAGGTCTGACGGTCACAAATGGATAATTATCAAAGCTGTACTTTTGGCTTCATTCTTCTTATATAACTTTCCTGGAAGAATTCAGCAGCCTCTTTCCACATATAAATCTGTACTGAGGCATGAGGATATGAGGGCTTCTTTGAAAAGGAGCTACATCCATGAGTTCTTTGTGCTGTGGTATCCCGAAGGCCCTGACATTCTGCCTTTTCATTTGGGGCTGCATCAGTGTCTTCTCTCTCCACATGCAGCTTTTAAGTACAGTTTTAGATATTTGAATAGTTCAGTTTGTCTAGAGCAGTGGTGGGCAACCTGCGGCCCATCAGGGTAATCGGATGGCGGGCCGCGAGACATTCCGCAGGCTCCGGCCCCCGCAGCTCCCAGTGGCCGTGGTGCTCTGTTCCCGGCCAATGGGAGCTGCGGGAACTGGTGGCCAGCACGTCCCTGCGGCCCACCACTATTGTTAGTACGTCACTAAAATGTCTCGCGGCCCACCATCCGATTACCCTGATGGGCCACATGTGGGCACCTAAATAAGTGGCCTGCTTTTCAAAAAAACTAAGCTCCAAGGTCCAGATCATCAAAGGTATTTAGGCTCCTAACTTCCATTGAAATATCTAATACCTTTGTGAATCTGGGTCCCATTGACTATGTTTGAAACCATTTATAGTTCAGATGAGAGATGGGCCCATTCCTTAGAAAAATCCCAGGGGCCGAATGCCAAAAAACTAAAGATGTTGCACAAGCTACTAAAATCTTATCAGCAAAATAGTATATTAAACAAACGTATCCCATAATATACAGATTAATGGGAATGCACTACTGTAACTGAGAGAATTTGGCCCATAAAAATACTAAGCATGTGACACAATATGCAAACAAAGCCACCTGGGCAGAATTTAACCAACTGCTTCCCTCACTGATCTGCCAGTCACTTCTCAGTTCTACCCCTACAGTTTCAAATGGCATTTCCCCTCCAACGATAAATAACCCCAGATATCATTCAAACAGCGGTATCTCAGTCTGCATATTAGAGTCTTCACTCCTCCCTACTAACAAGCTAACTTTGATACCTAATATAGCTCTGACATGCCCTCTGACTCTAAATCAGAGGATAGTTGAGGGGTGGGGTAAGGGGAAAGACTGAGACTTGGACAACGAGTCTGGAGAGAGAGCATGGAAGTGGCTGGGCAAAGATAACAGGATGAGGGTGAAGAGCCCAGAGGGTGGAGAATGGGACAGACTAGGCGAGGAGACTGGGACTGGGACTGGGACAAGAAGCGAGGGATGCGTGTGTGAAAGAGGGGACACTGGAATGAGGAGCTGAGGGGCAGCAAGCAGAAGAGAGAGGACTAGGACAGGGACAAGCTCGAGGTGATAGTGGCAGATGGGAAAACAGTTATTGAAGGGTATGTGCTGTTCAGAAAAGACAGAAATAAAGGTAAAGGCAGTGGAGTAGCATAGTGGAATGGCTAAAATTGAATCTGTTTGGGTCAAAATCACTTTGGGGAAGAAAGGTAACAGAGGCTCTACTGCAATAGTTCTTGGGGTCTGATACAGCCCCCAGCATTCGATTTGGATATGAATAAGAACATAAAAAAGGCTATTCTGGGTCAGAACAATGGTCCATCTAGCCCAGTATCCTGTCTTCTGACAGTGGCCAATGCCAGATGCTTCAGAGGGTATGAACAGAATGGTCAATCATTGAGTGATCCATCCCCTGTTGTCTACTCCCAGCTTCTGGCAAACAGGGGCTAGGGACATCCAGAGCACACGGGTGCATTCCTGACCATTTTGGCTAATAGCTATTGATGGACCTATCCTCCATGAACTTATCTAGTTCTTTTTTGAACACTGTTATACTTTTGGCGTTCACAGCATCCCCTGGCAATGAGTTCCACAGGTTAACTGTGCGTTATGTGAAGAAGTACTTCCTTTTGTTTGTTTTAACCTGGTGCCTATTAATTTCATTTGCTGAGCCCTAGTTCTTGTGTTATGAGAAGGAGTAAATAACACTTCCCTATTTACTTTCTCCACACCAGGAGAAAATTGTAGGGAAAGGATGCAGACCAAACTGGATTAAGAGAAAGGAGAAAGCCTACAAGGAATGGCCGAAGGGATGGATCAACAAAGAAAGCTACCTCTTGGAGGTCAGAAAATGTAGGGATAAAGTGAGAACTGCTAAAAGCCAAGCAGAGCTGGACCTTGCAAAGGAAACTAAACCAATAGTAAAAGGTTCTTTAGCCATATAGATAAAAAGAAAACAAGAAAAGAAGAAGTGGGATTGCTAAACACTGAAGATGGGGGTGGAGATTAAAGATAATCTAGGTATGGCTCAACAGTTTTTAATAAGTGTCATGAGGAGTTGTGGGCAGTGGCAGCGTGGCTAATGGGAACAAGGATACTTAAGTAGAAATGACCACATCCAAGGTGAAGCCAAACTCAAACACCTTAATTTGACCAAATCATGTGTCCCAGATGTCTCCATCCAAAAATATTAAAGGAACTGGCACAGGAAATTACAAGATCAATAGCAAGGATTTTTAATGAATCCGTAAACTCAGGGGTCACACCCTATGACCGGAGAATTGCAAATACAGTACCTATATTTAAGAAAGGAAAAAAAGGTGATCCGGGAAACTACAAGCCCGTTAGTTTGACCTCAATTGTAAGCAAGGTCTTAGAACAAATTTTGAAAGCAAGCAAAGTTAAGTACAGAGATAAACAGTAACTGGGATAAAATACAACATAATTGTACAAAAGGTAGATCATGCCAGACCAACTTGATCTCTTTCTTTGAGAAGATAACCAATTTTCTAGACAAAGGAAATGCTGTAGATCTTATCTACCTGGAGTTCAGTAAAGCATTCAATACAGTCCCACATGGGAAATTATTAGTAAAATTGGAGAAGAAGGGGATCAATATGAGAATCTATAGTTGGGCATGGAACTGGTTAAAGGGGAGATTGAAAGCAGAAGTGTCAGCATTGAGGGAGGTTGCCAGTGGAGTTCCTCAAGGATCGGTCTTGGGTCCAATCTTACTTAATATTTTCATAAATAACCTTGGCACAAAAAGTGGGAGTGTGCTAATCAAATTTGCACATGACACAAAGTGAGGAGATATTGCCAATATGGAAGTGGACCGGAATATCATACAAGAAGATATAGATGACCTTGAAAACTGGAGTATTAGAAATGGGGTGAAATTTAATAGTGCAAAGTGCAAGGTCATGCACTTACGGACTAACAACAAGAATTTTTGCTTTAAGCTGGGGACATATCAGTTGGAAGCAACAAAGGAGGAGAAAGGCCTGGATATATTGGTCAATCAGAGTGGGTGGGTGAGGTTCTGTGGCCTGCAATGTGTAGATGATCGTGATGGTCCAGCCTTAAAGTCTATGAATCTAAGGGGAATTAGCCTTGGGGAGACGCAGAAGCAGAAGGGTCTGTGACCACTGTGACNGAGCTGGAACAAGAGCTGTACCAGGGGAAAGAATTGTGCCCAGGCCTGGAAGGTGTCCAGTCTGAGAAGAAACTTACTGAAGCATCTCTGAGGGTGAGATTATCTGTATTCAGTGTTTGATTAGACATAGATTTGCGCATTTTATTTTATTTTGCTGGGTAACTTACTTTGTTCTGTCTGTTACTACTTGAAATCACTTAAATCCTACTATCTGTATTTAATAAAATCACTTTCTACTTATTAATTAACTCAGAGTATGTATTAATACCTGGGGGAGCAAACAGCTGTGCATATCTCTCTATCAGTGTTATAAAGGGCGAACAATTTATGAGTTTACCCTGTATAAGCTTTATACAGGGTAAAATGGATTTATTTGGGTTTAGACCCCATTGGGAATTGGGCATCTGAGTGCTAAAGGCAAGCAGACTTCTGTGAGCTGTTTTCAGGTAAACCTGCAGCTTTGGGACAGGTGATTCAGACCCCGAGTCTGTGCTGGAGCAGACGGGTGTGTCTGGCTTCACCAAGACAGGGAGCTGAAGCCACTGAGCTGGCAGGGAGAACAGGAACAGAGGTAGCCTTGGCACATCAGTTGGCAGCTCGCAAGGGGGTTTCTGTGATCCAACCCGTCACAACCGCTAGAGCACACAGCCTTCTAGAACCTGGAATGCAATCCAAGATTCCCAAGTCTCACCAGTCCTCTGCTGTCAGCAAATATTTATGAAACCCTCTTGCAAAGCTTGTGTCTCATCTCCTGCTAGTGCTGGTCCATATAGAGGATGACAGCAAACTATGGCTATCAGTTAATCCTTTAGCTCAAATGGAAGAGGTCAGTGTGCTGGATCTAACAGTTCCATTCCTGCTGTTGAATCATGTGTGTTTCAATATTTTTTTTTCAGTTTTTTTTTCTAAACCTAGGAAATTACACGCAAAAAATGCATTAAAGGAACATTAAAGTTGAAAAATCAAGCACTCATAAATTAGGAAATTCCAGAATTAATGTTGCCTGTGCAATCTTAATTTGGCCTTCTTGTTTGTAAGCATTATGATGTAGACTTTAATTCCATGATCACCTATTTTTCCCCTAGGACCCTGCCTCATTTAGTTCATAGGATGGACTAAGCTCGGGGCATGTATCAGGGTAGTATACTAAAAAAGTCTTGTCTGTAGGACCCTGTCTGTCTCATTTGTTGCAAAAGTAGGAAATTGTGTAGTAAGTGAGGCAAGGGATTGCAGAAAGAGAAAGGATGGCCTCATGGTTAAAGCACTTGAAAGTTGTCCTGGAGAACTGGATTCTATCATTGCCTTTGCCACAGAATTCCTTTGTGATGCTGGAGAAGTCACCTAAACCAAGCCTTTCACAGGTAATCACTAATTCTGTGTTCTTCATTTTATGAGTGGCCATCTTGAGACCCTGGGGACTGATTTGAGCACTCACAGCTGCAAACTGAAGTCAATTGAACCTGCACTTTGAACATATGGAGTGCTACATAATGCGAAGTCCTCTGACAAATCAGACTCTAGGTGTCTCATACGGGACACCCAAAATTAGTGTATACATTTTACTTCAATTTCTGTGCCTTTTCTCCATATCTGTAAAATGAGGATACTACTACCCCTTCATCTCGGAGGAGTATGGTGAAAATAAATTCATTAATGTTTGTGAAGTAGTCAGATAGTCTAGTAATGAATGCCATAGAAAAGCCCATAAGGAAACTAATAATTCTGTCTTCAGAGCAACATTTGAATAGTGCATAGTAAATAACGCATGGGGCCACATATTAAACAAAGAGGACAATACAAAATATTGAATAGCTGCTTATTAAGTGAGCACTGTCCATTCTGTGCGCTGAAAGAGGCAAGGGTCCTGTGGAAAAAAGAAGCAGATGGTCATGTAATTAGAGACTGTGTCATAATGCATACGTACAAGAGGGTTGGCAGAAGATAGCACAGACAACCAAAATTTTGACATTTCCTAAAACTGCTTGACTTTGCAACCTCAGTGTTCTGTTAACATACTATTTTTGTAAAATAAATATAAGTTAGTGAAAAGGAAATTCAAAACAGACACTGGGAAATCATTTTTTCTCTGAGGAATGATATGTTCGGAATGGCCCAGTGGGCAAAGGCATAATGGTTATTCAGAAAGCAATTAGATTCTGACCCGAGGGGAATGTGTTCTGAATGGGATGAACTTTAATAGACTAGACTAGACCCAATAGCTCTTTTTGTTCCACTGTTTCTTATATAAGACAGGCTTTTTTTCCCCATGGGTTTGAGATTTGTGTTAATGTTGAACATGTTATTATATATTGCATATAAAGTACTTTACCATGAACTCAACATATACACGAACAACTGTACCTGCTTTGTAAAAATAAGTTAATAACTTTTTAATTTATTTCTAAAGACATTTGTAAAATAAATATTCTTGTACATGCCTTTAACCAGAAGCAGTCAATTCTGTTTAAACACCTCAGGTAAATGTTTAAGTTTTTTCATCTACAGGAACAATCACCATACAGGCAGCTGGTATTTTGTGTTAAGGGTATGGCACAAAACAACAAAGCAAATGGAATTCAAAGTCAAAGCTACAGATTCACCTTTGAGAGATTCTAGTGACTTAGAGAGACGGATTTTGTTAAAGGTATATAGGCACCCAAAAGGTGCAAATAGGCACCAGGGCCTCAAAAGTATTTAGGCTCCTAACTTCCACTGAAATCAAGGGAAGTTAGGAGCCTAAATATCTTTGAGGATCTGGGCCCTAGTACCTAGGTATTTTTGAAAACTAGGTCCCTACCTGCATCTTTAGGCACCTAAATACCTTTAAAAATCTGGCCCTTAGTGGATTTTCTTTCAATTTGCTTCCCCTCTCCCTCCCCCCCCACCCAAAAAAAAGAATTTGCAAGACATTGTAGGTTAAACTTGATTTGCTACTTCCCCCTCTTTTTTTTTTTTTTGGTACTAATGGCTAAGGGGACAAATTCTGCTCTCACTTACATGGATGAATCTTGTTATGAGGGCAATGGGGTTGCATGGTTTGTAACCCTTCTGTCAGGTGAAGTCAGCAGCAACAAGGGCTGGGTTCACTATCTAGGGGTTCCTTTTAACACTACAAAACAGAACTGGTTCGAGCTCCCACCCAGTAATTGAAAAATTTAACACCACCCCTCAGCACCTCTAAGAGGCAATACTTCCTCACTTGCGAGCACTGTATGTGTGTATAGAACAAATAAGAACTTTTATTAAAAGGGAAAGGGAACCAAGTATTATTTTGGGAAAACACCACAACCACATTCAAAACCAAGAGATCATAAGTAAAACATCCGCCCCAGAGTACGCTGGGCAGTATCCTTTGCCTTAGTTTTTCACCTGGGGTGTGAAACTCCAACAAACAAATGTTCCCTTAACACACAACTCCCCTCTCCCTGCACTGCATGACACTCAGAATTGCAGTGTTGCCAACTCTCATGATTTTGTCATGAGTCTCATGATAATTATTGTTTTCCTTAAAGCCCCAGCTCCTGGAGTCAAGTGGATAGGTGGTGATTTCAACCTTCATTTTAAAGAAAAAGTAAATTTCTAGCCCTTATGGCTGTGGAGAAAGCTTCAAAATGTGACCCCAGTGCACCCTAAAGGCTCAAAAAGCAGAAGGCAAATAAAAAGAACCCCAAATCTGTTATTTTTGCATCATCTCATGATTTTAAAGCCAATCTCATGATTGTTGGTGAGCCTGACTCGTGATTTTTCACTATTTTGGGTTGGCAATATTGCAGTTGCTGTCCTTGGTCAGCAAAGACCCAGAATTCAGAGGTGCAGTCACATGAGTTCACCTCCCACCCTGGGAGGGGAAGGCCTTGAGTGATTCCTCTGCTGCTGCAGCTGGCTCACAGTTGCCACCATTCACTCTGCATTGCTGTCCACTGCTGCCACTGAGCCATCTATGGGCAGTGCGTGACCCCTCCAATTTTGGGAGACTGTGTAGAAAGAATAGTAAATATGGCAGGCAACCAGCTTGGCTTAACAGTGAAATCCTTGCTGATCTTAAACACAAAACAGAAGCTTACAAGAAGTGGAAGATTGGACAAATGACCAGGGAGGAGGATAAAAGTATTGCTCGGGCAGGCAGGAGTGAAATCAGGAAGGCCAAATCACACTTGGAGTTGCAGCTAGCAAGAGATGCTAAGAGTAACAAGAAGGGTTTCTTCAGGTACGTCAAGGAAAGTGTGGGCCCCTTACTGAATGAGGGAGGCAACCTAGTGACCGAGGATGTGGAAAAAGCTAATGTACTCAATGCTTCTTTTGCCTCTGTCTTCACGAATAAGGTCAGTTCCCAGACTGCTGCACTGGGCAGCACAGCATGGGGAGGAGGTGACCAGCCCTCTGTGGAGAAAGAAGTGGTTTGGGACTATTTAGAAAAGCTGGACGAGCACAAGTCCATGGGGCCGGATGCGCTGCATCCGAGGGTGCTAAAGGAGTTGGCAGATGTAATTGCAGAGCAATTGGCCATTATCTTTGAAAAATCATGGCGATCGGAGGAGGTCCCGGATGACTGGAAAAAGGCTAATGTAGTGCCCATCTTTAAAAAAGAGAAGGAGGAGGATCCGGGGAACTACAGGCCAGTCAGCCTCACCTCAGTCCCTGGAAAAATCATGGAGCAGGTCCTCAAGGAATCAATTCTGAAGCACTTAGAGGAGAGGAAAGTGATCAGGAACAGTCAGCACGGATTCACCAAGGGCAAGTCATGCCTGACTAACCTAATTGCCTTCTATGAGGAGATAACTGGGTCTGTGGATGAGGGGAAAGCAGTGGACGTGTTATTCCTTGACTTTAGCAAAGCTTTTGATACGGTCTCCCACAGTATTCTTGCTGGCACGTTAAAGAAGTATGGGCTGGATGAATGGACTATAAGTCTCCTTGCTCACTGGCCAGCCGGCTGGCCACTCACTGCTCCTGGAACCTCTTTTCCCACTCCCCCGAGACCCCCATGTGGGCAGATCAGGGATGGGAAGAGGTGGAGGGAGGGCAAGGCCTCAGGGAGAAGAGGACAAGCGGGAGCGAGGCCTCGGGTCGGAGCACAGGCAGCGCCACGGCTGGGGTTTCCTTTCAGTGGCGGTGCACTCCAAAGGGGGCGGGCTGGCTGTTCGGTGAGGCTTAGGCTCCACTGGCCACCCATAGTGCCATCATTCACTCCACCACCACTGGCTGCTATGCAGTCACTTTCTCTGCTTCTACATGCCTCTCTACTGCAATGCCACATCTTAAGGTCCCACCTCTCAGTGATTTCAGCAGTTAGTGTGGAACTTCACCACTAGCACAGACTGTGCAACCTCTTGCCCTGAAACTTCACCACACAGCCGGCCTAAGGCTTAGCACTTACAGCTGGTTATCAGTGATATCAACTCTAGTGATCACTTAATAAAACAGAAGATGCTTAGTTGAGTCTAATCAGCTTGCCCTTTAAACAGTGAAGAGGAAGGTAGCTAAATAATATCCAAAATTCTTAGGCAAAGCCCCCAGGTAAAAACTAGCTATTACTATANTTTTCCCCTACCCCCCCCCCCCTTTGGGGGGGGGGGGGGGGCATTTAGCATCCCTAATCCCTGCTTAGTGAGTGCAGTTCAGAGGAGGTTGATCCCCTCAATCAGGACAGGCTAAGCACAGTTCTGCTGCCCTTTACCCATACAATAAGGAAACAACATTTCATTACCCCTGCATTCAAATACCAAAGCAATTTGTAACCCAACACTAGCCAAAATTGACCATATTGGTAACACAGCCTGTCTGCTGAACCAGAGTAGGTGTGTTCATGTAAATATGGGCTAGTCCTGAAGCCTTTTCCTCCTGGCTCATCACTAGATGTCAGGGGAGAGTTCATTCAGACCCTGCTTACAGATAAAACTGTGCTAGTGTGTAAAGCACTGAATGTTCCCCTTATCACCATTACAGGATTTCCTCAGGGCTGAGAGTTGGTAGTGCACAATAAGGCTGCCATAAATGGATGCCTGATAACATAAGCAGAGCGCAGTGTTTTCAGATACTGATATAATGACAAATTGTACAGTTCTGAGCTACAAATTACAGGCAGGTCTGTAGACTGGCCCTGCCTAGCTTCTCTTTCCAATGAGAGAGCAAAGAGCTTCCCTCTACACTTCGTGTGTCCACGCCACCATGCAAGGGGAAGCCACATTTACAGTCTTTGGACTTTCCTTTGCACTTTCCCTGCTGATGCTCCCATGCATGCTGCCCAACCCAAAAGAAACCAAAAGGAACAGAGAAGAGGCAGCAGGAGGCCATCTCCAACCTGGACTCACCAGCATTGCTGCCTGTTGTGGAGAGGTATGTACATTGCTCTCTCAAGAGTCATAGCAGTGCTCATCCTCTGCCTGCACAGCCAGCTGTGCAGGGAGCCATTGAACCTGGCGTTCCTGCTGGTGCAGTGCGGTTCTGCCTTTCCCCAACATAGGCCAGTGCCTTACGGGCTTGACTGAGCCCTAAATGAGCACAGCCCATGCCACACCTCCCTGTTTTCAGCCATCGTCCCTGTAGTCATTTTTATTCATTACTCATGTGTGGATCAATTCACGCAGGCTTCAGTTTACCAGTTGTTGTTTGTCTTCACACAGGATCAATTGCAAGTGTCTGTAATTAGTTGATGAGATCAGGTGCTGTCAGAAGAGAGCACAATGCTAGGTAAGGTTATTGGCCCATCATGTCCAGTATCCTGCTTCTTGCAGTGACCCAACACTCGATGCTCAAGAAGAAAGTTAAAAAAAAAATCCCATAATATCTGTCCTGTTTGTGCAATACTGCACATAGGGTGGGAGAGAATGCTGAAATGTTTGGTGCAGGCTTGTGTTTAATTTATTTCAGATATAACACGGTAGAGACAGATACAGATAGAGATTCTTAAGGAGCATCCTACCAAACTAGTACAACACTACGAGAGAACTAATTTTATTGAAGTCTGTCATTGGATTATGTCCCTCTAATTTAGACTAAATGTTATAGATACCGGCCTGTGTAATTTCATTTATCCCTATCCATGGGTTATGTATGTTAAAATGCAACTTTATAGTGATCATGTACAGCAACTTCTTAGTTCCCCTGGCTGCTGAGAGGGGACTTCTCTTCTTCACCATTGCCTCCAAGCTGGGGGACTCCATTCTTTCCTCTCCATCTCCCACCTCATCATTGTCCTCTGGTCCCCTGAGCCTCGCATCTCATCCCCCTGCAACTCCTAAATCTGCCTCCTTCTTTAACCTCCCCCATTGCCTTGATCCCTCAAACTCTCCCCATCCATCTTTCACAATGTTTCTGCTTCTCCTCACAGTCCCTGTGTCCTGTTTTGCCCCCTGATCCGTAGTGTACGGTATTTTGCCTGTTGGCATGCCTTCAGTCTCACTGAAACAGTGGGAGGTGGGAGCCAACTTGATTAAGGACAGCCTGACTCCCACATACAGATAGACTGTAGGGAAATGGCAGCCATCTTGCTGGCTTCAGCCCCATTGACAGTAATAGTAGGTGGTGGCCATTTCGAATAAGGGAGAAATCATGAGTTGGTGCCTTTATTGTGTTTTCATGAGGTAGGTAAATCTCCCACCCCCCAATCATTACAATTGCAATAAAATCATGAGAGTTGGCAATACAGATATTCAGTCATATCTGCTCACTTAAGTGACTAAAATAAGCATTACAGCTTTTTACTCATGTTAGCTCTGTTGCGCCAACAAAGCTAGAAGAAAGAGCCTTGCTGTATTCTGGCTCATACATCAAAGAAATTGTTAAATATGTTCTGAGATAGTGGAGTTACATGGGTGTAACTGAGGGCAGAATTTGATCACTTTTATCTTTATTAGTTTGCAGGATATGTGAAACCCACATTGTTACTTGCAAGCCAAGCTCATTTGATATGAAGTTACCAGTGGTGCTGGAACAAGGGGTGCTGCTGCACCCCCTGGTTTAAAGTAATAATAACAAAGACCAAATACATGGTATCCATGGTTTCCATCATCAGCGCTCCCACTATAAAATTTTTCCAGCTTCCCTGGAAGATACAGAGGATGAATAATTATAGAAATCTATGATGGCATTTTACAGACACTTTTCATAGTGTAGCCACCCTTTAACGAGAAGCATCAGGATTATTTAACAGGTGCTTTGGAAGGGCCTTAGTATATATATATATATACACTGAATATATATATTCTCCTTATGTACAAATCACTTCTAAGAAACATTTAAAGAACATGGCAAATTCATTTTCATTTTTCTCTAGTTCTCTGTGAAAGTGAGCATGTTTCTTTATTGCCATGTATGCTACGTTTTCAACCCTTCCTTGCATCAGATCTCTGAATCTCATCCGATTGGATGTGCACATTGAGCAATAGGTGGAAAGTTTTATATAGTCACCTCTGCAGGGTAGACCACAAGAAAATGAGTGGTGGAGCCTTCAGTGTAGCTAAATTGGGATTTTGGAAGTTTCAGCCCCATGCTCAAACATTTTTGGCATTGCATGGTCTGCAATAACTACAGAGGAATAAGTCTCATAAGCATTCCTTGCAAGGTATTCTGTACAGTGATTCTGGGCCGAATGAAAAGAAGGGCAGAGGAAATTCTTCGAGACAGAAGCTGGCTTTAGATTTGGACGTTTCACTGTAGATCAGATATTTACTTTTTGTCAAATCTTGGAGTGACACAGAGTTCAACAAACCCCTGTTTTGTACATACATTGACTGACTTTAAGAAAGCATTTGACTCTGTTAACATAGAGGCTCCGTGGAAAGTACTCACATGGAATAGCTTTAGCAGCAAGCTGATTCAACTAGCATAGTTTAGCATGCAGTCAGAGTCAATGGTGCACTGACAGTGTTTGAAGTGAAAACTGGAGTCAAACAGGGATGCATACTCAGTCCAATTTTTTGTGAGCTCTATATGTAGAAAACATCTTGTCCTACTGCCTTAGTAACACTGATGGAGGCTGCATGATGCTGGAGCAGGTTATCAATCACCTTGACTTTGCAGATGATATTGTAAGGATAATGCCTAATATCAAGAAGCAGCAACAAATTGTTATACAATGGACAGAGAATGGGGATTACAAATGAATGAAAAAAAGACCAAACTAAAGGTAACATCAAAAAAAACCCCACAAGAAACTGTCTCAACTAGTCGTTAACAGTGTAGACATCGAACAATTGGATGGCTTGAGTTCCATCATAACACATGACAACCACTATGCAGATGACTTCAACACATGGATAGCCACTATCAGCAGAACATTTGCATGCCTGAACCTTAAAAGTTTGATACCTTAAATCAGTGTCAATGAGCAGATTATATACGATGCTCATTGTACCCACATTAGTTTGTAGTTGTGAAAGATAAGTAGTGAGAAAGCACCTAGAACAAAAGCTGCAAACATCTGAAATGAGGCACCTGCGCCATATCCTAGGCATGACAAGATAGTCTAAGGGCATGTCTACACTTACAGTGCCGCAGTGTATCAGTACAGCTGTGCTGCTGCAGTGCGTGTGATGAAGACGCTTTATGCCAATGGGCGAGAGTTCTCCTGTTGGCATAATAAAACCACCTCCGCATGCAGCAGAAGCTATGTTGGCGGGAGAAGCTCTCTCACCAACATAGTGCTGTGTACACAGCCTATGTTGGTGTAACTTATGTTGCTCAGGGGGTGGAATATTCTGACCCATAGTGGGAGATATTTCATGCTGGAGTCAGGCTGAAAAGAGAGTCCTACAGTCCACATTAAGGGGCAGAGAGAATACTCAGAGCAACAGTTTTGTTCCCATAAGAAAACTTGATCCTGGCTTTCCCATTCCTCATTTCCTTTTCTCATCTCTTTCTGTCCCTCCCTGATGTCTCACCCACTGGGCTGGCCCTGTTTCTTCTTGCAGTCAAAGGTAGGGTTACCATATGTCTGGGGTTTCCTGGATATTGCCTCTTTTTTGAGGCTTTGTCCTCTGCCTGGGCGAATTTTTCAAATAACAGGAATTGTCCGGGATTTTTGCAGAGCAGACATTGCAGCTCAGAAAGCGCCTGATTGGTCTGCTTCCTGATTGGTCCCTCCTCTGTATCTGCAGCTGATTGGTCCATTCCCCTGCAGCCATAGCTGCTGGATCCCACCCACCTAGGTCCTGGCTCCCAGCCCTAGGGAAGGGGTCCCACAGGGAGGTGCTGACTGATGGCTGTCGCTGTGCCCTGGGCTTGCGCCAGCTGCCCTGCCACTGTGACAGGGGAACGATGCTGCCTCCAACCTCCAGTGAGTACCCCCGCCACAGGTACCCCCTCCAGCACCCCGCTCCTCCTCTTCCCCATGCAAGCTCCCCCTCCTCTTTTTGGGAACCTGAAATATGGTAACCCTAGTCAAAGGAGTTAATGCCATCCTCACTATGACTGGTCTGTGACCCCGCAGCCCAGTAGCCACCTCACCTCTAGTGGCAGCTCTGTGGAAGAGCCTGCAGTCTTGGGGTGCATAGAAAGCCTGTGTTAAGCAGCTGAGTGCAGTATCAGAGAAGCAGAGTTTAATTCTTGGCAAGTATCAGAGAAGCAGAGTTTAATTCTTGCAGTATCAGAGAAGCTGTTTAATTCTTGGCAAGATGGACGAGCCATCAGGAGCTGAACTCAGGTAAGGGGCCCAGAGCACAGACAGATGTGAGGAAGGAAAACAAGTAGCTGCTAACAGATACAAAGAGGGAATGGCCAGCCTGGGCCCCCCAAACTATAAGTTAGCTGCACCCCCAAGAAGACTGTCATTGTTACAGGGCTGCTGCATGTGGTTTCAAGAGATTTTCTTTTCACTCAGTTGTGTAACTAAACATTGTGTGTTTCTTTTTAAGGAGAACATAGCAATAATTTTAAATATATATTTTCTTTCATCTTTCCTGGACACTTCTGGGAATAGTAGTGTCACTACAAAGCCTCTGCAAAGTTTTGACATGCATACGTCAAGGGCATCCAAACCTCGCTCTCTCTGTAAGCAGAGTCTGAATGAGTTCTCCCCTGACATCTAGCGATGAACTGCAGAAATAAGCGTCAGGAGCAGAGTATTTGCATAGTCACACTTACTCTGCCAAGGGGATCAGCAGACAGGCCTGTGTTGCCAAAGTGATCAGTTTTGGCTGTTTTGGGTTAAAATTCACTTTAGTCTTGAATGCAGGGGTAATGAAATGTTGTTATCCTTATGGTATGAAAAAAGGGCAGCAGGACTCTACTTAGTGTGCCGACTCGGGGGGGGGGGTCATCCTGATCATTATCTCATTTGCTAAGCAGGGGATAGCAATGCCAAAGCCAAGCAAGAGTCATAGAGAATAGGGATAAATGGTTTGGGGGTGCTGGTGGTGTTCTGTTTACAAACACAATCAAGGAACAATTTGATCTTTCTTTTCCTCTAGTATTTTAAATAAAGCTGACTTTACTCATGTGAGAGTGCTAGACCTTTTTCAAGGATCATTAGAGCTCACCTCAAAGGGGCTAAACTTTACACCTGATATGGAGTCAACAGTGTGGGGAAAGGCAACGCAGAAGAGGCAGCACCAAAGAAGCCCCCACCACTGAAATAACTGAGAATGGGGTTAAGTGATGGATCACAGCAGTGACCAGTAGTAGCAGAGGCAGAAGCATCACTCAAACCCTCTCCTCTCTCAGGGGTGGAAGGAAACTCACCCAAATGTGTCTCTGGACACTGGGGATTTTGCTGACCTTGGACAACAAACTGTGAGTGGGGCACAGCGAAGGGAAAAAGGGAGTGGCATGTTAAAGAGACATTCCTCCCTTGGACTTTCACACACCAGTTGGGAAACCATGAAAAAAGGACACTGCCCAAAATACTATGGGGCAGGTATTTTACTTAATGGTTACATATTTTCAAGTCATTGTTGCAGTGTTTTCCCAAATTAATGCTGTGTTTTCTTCCTTTAATAAAAGGTTTCTCTTGTTATACACAGACTCAGTCAGGGTCGGCTCCAGGCACCAGCCCAGCAAGCAGGTGCTTGGGGCGGCCAACGGAGAGGGGCAGCACTCCAGCTGTTTTTGGGGCGGCAAGTCTGGGTCTTCGGGGGCGGGTCCCTTGGTCCCGCTGGGAGCGAAGGACCAGCCGCCGAATTGCCGCCGAAGACTGAAGCGGCGGCTGTAGAGCTGATCGCGATCGCGGTTTTTTTTTTTTTTTTTTTTGCTGCTTGGGGCGGCAAAAACCCTGGAGCCGGCCCTGGACTCAGTGCTTGCAAATGTGGAAGTATTGCTCTTAGAGGTGGGTGTTTAGTTTTCCCGGATTACTGGGTGGGAGCTCCAGCTGCTTCTGTTTTGTATTGTTAAGAGGAACTCCTACATATAGGACCCAGCCCTTGTTGCTGCCTACACCACCTGGCAGGTAGATAGATGTGTAACCCTTCTAGCTAGCCATGCTTTCCAAACAGAGCTTCCTATTATCAGGGAAGAGAGCAGAGCAGAGAACTTCATGCAGTCCACTAGGGACATCACTATCCAAGCTATTTTTCCTTCAGAGTGCTTAGATGCTAGAGTATTGAATGCTATAAAAAACCCTAGGATGGATACATAGAGCTTGTTCCGGGCACTGTTTAAAAGATGAAAGTGTTACACTGGGCCACTATTCTCTTGTCATTTGTATCCTTCCTTCAAACTGGCTTCTTCCATGATGCCCACAAGACACAAATCAACCATGATATTCAGTTTATATATATTTAAAAGAAGAAAAAAATCAACAAACAACAACTTTGTTTTACCAGGATGTGTACGTGCCTTAGCTGAGTAACTGTGCAATCATCTTTCTGTAAGCCCTGCCCTTCTTTCCCCACCCCTTCTTACTCTTCCTTGTTGAGTCAAGTTTGACATTCCAGTGGGTCTTCTGACAGGTATGAAGTTACTCATGTATGCAAAAATGTTTCCAAGATCCAGGCCATAGTTTGTAAACTCATAGGTCATGGACAACACCATCTTTTCTGTACTGTAAGAGGTCTTTCACACATCTGGGCACTGTAAAATAATAAATTATTAATGATAATATGTTGCCATGGATGGCAGTGCAGAAGTCCATGGTCCACAGATTGGCCAACCATGATAGGTTTTATCTTCTGTGTTAATCCTGGAATATGTTTTACATTTAATTTAAGTGTCTTCACTGCTTAATTTGTCATGTGTCATTAATTCACGAATCCAAACCATTCTTGATACTATATTTTTATTATTTCACAGCAGTTGGACACTTTAGAAAATGTTGCAATGACATCGCTGTTCTTCTTCTGTTCCTGTAACCTTCTCGCTGCTGTATATTTGGTGCTTAAACTGTCTTTTTCTCTCCTTATTCTGCATTTATTAGTCTCTTACTGTACTTAATCCAAGAAACACTAAGAATATAAAACATGTAATTATGATATTAATTCTTTAATCTGCTACGTGACATATGACAGCACACACATTTCCCCATCCCTGTGAGTGTCAGGGCTGGGACACAGGTAGCCAGGCCAAGCAATTAGCAACCTAATTCCTGAGGATTGTGTTCAGGTTACTGGGAACCAGGCAGGAGCCAGTCGAACTAACTCAGGTGGCTTTGGACACCAGATGAGTCATCAGGAATGAGGCATGTCAGAGCTTGAAGCACAGCAGCCAGGTAAGGCCTAGTTGTGTGGACAACTTCCTGTGGGTTTAAATAGGAAGCCCTGACCAATCAGAGGTCCCAGTGTTCTTTCAGTCAGCGCCCAGAGGAGGCTTCCCAGATGTAATTTCAGGTTTCACGGGCTCTCTCCTTGGTCAGTGAGTAGCAAGCCACTGAATGTGAATAAGGAGGCAGCAACTGATTGGTAAACCCCAGTGACCCAGGTTTGAGACCTGTAGGGTCATGACAATAAGATGCTGAGTGAGTGTGGGCTCAACTCCAGGCTAGAAACCATAACCATTTTTTTCAATGTTGAGTTAGGCTCCTAAATACATGTTAATGGTGCTAAATAAAAGTGACCTGATTTTCAGAAATGCTAGCCACCAACAAATTCCGATAAAAGTCAATGGATGAAAATCATTAAGATCCATGAGTGGCAAATAGAATCAATGGGCTACGTTTAGCCCTTGTGTCATTGTGGTGGGTGGTACCTGCTTACACCATGGCTGAATTTGGCCCAGAAGCTCTTTTCACACATCATATTACAGTAAAACAGCAGCTCTTAGCTTTGGGGTTGAGACTCCAACTAGGTCACCAAGGGGTGGCTACAGGGTAATACCCCAAAACTCCACCAATAAACAAGATTTCAGCCAGCTCCTCGGCTGTTACGGAAAAGAATCATGGAATTTGATAGGGATGAAACCAACAGGGTTGGATAGAAATGGCAATTCTGTAAAAATGTAATAGGGGTCTGTAGAATTTACTCTGACCACCTACAAATTTTAATAACGAACATTACCCGCCTTGAAGATTTTTTGAACCAACCTTTAGAATTCTAGAGTTTGGTTAAATTCTAGAGAAAAGATGGAATTCTCTATTAAGTGTGACAGGATTTTCCCTCAGAGGGTAGCCAAGAGGACCCTACTGGAGAGAGAGGGAGAAGAGGAGAATTATCCCTGACACCTTGGTCTTTCCTTGCCCCTCCTTCCACCTACATTGTGCTCAGCTAGAGGAGGAATATGCCTTTTTGATCCCCAGGCCTCTGATGCTTAGAGCACTCAACCAGCTCTTAAAAGGTACCTCCTCCAGAACATAGCATGGTGGTGTTTCTCTCCCCAACATAGGATGGGGAGAGGAATGAAGAAGAATGGGGTGGGGCAGGGTAGCCGCAGGAGAAAGAAGCAACTTCCTCTAACCTCTGCCCAACTTCTGACAACTAGCAGCCCCCAACAAGAGCATTCATCCAGCAACCCCAACACTAGATTAGCTATATGTTTTAGCTCACCTCTGGTACCCCATACATGAACGCTGCATTATCTGCCTGTGTCATGGTGTCTGGTGTGGCTCACGACCATGCGTACCAATCTCAGGGCAGACTGTCAAGAAACAGGGCATAAACCCTAAATTGGTTGTGTGTTCTATATTTAGATTTCACTAACCAAATATCAAATATGAACTCCTAAAGTGCTGTAACAGCCTTACCATAAAGTCACAGACAGTCCCCTTGGTTATCTTGCCACCCAAGCAAGCATGCCTTTGTGATAGATGGTCCCTTACACCAAAAATCACATCAATATTCAGGTTATTCCCAGTCCCAAAAGACCAGTCACTTACCCCAGGTCAATTGTACCTTAGATCTCTCACCAAAGACAGTGCTTGTAGCCAGTCTGTAATAAACTAACTAAAGGTTTATTAACTAGGAAAAAGAAATATGAGAGTTATTCATAATGTTAAAGCAGGTAAACATACACACACAAATGAGTTAAAATCCGGTTTCAAAAGGTAATAGAAGCTGCTGTAACATGCCAGCTCCATAGGGCTAACCCAAACTAAACAGCTGGGGAACCCTTGCTTATGCTTAGAAATCTTCATCCCTTCAAGCAGCATAGGACCACCAGTTTCTCCTTAATAGGCATTTTTATTTCCTTCCCTCAGTGTCCAAGCTGTGATGGGACGAGGGCTTGTGCAATACCCTCTTCAGGGGCGTGGGGGAAGCACTCGGCTGTCCACAGTGGCTTGTCTGATGTCCTTCTTTTGTTAGGGAGCAGATAACACCTCTTGTGGTAAGCTAGTATTTCATACTTGGCAATGCTTCTCCCCTGACTCTGGGGGATTTACAGTCTTAGGCCATGTCTCTACGTACAGCACTGCAGCTGTACCAATACAGCTGCGCCACTGCAGCATGTGTGGTGAAGACGCTGTATGCCAATGGGAGAGAGCTCTCCCGTCGGCATAAAAAAATCACCTCCACGAGTAGCAGAAGCTATGTTGGCGGGAGAAGCTCTCCTGCCGACATAGCGCTGTGCACACAAGCGCTTATGCTGGCCTAATTTATGCCACTGAGGGGGGTGGAATAGTCACACCCGAGCAACATAAATTAGGCCAGCATAAGTTGTAGTATAGATATAGCCTTAGCAAACATTTTTATAGTTACAGAGCATACATTTAAACATTACCTTATAACATAGGATACAGATATTATAAGTAGGATTAATACATGCAGCATCCTGCAAGTATTCCATGAAGTCTAAACACTAAACACATTCTTATAACTCTAATATCAATTTTAACAATACTAGTACAAAGGTGAGCCAGACTGGTTTCCAGCTAGGCATTTGTCAGTGTTCAGTGAGACCTGGGGCCTTGGCATGAGCTGGCCCCGGGTCTGTGAGCGTCACAGCCTGGATTTACATTTCCGGAATACAGTCGAGCCTGCCTGGTCTTAGTGACCTCACCTGGCAGCTCTATAGAGCTGAGAGCCTTTGCTCCCATTACATAGGTATACTGTGGTAGGCTGTACCTTTAAATCAAGCACTGAAAAAACAGTATAGTTCATGCAAGGGTTAGAGATTTGCTTGAGAGTTGTGGTTAATTATTAATTATATTTAAAGTTTTATAAAGGCTTAAAGGCAATGTAAGCCAGAGGCAGTCTTTTCATTCCTGCCTCCCTTGTGCAATTCTGATTTTCAGTTCCTTTACTGTAGTGCTAGTCTGTACAGATAGACTTCAGCCTCTTCCCCTTCTCTGGTATAGCAAGACCCAGTAATATCTTCACTGGGTCCTAATGATTTCCTCACTTTCTAACACAGCAGCAATCTGGGGTGTAAATATGTGACAGAATCACTGAATGGTGAATACGGAAGATCACTCTTCTCACTCCATCCCCAGAGGGGAAGAGATGAGACTAGGACCAGTGCTGAGGTGTGGGGAAAGAGAAGAGCTCCTTGCACAGTCATTTCCTAATCTAAAGGAAGTCTGTTGCTGAAATCAGCTGGCAGGTCCCTAGGTACCCCTATTGGAGCATGGAGAGAGTGGTTTGTAAATTAACTCCCCGTCCCTAAAGACCCACCCATCATAACAGGAGTCCTTTGGTTGATGGGTTGGTTGAGTGCAGGGGCTAGCCTTGCATACCGTAAAAACGGCTCTGTGCAGATTTGGGTTCAAGGTGAGGCTTCAGAACAGGAGTAACTTTACACTAATATGTGTAGCAGTGCATTAAGCGCGCAAGTCCCAGCACTTCCAGGATTGATATATATCACCTTTTAGGATTAGCAGGGGCTATTCACTTGAGTACCTTTAGGGTCTGATTTGCCACAGCCTTGACACACTGGGCATAAATGCTGCCAAAACAGAATTCCCTTCTAACTTACACCAGTGGTAGTGTTTTCCAACCATTTTGCACAGGTCTAAATGACTATACATAGTAAAAGGCAAAATAGAATTTTGGCTGACAATATTTGGGGCAGGTTTTGGATTATCTGTACACTGTTTCATTTAGATTTTGGTACTAGAAATTAAGGGTCAGATTCTGATCTGACACTGCTTTTACACATATGTAACTCCATTTACTTCAATGGAGCTACCGCAAGTGTACACCAGTGTAACAAATCATATCCTGGCCACTCACTCAGGAACCAATCTGATCTTTTCAGATGCTTGTTTGTGGGGCCACCTGCTGGTTTACTTGGATATTTTCAATGGGTTGTACAGTACTAAGGCAGTTAAAAAATTAACAAAATTAAATCTTAAACTGTGACACTTACTACATTTTCATTAAGCAATCATAACATTTTGACTTTGAAATCTGGGAAGCTGTCTTTCTTAGTAGGCTTGTACTGCTCTTTATTGACAATTTTTTCTGTATTTCACATGACTGGGTTTTCTATGAGTAGTCCCTCTAAGGACTGCCAAATATTTAACAGGCGTCAGGGTGGATAAAAATCAAGGATTTAAAAAAAAATCCGATTTTGATTTAAATTGGATTTTTTTAAAGTTAAATGTTTATTTTTTAAAAACAAACCTTTTATAATTAAATTTGTGTAAGCAGGGTCTGAATGAACTATCCCCGACAGCTAGTTCGGGAGGGAGCGAGACTTCAGGAGCAAACAGTATTTACATGAACACACCTACTCTGCATAGGTATCCAACAGACTGGGTTTGTGTAGCTCCAAGTGATCAGCTTTGGTTGGTGTTGGGTTACAAATCACTTTAGTATTGAATGCAGGGGTAGTGAAATGTTGTTATCTTCATTGTATGACTAAAGGAGCAGAACTGTGCTGAGCTTCTGCCGACTGAGGTGTCACCCTCAGCTGAAAGGAACTCGCTAAACCAGGGGCTCGAATGCCAGACAGCTGTGAAAGTAAGAGGGAGTAGAGATAAGTGTTCTAGTTAGAAGTTGTAGTATCTTTCTAATGATCCCTAGTCTGATTTAACCTGTTTCTCCCTACTGTTCAAAGACAGAACTAAATAAGCTTTATTAGTAGTCTTTTGTCATGTTAACATGCTGAAATGATCTCGGGGGGGTAATATTTCTATCCAGTCTGCAAAGAGCTGAAAATCATTGAGTGACATGCTGAGGTCACAACAGAGAGGCAGGTGGCTGGTAAGTGGAACAGGTAACTGGTGGGTGGCTAGCTGAGAGGAATCATGGCTGGTGGGGTGGTAGCCAGCCAGAGTGAATGCTCAGATGGTAGAGCAAGCAAGGTGCCTTCTTCCCTGGGTGGGAGGTGAATTCACACAAATGAACCTTGGAACCCTGGGGTCTCACTGATGAAGGACAACCACTGTGAATGGGGTATGGTGACGGAGCAGAGAGGGGCATAGAAAAGAAACTTTTAGTTATAGAACTCAAGAACATGAGGCAAAAGGTACTGCCCCACGCACTGTGGGGTGGGTGTCCTGTTCATAAGTTTATGATTATGAATCCTGCTTCTGGCATTTTCCCTAATTAATGTTGGGTAACTTCTCTTTCATTAAAAGTTTCTTTTCTACACTCAGACTCTGTGCTTGCGAGTGGGGAAGTGTTGCCTCTCAGAGGCGCCCAGGGGTGGTGTGTAATTTTCCCAGGTTACTGGGTGGGGGATTGAGCCAGTTCTGTGTTGTATTGTTGAAAAGGAACCCCTAGATATTGAACCCAGCCCTGGCTGCTGCCGGCTCCACCTGGCAGAAGGGTTACATTTGAAATTATGACAACCTATGTTAAGACCTAAACTTACTATAATCTATTAATAATTTAAATTAATTAAAAATAATATTAAGTAGTTCGTGTTTGCTGTGAAACTTTAAAGAAAGTCAGACCACTGAACTGGTAGAAGTCACTGGCTAAGCATCTGAAATTAGGTTTTGTTGACATGCTAAACCAGCTTTTGACATCAGTAGCCTCTCTACAGGTGCAGAGAGAATATTTTCTTTATTTTAGTTTATTCACCTAGTTCAGTACAATGACTAGTTCGTTCAGAGTTAAGCAACCATAAGTAGGAAAGCTTGTTGTTCTCTTCCAATCTCTGAATAAAAACCAGTGAGGGATCTATCCGTTCAAAAATCTTGAAGGGCATGGTGACCAGAAACAATCACTAACTACAGATAGTACTTCTTGGGTTTAACAATTCAGTTAGTTTTAAATTTTCTTTATGTATCCAGCCCATAAAGTAGTTTCATTTAACTAATAAAAACATTTTAAAATGCTATTTTTGTGTGTTTAAATTGAATTTTAAATTTCTATCCAAATAGAGCTTGATAGAAATCGCAAGGAAAAAAATTAATCTAGTAAATAAGAAATGCGTCAGTCTCCATTTTTAACATAAAAAATGTAAAAATTAAGAATCTGAATAAATGTGAATTAAGCTATGTAATTGCTTAAATAAATGTGCATAGATATAGTGTATCCTTCTAGTTAGTGTAACCCTTCTGCCAGGCAGAGTTGGCAGCAACAAGAGCCAGGGGTTTCTCCTAACAACAGAAAATAGAACCAGCTTGAGCCCTGACCCAGTAATCTGGGAAAACAAAACACCACCCCTGGGTGCCTCTAAGAGGCAAAACTTCGCATCATTGAGATGCTGTGTACAACAACATACAACTTTTAGTAAAAGGGCAAAGGGGACCCAACAATAATTTGGGGAAAACACCACAACCATAATTCAAAAGCACCCACCCCACAATGCATTGGGCAGTGTCAGGGGCGGATTAAGAAATTTGCCGCCCCTAGGCCCTGAAAAAATTGCCGCCCCCCCGCCAGCTCACCTCTGCTCCCCCCCGGCAAGCCTGGGAGGGAGGGGGGAGAAGGGGACTTGCGGCGCGCTCGGGGGATGGCGGCGGTGGAGCGGAGGTGAGCTGGGGTGGGGAGCGATTCCCTGCCCCCCCCCGGGTTACTCCCTGCGCCCGCTGGCCCCAGCTCACCTCCGCTCCGCCTCCTCCTCTGAGCGTGCCGCTACTTGCTTCTCCTCCCTCCCAGTGCTTTCGCACAGCAAGCCTGGGAGGGAGGTGGAAGGAGGGAAGTGTGGTGCGCCTGGGGGAGGAGGCGGGCCGGGGATTTGGGGAAGGGGCGGAGTTGGGGCAGGGCCGGGGGGGGGGGGAGCGAGCAAATTTGCCACCCCTGCAGATTTGCCACCCTAGGCCTAGGCCTTGTTGGCCTAGGCGATAATACGCCGCTGGGCAGTGTTCAAGCATGTGACATTAAGGAAACACCCACTCCACAGTGCATTGAGCAATGCTCTTTACCTCAGTTTCTCACCTTTTAGTGTGAAAGTCCAATAAATGAATGTCCTGTAACACACCACTCCCCTTTCCCTCTGTAGTACCCCACTCACAGCTGGCAGTCCTTGGTTAGCAAAGACCCACAGTTCAGAGGTGTATTCAGGGGAAGAATTGATCAATAACTCTACTGCTACTATCTCTGTAACTAGCTCACAGCTGCTGCTCCTCTCTATTGCTAAGACATCCTAGTCTGAGATTCTGCTGCTTAATTTACCTCTTAGTACCCATACAGCTTCTGTATTGCCTTTCACTGTTCCCACAGGAGATCTAAGGCTTAGATCCTAGACTTGCTCAGCAGAAAGGCCAGTTCCAAAAACCACAAACTGGGACACCAACTCAAATCAAGATTTCTTTAGAGGAAGGGGGGAATCCTCCTTCACTAGCATTTGACATCCTACCCCACCACCATTTAGCAAGAGAAGTTCAGTTTAGGGTGACCCACTCCATTAGGGCGTGCTAAGCCCAGTTCTGTTGCCCTTTACTCATACAGTAAGGATAACATTTCATTACCCCTTTCAAATATTAGAGTGATTTGTAACCCAAACCAGCCAATATTAATCATTTTGGCAAAGCAGCTCCATTATGCTGCATGTCTATGCAAACACATTCTGCTCCTGAAGTCTTTCCCTCCCTCCCCAGTGCATCACTAGATGTCAGGGGAAAGCTCATTCACACCCTGCTTACATCAGCAAAATGGAGCAGGAAATATAGCATAAAGGCTATATTTAGTTGCATATTAACATGTTTTCATGGTTACCAACCGACGAGAATCAGCCTTTCTTTAGGAAAATAACTAAAAAGTACAAATGCAAAACAAAATTAAAACTGATGATTTACATCAAGGTTGCCTGCTTGCTATGAAAAAGTTATTTTTAGGACCCAATCCTGCAAACACATAAGTATATGCATAACTTTACTCATGTGTATTGCTCCATTGAGCAGTATGGGGTTATTCACATGACTAAAGTTACGCATGTGCTTAATTATTTCCAGAATCAGGGACCTAGATGCAAACTGGTAGAAAGTATAATGGCATATGCTAACGGCCTGGTTCACAAAAAGCTTTTTGACTAATGAATGATTTTTATGAATGACTGCAGAACATGCTCCCTTTTCTTTTTTATAGTTATTCCATTTTTGTACAACAAAGCTTTCCTGTTGCCTGTGGAGGGGAGATGCCTTTTTTAGCCCCTCAGAAATACCCAGCCAGGAATTGGAATAGAACACTTCTTAAAAATACAGCTTAAAATAGATTTTTGTAGTTGATTTGGCACACATGAAATAAATGAGACAAGGTGGATGAGGTAATATCTTTTATTGGACCTGTTGGTGAGAGAGACACGTTTTCCTGCTACACAGAGACCTGTTCTTCAGGTCTGGGAAAGATTCACAGAATGTCACAACTAAATACATAATCAAACAGATAGTTTTGCATAAGTAGCTCTCTGTTTTGATCTTGTATGTAGCTGTGACACTGAGTACCTTTCCTAGGTCTGAAGAAGAGCTGTGTGGAACAGGAAAGCTTATCAGAAATTGGTCCAATAAAAGATATTACCTCATCCACTTTCTCTCTAATATTCTGGGACCAACACATCTACAGCAACACTGCATGCATGAAATAAGTTGCCATTCCTGCCAACAAACCAATTGCCATTCATTGTTAAGTTACACTGTTATTTATAAGCTGCTCTGAGATTTTTCTAGAATTACACTTGTTTTCTAGGTTATGAATCCTTTCTTCAGCGCATAATCCAGAGTCATGGGCAGTGCATAATGCATCTGTTTGGGAATGCTAGCCCCCAGCCCTGCCTGTTCCATGCCCCCCCCCAGAACCCAGAGCTCCCCAACCGGAACCACTGGTCCCCTGCCCCAGCCCGCCCCAGCCCCAGCATGCTGGGTGAGTGTGCGGCACAGCCCAAACTCCCCGCCCCAGCCCTGGAGCTCTGGGCAAGCGGCGCGGCCTAGGTTTGCCAACTTTCTAACCTCACAAAACCAAACACCCTAGCCCTTGCCCGAGGCCACACCCCCTACCCCACCCCTTCCCCAAGGCCCTGCCTCCCACTCACTACATTCCCCATCCCTCGGTGGCTCGCTCTCCCCCACCCTCACTCACTTTCAGTGGGCTGGGGCAGGCGGTTAGCGTGTGGGAGGGGGTGAGGGCTCTAACTGGGGGTGCACTGTGGGGCCAGAAATGAGGGGTTCGGGGTGTGGGAGGGGGCTGGGTGGGGCAGGGCGTGGGGGTGTGGGAGGAGGTGAGGGCTCCAGCTGGGGGTGCAGGCTCTGAGATGGGGCCAGGGATGAGGGGTTTGGGGTGCAGGAGGGGGCTCTGGGTTTGGGGGGGGCTCAGGGCTGGGGCAGGGGGTTGGGGCTTGGGGTTGGGGCACAGGTTTACCTCCAGTGGCTCCTGGTCAGTGGCGCAGCAGGGGGGGGAGGGGCTAAGGCAGGTTTCCTGCCTGTCTTGACTCCGCGTTGCACCCCAGAAGCGGCCAGCAGCAGGTCCGGCTCCTAGGCAGAGGTGCAGCAGGCGGCTCTGCGCTCTGCTCTCACCCGCAGGCACCGCCCCCGCAGCTCCCATTGGCCGCAGTTCCCAGCTGATGGGAGTGTGTGGAGCTGGTGCTCGGGGCGGGGGCAGCGCGTGGAGCCCCGTGCCCCCCGCCTAGAAGTCAGACCTGCTGGCCGCTTCCGGGGAGCAGCGCGGAGCCAGGATAGGTAGGGACTGGCACCACCGACCAGACTTTTAACGGCCCAGTCAGCACTGCTGACTGGAGCCGCCAGGGTCCATTTTCAACGAGGTGTTCTGGTTAAAAACCGGACACCTGGTCACCCTAACGCGGCACTAGCCCCAGCCTGAGCCCGGGCCATGGCACAGGGGAACACAAGACGAGAGCTGCAGAGCAGGAAGCAGGAGGGAGCCTGGGGGTGGAGCATGGGTGGGGCCATGCCTGGCTGTTTGGGGAGGTTCATTCTCCCCCAGGCTATTATACCCACTGCCCATGTCAAGAGCCCATTAAAGTTCATGGGAAGACCCCCACTGACTTCAGTGGGCTTTGGATCAGATCCTTACAGCCATGCAGCCACTTCAACTCACCACAGACCTGGGAGCACTGCCATTGATTTCAATGGATATTGAATTAGGCTATAAAGCCTTTGGGTCAACTTCAGGGTGCCTGTATACAAAGTGATCAGTGGATTCTGCTTACCTATACAATAAGAAAAGTGACTGTAAAAAGTGTTTAAAAAGCCTATGAGGTTACCCTATGACTGTGGGAAAAGCCCCTGGCTGGCAGGTATAATAGGCCAGAGGAGGCTCTGCCTCCCCAGGCGCTGCTGCAGCTGCTGGACTCCCGGTTGCGGGGTTTGGCGGTGAAGTTTTTGCTTTATTATGCCCCATGCAGGTTCTGGGTTGGCTGAGGAGACGGTATGTGCTATTCAGCTTCCTGGGTTCACCCGTAATCTCCCTGGACTCCAGAGAGATTACTGATGAACCCAGGAAGCTGAGTAGCAAATACCATCTCCTCAGCCGCCCCGGAACCTGCATGGGGCATATCAAAAGCATCTTTGGGAAGAGATGCTTTTCCCTGGGGCGGCTTGGGCTCTGGGAGGAGAGGCGTGGTGTGGCTGGCCCGGGGCTCCTCCGGGCAGGTGTAGGGGGGAGACTCGGAGCACTTCTGGGCAGGTGGGGGAGGGGCTCAGGGCTTCGGCCAGCCTGGGTGGGTTGGAGCGGGTGCTCGGGACTTCTCTGGGCAGGGGGGTGAGGGGGACAGGGAGTCTTGTACTAGAAGAGGTAGCAGTACAACAAAGAGAGGTAGAGTTGCTATCTGGTTTGCATTCCCCTGTAGAGTGAGGCCAGGTGGGTGGGGAGCATGTGGGGCAGTTTGTTTATGCATGCAGGGTTGGCCCTTGTATCCTGCGGAGAGATCTCAATGCAACTTTCATGGCGGTACTCTGCCATCCTCTCCCAAGGGATGGCAGCCTTATTTCTCCCCCTGCGGGAGAATACTTTCCCACCCCAATCTGTAATAACTTCAGGAGGCACCACTGCAGTAGACAAGCTATTGGCCTACAGACCCGGGCAGCTTCAGGACACCAGCAGCCTTTGTTACCCTCAGGAGTGAGGTATCAGCTAAAATTGCCACCACCTCTGGAAAATGGTGCCAGTATTCAGTGCCATTGCCCTAGACTGCATTTCATGCAACCAAAGAATTCCCTCCTCATTGCCCTCACCCCGGTGAACCATAAACACCATGGCTGGTGCTGAGAGTGGGGCCGTGCACAAGCACAGAAGTGACAATAAGCATGTCTTGTTTAAAATTTCAGGGGAGCAAGGGCTAGGCTGGGTCCCTCAGGATGACTAAGGGTCTTTCAACATCGCCAATGGTAATCCACAGATCGGGAAAGACAGTCCCTATTTGCAGCTTTCAGAACAGTCCTGTGCTTGCATAACTATAGAAAAGTAGCCCTTTCTGCTGACACACGCTGGGTGGGCTGCTGACAAAATAGGGATGTGCATGCCATCTATCGTTTTACTGCAGTTTGGGAACCCCATTGCTGCAACTCCATCCACTATGTCCTCTACATTGCTGAGAGTCACAGTCCTGTGCAGCAGGAGATGATTAATTTAATTACTCCTGGGGGAATTCTGTGCCACTGTGCAATGCTGAATTTGGCAGAAATTAATGTTGGGTGCGCAGATTTTCCTTTTTTCCTCACAGAAATGGGCTGCGGAGATTTTGGCTGCCATTACGGGCTGCAGGACCCAGCTCACGAATAGAAGACAAGGCCGGGGAGAGGGGGAGGGAACTGGAGGGATCCCAGCAGCTGCAGTTGCCAGCACTTCCTGAAGGAAGGAGGCGGAGCCAGGACTCCGCATGAGGCTGTTTCTCCTTCTGGATCCTTGGGCTCTAGGAGAATAGGGTCTGTGAGTGTCTGGGCCGGGGGGGCTGCAGCTGGCCTTTGGGGGGTAGGGGTGTGTCTGGCCCCCTGGCTGGGCTCTGGGGGAAAGGGGTCAAAAAAGCAGGAACTGGGTTGTCGTAGGGGTTTCTTTAGCTCTCTACTCCTGAGGGTATTTTTTCATGTGTCTGTATTGTTGCAGATGTACTTGCTGACAGGTGTTCTGAAATAAATTACCAAAATAATTGAAATTGGTGTGATTACATTGTCTTATTTTGACAAATAAAATGTGCAAAATTTTGCAGAATTTTAAAATATTGTGTGCAGAATTTTTAGTATTTTGGCACAGAATTGCCCCCGGAGTAATTAATGGCACTTGCATGACAATGGCCTCTACCATAGGTGCCAACTCTGTGGGTACTCCAGCCTTGGAGCACCCACAGAAAAAAATAGTGGATGCTCAGCACCTACCAGCCAGAGTGGTTTTGCAGCCCTGGCCACGGATCAGCTGTTCTGGGGTGGCCCAGCCCCCACCCATCAGCTGTTAGGCATCTGAGCTTATCAGCTGTTTAGCAGCCCCCTCCCCCCATCAGCTGTTTTGAAGACCCTGAGCTGGCAGCAGCTGCTGTGGCATGGGCTGACCCAGCCCTGCTTCAGCCCTCAATGGGGGTAGGGGGCTGCTCCAGCCAGGTTGAGCTTGGGGTGAGCGAGAGTGGGGAGCACAGGGCTTGCTCTGCTCTGCAGAAGCCAAGAGTGATCAGCAGCATGAGACCCTGTTCATCTGGGGCCGCCCCGCCCTCCACCTGCATCTCCTAGGCAGGCTCCCTGTGTGGCTGCAGCTCCCAGCCTGGCTCCAACCGCAGGCAGCTTGTGCGTCCCATTCCAGACAGAGAGAGCTGGGCTAGGGGTGGGGCCTGCTGCAGTGTCAGGAGAGGGGGAGGGGAGTCCGTGGGTGCAGTTTCGGGAGTGGGGAGGGCATTGCCCCCCCACCCCCAAACAGAGGCAAGGGGTGGTGTGTGTGGGTAAGGTGCATGCGGAGTCACTGCCACTGCTCCCCCACTTCTGTGAATGAGAAGCTGTTCTGCTCTGCCTGGGTGGCGGGTCTGTCCTCCGGGGCACCATTTAGGGAGGAGGGGGGCCTCCCG
Source organism: Platysternon megacephalum (assembly GCA_003942145.1). NCBI lineage: Eukaryota > Metazoa > Chordata > Testudines > Platysternidae > Platysternon > Platysternon megacephalum. Next base: position 58,935 of record QXTE01000365.1, on the reverse strand, counting down.
GCCTCCCCTTGAGTTTCCTACCAGCGAAGATCTGCTCACAGCCCATGCCCTAGCCCCAGACCGAACTCTTAAATGCAGCACAGTTTGAGTGTGTGGAATGTGAGATGAGTTCTGTACTACTCCCAGCTTCTGCCTTTGGAGCAGGGAGTTTGTTTCTAAACAGAGGCAGGATGAGTAAGCTAACAAAGGGCTTGTTATTAAATTAAATTAAGGATCGTTAGGAAACATTGCCAGGCACTCCAATTAAAAGATAGGAAACAAAGGATAGGAATAAATGGTCAGTTTTCAGAATGGAGAGAAGTAAATAGTGGTGTACCAGGATCTGTGCCAACTTCAACATATTCATAAATAGGGTGACAAGATAGCAACTGTGAAAAAACGGGACAGAGGGTGGGATGGGATGGGATGGGATGGGATGGGGGAGGGGGCATAATAGGTGCCTATATAAGAAAAAGTCCCAAAAAACTGGACTGTCCCTTTAAAAACAGGACATCTGGTCACCCTATTCATAAATGATCTGGAAAAAGAGGTAAACAGTGAGATGGCAGAATTTGTAGATGATCCAAAATTACTCAAGATAGTTAAGTCCAAAGCTGACTGCAAAGAGTTACAAAGGGATCTGACAAAACTGGGTGACTGGGCAACAAAATGGCAGATGAAATTCAATGTTGATAAGTGCAAAGTAATGCACATGGCAAAATATAATCCTAGCTATACATACAAAATAATGGGGCCTAAATTAGCTGTTACCTGTCAAAAAAGAGATCTTGGAGTCATTGTGGATAGTTCTCTGAAAACATCTGCTCAATGTGCAGTGGCAGTCAAAAAAAGCTAACAGAATGTTGGGAATCATTAAGACATGGAGAGATAATAAGACAATAATGTAGCTGTCCTTAATGTGCATCAAGACCATACCAGTGACAGTTTCATCCAGAAAGCTACAGTCAAACGTAATGTTGCACCATACTGTGCACTAAACACTCCTGGTGAATACATGCAGCGCCGACACAAGGAGCCAAGTATGCACGTGCACGAGTGATATACTGTGTCAGCTTTATGCTGACATAACTTGTGTCAGCCAAAGTTTGTAGTGTAGACATGGCCTAAGTCTTGTCTTACTATTCTTGCCTTTGGTCTCTTATAAGAAGTGGGCCTACAAGTTTATCCTAATCGTGAGCTCAACTGTAAAAAGTGAGAGTGAGTTCATAAGATGTCACAATATCTCATAACAAGAAATGTTAACGGGAAAAGGTGCAGAAAGAAAGAAAGAAAGAAAGAAAGAAAGAAAGAAAGAAAGAAAGAAAGAAAGAAAGAAAGAAAGAAAAAAAAAAAAAGACTGAAAAGGTTCAAAGGAAAAGGCCTGTTGACATAATTCAAGGACTGTGTTAAAAGCATGCCTGGTAAACAAGAAAAATGTGGGACCGGAAATTAATGAATTAAAATTGGTGTATCGGATTAGGCCTAACTGGTGGACAAAATAATGAGGGAATGGGCTATTCCACCCATCACTTCATTTTGGGGTCCTTAAAGACTTTGGGAGAAAAATTGGCTACCAAAGTGAGCTTCACCATCATCCACCACCACCATTGGCTGGGACACTGGATCTTCTTCATCCTATTCCTGAAAGATGTCCTGATCAGACCAGGCCAGCTAGAGGGAGTCAGATCACATTGCCACCTCCACCAGCTCCAGCTAAATTTCAAATACCACCTGAGATGTGAGACTTGGTCACACCCCACCCCCTCCTGTGTGTTATTTTCCTTCCCTACATTTCCTTTCTTTCCTATCCCTATCCTTTTTCCTCCTGTCTGATAAGAGTCTGGTTCAGCCAGCCAAGACTGTATATTATGTAATACTGCTGTAAATCTGTGACCAGAAAGAGGTAGCTAAATGCAATGACCTAAACAGCCTGGTGCTGATACAAGTTTGTCAGGTTTTGGAGTGGCTGACAAAGCCATGTGCTGTGCCTGTGTTTTTCCAGCAGTGGAAGTCAACATCAGAGACATAATCTGCATTTCTTATCTTTGCTGTTCTTTTTCCTCTCTTTTTTTGTGTGTTTATCTTTTCTTAGGAAATTGGCTTGGACTTTTAACAACAGCAATAACAGCTCCAGCCTGTGTCAACTAACTTCTTCTCTTTTCCCCAAAAGGACAGGTATTACCATCATTAGTAACATCTAAGAGACTGTCAAAAAAGGGGGTTTTCCTTCTAGAGATTCTCTCCAGCTAAAGGGAAAAAGAGATGTTGTTAAAATGAAAGCCTCACTTTATATTTTACATTTGAAATGCTTTAACCATTTTTGCTGCTTTTCCTGTATCTTTAATAACAGGTTAAAAAGATGTTTATTTGTGTGTTTACCATGGTACTAAGCTGGCAAGGTCTCTGTATACCAAACACGAAACTTTGTTTAATACTATTTCATGTGGGACAGTAACTTGGTTATGTTAACACCCTTGACTCTTTTAAATGCAACATATGGGCCCAATTAATACAACAGGCACTACCTCAGCTGAGGAAGGAGCCAGATTTCCTACCTGAACTGATGGCAGCCATATCAACCAGTCCAGCCTCCTAAATATACAGGAATATTCTTAAAAAGAACAGGAGTACTTGTGGCACCTTAGAGACTAACAAATTTATTTGAGCATAAGCTTTCGTGGGCTACAGCCCACTTCATCTTTCCTTCTCCTCCTTTAAATCTTCTGAGTAAGTTTAGAATTTTATTTCATCATATAATGAAAATTACTCTTGCTTTCCACCCTTCCTGCTATTTTCCTTGTATGTGTAAAGGAAGAGAAAACAACAAATATCAATGACCCTTTAAGGAGTTAAACTCTCAACCATAGACAAGGCCCCTACATTTCCTAAGCCCTAGACTCGGAGTGAATACCATTAGCCACAATTAAACACAGCATGGTTCATGCACAAGAAGAGATGGCCACGAAGGACCAAAAATGTATGCCGTATTTTCTTCATCACCAAAACCTGCAGTGTTCATACTCCATGGGTTGTGTGCACCTGGAGAGAGGGCATGCCTCCAGCATCCATCCAGGACACACCACACGATCCATTTTCTACAGCCAAGCTCTAAGATACAACCGCATTTGCTCCAATCCCTCAGACAGAGACAAACACCTACAAGAGCTCTATCAAGCATTCTTAAAACTACAATACCCACCTGCTGAAGTGAAAAAACAGATTGACAGAGCCAGAAGAGTACCCAGAAGTCACCTACTACAGGACAGGCCCAACAAAGAAAATAACAGAACGCCACTAGCCGTCACCTTTAGCCCCCAACTAAAACCTCTCCAGCGCATCATCAAAGATCTACAACCTATCCTGAAAGATGATCCCTCACTCTCACAGATCTTGGGAGACAGACCTGTCCTCGCTTACAGACAGCCCCCCAACCTGAAGCAAATACTCACCAGCAACCACACACCATACAACAAAAACACTAACCCAGGAACCTACCCTTGCAACAAACCCCGCTGCCAACTCTGTCCACATATCTATTCAAGTGACACCATCACAGGACCTAATCATATCAGCCATGCCATCAGGGGCTCGTTCACCTGCACATCTACCAATGTGATATATGCCATCATGTGCCAGCAATGCCCCTCTGCCATGTACATTGGCCAAACCGGACAGTCTCTTCGCAAAAGAATAAACGGACACAAATCTGACATCAGGAATCATAACATTCAAAAACCAGTAGGAGAACACTTCAACCTCTCTAATCACTCAGTGACAGACGTTAAGGTGGCAATTTTGCAACAGAAAAGCTTCAAAAACAGACTCCAACGAGAAGCTGCTGAACTTGAATTAATATGCAAACTAGATACCATTAACTTAGGTTTGAACAGAGACTGGGAATGGCTCGGTCATTACACTAATTGAATCTATTTCCCCATGTTGAAGTAGCCTCACACTTTCGTGTCAACTGTCCGAAATGGGCCATCTTGATTATCACTTCAAAAGTTTTTCTCCCCTGCTGTTAATAGCTTCTCTTAATTAATTAGCCTCTTACAGTTGGTATGGCTACTTCCACCTTCTCATGTTTTCTGTATGTATAAATATCTTCTTACTGTATGTTCCATTCTATGCATCCGAAGAAGTGGACTGTAGCCCACGAAAGCTTATGCTCAAATAAATTTGTTAGTCTCTAAGGTGCCACAAGTACTCCTGTTCTTTTTACAGGTGGTTTATGAACCTGTACCTATGCTCCCCAAATCTCTTTTGCAAGCTCCTTTGTTGCAATTATTTATGCTCCTGGAGCACCCATGGGGAAAAATTGGTGGGCGCTCTGCATGCACCGGCAGCTCCCCGCGCTGCCCCCCCGCCCCAGCTCACCTCCGCCTCCTCTCCAGCTCCTCCCCTGAGTGCACCGTGTGCCCGCTTTTTCCCCCTAGCTCCCAGCGCTTGCGCCGCGAAACAGCTGGGAAGGAGGAGGAAGGAGGGAGAATGTGGTGCGCTCGGGGAAGAGACGGGGACGGGGTGGGGATTTGGGGAAGGGGTCCAATAGTGGCAGGGAGGGGGTGAAGTTGGGGCGGGGACTTTGGGGAAGGGGTTGGAATGGGGGCAGGGAAAGGGTGGAGTCGGGGCGGGGCCATGGATGGGGGGGCGCGAGCACCCACCGGCACCGGGGAAAGTTGGCGCCTATGTCTCCACCAGCAGCCATGCAGGGGATGGGCTTCCCTTTCTTGGCTCGCTTTAATCTTGTTATTGCTTAGGTCTGAATTCATTCATGAAAGTCTTAATCCTCCAAAGGTTTTCCTGCTATAAACTATTACAAACTGCTTTATATTACTTTGCGGTTTTACCAGGTAAATCATATAAAATATTTGTCCAGTTTAGAACATTTATTTTGTGCTTATAATTCCAAATACATGTTAAAACCACATATTGTTTCTATAAGGGCTGGTCCACACTAGGGGCGGGGATCGAAATAAGATACGCGACTTCAGCTACGAGAATAGCGTAGCTGAAGTCGAAGTATCCTATTTCGACTTACCTCCCGTCCTCACGGCGCAGGATCGACGTCCGCGGCTCCCCCGTCGACTCCGCTAACTCCGCTCGCCCTGCTGGAGTTACGGAGTCGATGTGAGCGCGTTCGGGGATCGATGTATTGCGTCCAGACGAGACGCGATACATCGATCCCCGCTACATCGATCCCCGCTACATCGATTTCTACCCGCCGATCCGGGCGGGTAGTGTAGATGTAGCCTAAGGCTTCAAAGGAAGGTTTTATATTGTTATGCAGAAAAGTGCTAATGGCTGCCTCAGGGAGGCCTGGTATCCAGAAACAATCACAGATCTCATTAAAGCCCCTGCATGTGCCACGCCCTCTTTTAGGTACAGCAGAAGGAACAATCTAACCAGGGGCTTCTCTAGTGCAAACCCAAGGGCCAGGATATTGATTGTAGGCAGAAAGCCAGGAGAAAACATGTGACTGATCCTGAGAAGGAGCAGAAAGACACAGCTTCCGGGGCACAGAACTTTAGAGTGGCAGACCTGTGGATTTTTGTGCTAGGAAACTGCCCACTGTTTGTTTCTACTGAGTTCCAGGCTGTTGTGTACAGTTTTTGTAAATAAGATTACACCAAGAAAATTCATGATTTGCATCACCAATTTCTCATCCTAATGGAAAAATCTAATAGGCCCAGAATATTGGCTAAACACTTGAGCTAGAAGGGCTGGCACTTAAATAAGATAAAAGGAGAATCTATTTGAATGCATTCTGAAACATTTTAATGCGTTGATTATTTTTTAAATGTTTTGTTTCTACAACAGTCACAAACTGAAGTGAAATATTACATTTCCCTTACATTCTATTATTCCGTAGTCAAAACTAATCATGGATTGATTGCTAATAACATGTTTGTGGCATTCCCCAGGGTACAATCTGAACTGTTGAACAGCTGGGTCCCCTTAATTGTCTAGCCTGGGGTGTCTCTTACATGACTATGCTGTCAGAATATCCACACCTGGCCTGCTCACATCATACAAATTCACTCCCAGCTAAACACACAAGCACTTTAACCAGTCACTCATGAATTGCACATGGGGGACACCCACAAATTCTTATTTCCAGACTTTCCCCTAGAAATGTGTGTCTTGTACTGTCTAGCACACTACTGAACATTGCAAGCTCATAGAAAGTCTGTCATTTCATCAAAGGAAAATGATATATTCACCAGCCTTGCATGTCCCAAATGGAGATTCCCACACACTAATCCAAACACACTTGTTAATATAAAACAATAAGAGAAGTTATTAACTACAGAAAGATAGATTTTAAGTGATTAAAGTACTAATGCATAGAAGTCAGAATTGGTTACGAAAGAAAATAAAAGAGTAATATGCAAGCTAATACCTAACTTAACAAGCCTTAAAAGCAAAGGTTTTATCTTACCATATGCTGCTGTAACTTTCACAGGCTGCATCTCCTTTCAGCCTGGGACCACTCCCCACTTACTTCAGTTCTTGGAGAGTTGTCAATGCCATGAGCAGAGAGACAGGAGAAGGGCAGGTGAAGTCAAGTGTTTTCTTGCCCCTCTATAACTCCATTTCTTGTGCTAGAAACATCCTTGCTGAGTCATGGTGACACATAGTCTGTTGTGGATGTGAGGTTTGAAATGTTGCTGTGATGCAATGTAAATTTCTTATTCACATCTTCCCATTGCTGGAGAATGACTGCGTGTCTTAACTTTGGAGCATGTTATAACAATGGTATATAGTGGAAGCTAATAACATCTCATACAATTTTGATATACACATTTTACCAGGAGAACAATATTCAGCACTTTATGAGTTTTCAAATGATATCTCACAAGGCATACTTTGTACAAAATGTATCATACTTTGGAAAAGTAGTGAGCATAATCACAATGTGTGATTATAAACATGTTATAGTATATTGGGAAACAAAGGAAAATTGCTCAATCAGTGATGTGAAAATCTGGGGATAAATTCATTTTGTATAAACTTGGGTACCCAAAATAACCAAAGAAATTGAAAAGTTGTGATCAAGAAACTAATAAAAATCCTTGGGCAGTTTGAAAATGGACTAAAAAAAAAGTAGTATTGACACTACTGATATGTAAAGGACCTTATGCAGTTTTAACTCTTACAAATTTAAATTCAAAAAGTAAGTTTCAGGAAAACAAATTACTGAATTACCATCATCAGTTGTGAACAAATTTCACATGCCCTAAATCCTGATAGAGAAAACAATTTTTCTTAGAGAAAGGCAGTTAATCAAAGTAAGAGCCAATTTCATTTTTGTATGATATACTTCAAAGCACGGCGCTAACAAATTGGGACATCCCTTAGGTCACTCCACCCAAGAAGTACCGATGTGCAGCTTTTATAGAAGTCAGTGAGTTAGGTTTCTCTTGTACTTTGTCTCTTACATCTGCAAACTAGACTCCAAGAAGGAATCTCCAGCTCCCAAAGAAGAAGAATAGTCAGTCAAGAAATGTCTCTGGACAAGAGCATCTGTGAGGAAAACACCATGTTTAAGACACAAGCAAGAGAGCTACCCTGAAAAAACACTACAGCACAGTTGCAGGAGCTGATGTGATTAGACAAGTTTGTGGGTGTAATCAAGTTTCCACAAAGCACTACAAAGGGATTAGTTTGTCTTTATTCATAAATCATTCGCCTGTATCTGGAACAGGTATTCTGACTTGGAGGAGGCAAATAATAGTATTACTCAGAAGGCGAGGTTCTACTCTGGGATCCAGATCCTTTGTGCTGCTCTGGTTGCATGAAAAGGAGCTAGATCTCCCCAGCCTTGTATTTCCCTGGTGTAGGGGAGACCCCCACTGGCATAGCCAGCTCTTGCATCCCCTGCCTCCCTATTACAGTTCCTGGCATAGGCAGCAAGCATATAGGCATTGTGTTAGGGCAGCCATTCCTTGCAATTCCCAACATAGGGAGTGTGTAAGGCACATTAGAAGTGTGGCCAGAATAATAAGCTCTGGCTTTTCTTGAGTGGTGTAATGGTCCTGGGGGGCCATAGTCAGCCAGCATATTGAGCAACAGCAGCTACTGCTCATAGGTGAGAATCTGGACCATAATTAATAATTGATCTAGCTACATTACAGTTCCATGAGGAATCTGAGGCCTTAGAAATCAGAGGACTTTGGCCCCAATCCACAAAGGGATTTGCGTATTGTGATGTCACTGGACTATGGGTTGTTCTGCTCATGGTCTTTATCCATCACCAGTCCTTTCTTATCTTAATCACCATCCCTGTAAACAAAATACTGACTCCCTGCCCCAGGGGCACCTTTCCTCTGCAAAACTTACCTTTCACACTAATGCTGTGCTGTAGTTAAGAGCTCCACCTGGGAGCTTGCAAACCTACTGTATGAAAATCAAGGGGGGGGACTTCTGCCCTCCCATGCCCCCCCAATTGGCACCCTTGCCCCTTACCCCATCCCCTCCCTCAAGCCACGGCCACGCTCCCGGCCCCAGCTACTGGGGGGGAGGGCACAGACAGTGGTAAGGTGGGGGTCGTGACCCTGAAAATTTGGGGACCACTACACTGGTCCTTTGCATCAACTGTCTTGTCAATTTCACGGCAGGAGCCATGAAACTGACAAGAAAGTCCCCACTTCTGTGGAGAGCTGAAAGGTTGGACCCTGCTCCAAGCTGGGAGCAGGGGTGAGAAGACCGGGGGGCTTTCCTGGTTCATAGCTGGGAGCTGAAGCCGGGGTGGCTTTGGATCTCCCTCCCAGCTGGGAACCGGGGTGATGGGTCGGCTTCAGACTCTGCTCCCAGCTGGCAGCTGGGGGAAGTTGAAATGAAACTAAATATCATTATAGTGTAGTAGCAGAAAGAAGCCTATTAGGTATTATATGCAAGATATTATTTCTGCAACTTCCAGAATACACTAAATTGAAAGTAATTAAAATAATACTTCTGTGCTGCAATTCCCTGAGGACAAGATCTGTCCAGATTACAGGCCAGTTTATAGCCCTTTTGCCACTACAGAGCGGTGCATAAGGGCAATGGCAAACCTGTGAATCAGGACTTCTGTTTACTAAATTCTGAAGTATTGTTGGAGTATTCTTTAACATAATTACTCAAGAGCTACTCACTACCAGCAAATATTATTTTAAAAAGGTAGCAGCAAAGATTAGCTAAGTCAACTGGTCTGTACAGTTTTGCTATGAAAACTATGTAGAAAAGTGACTTTTTTGAGAAGCAGTAAGTATGCTGCTTCTATAGCTCACTCAGATGTACTAGGAGGAAGGTGTGTTATTGTGTATACACTAGCTGCATTCTGTTTAATCATTACTATTTTGGTGAAGTAATACTTGAAAATAGCATAATATCACTCACTTCTATTTTAAAGTCACTAACATCCAGATTCTGAATCAATGGGATAACACAGCTGCTCCTGGGAGTAGAATTTGGCCCCATGTCTGCATCCAAGAGAGAAAAATGAAGCAGTGGTTCAATTTCATACATTATTCAGCCAAATTTTGCAGTCCTGATTTAAACCCTGATATTGCCCAGAGCTGTGTGTGGACAGAGACCCCATTCAACCTTTCAGAGCCCCACTGTTTTTTCTTACCCTTTGGCCTCAGGTTAAAACTTTCGAACTTGGAAGCCTGAAGTTAATCTCATAAATCTATAGTTAGGTGTTATTTTCGAATTTGGTGAGCACTCAGCAGCTCCTACTTTGTTGTTGAGAACTCATTACTTCTGTAAATCAGGCCACTTATTTAAGTGCCTAAATATGATGTAACAAGGCTGTCCAAGGGGCTCATAATAAGTCACGGTGTAAAATACAAAGATGTTACACTCTGGAGTGCAATCCAGAGCAATGAAGAATTATGTCCTGCCCCACCTCACTTTCCCCCTTCCTTCCTGCCCCATCTCTCTTCCCACCTTGTTCCTGCCCCATCTCTCTCCCCCCTTCGGTCGGCCTGTCCAGGTGCCCCATCTCTCCCCATTGAGGGAAACAGATCCTGAGCCCAGAGGCAGGGTGGTGGCCCGGCTGCTGCCAGGGGGTCTCGGACAGGCTCTCCTAGGGAGCAGGACGCAGCACCGAGAGCCCCGGCCGCGGCGGGGCGGTCAGAGGCGGGAAGCGGCGCCCTACCGCCCCAGCCAGCGCGCAGCATCTTCCCTCCCCGTGCCCATGGCAACCGTAGGGCGCAACCCCGTCCCCTAGCCCCGCCCGCTCATTTCGTCACATCGCACTAGGGCCCCGCAAGGCCTCAAACCCCGCCCTCCGCTCCCTGCCATTGGCCAGTCCTCAATAGCGCCATCTCGGCCTAGCACCGCCGATTGGCCCGGAGCTGCTGGGGCACCGGGCGCGCGGTGCTTGCAAGAGGATGGAGGGAGCCGCTCATTAGCATAAACCCCGCCCCTCCTCGTACTCCTGGCTGCTTGGCTGCGAGCCGTGAAGTCCGTAGCCTAGGCAGCGGCGGCGCCCGGGGGAGCGGGAGAGCGCGAGGCCTGGCTCCATCCTCGTCAGCCTGGGCGAGGACCGGCTCAGCCGCGGGGAGAGGGAGCTTGGGAGAGGGGCTTGGCCGGGCTGAGCGGGAGCCGCAACCCAGTGAGGGGCAGGGGAGCCACAGCCCAGCGGGGGTCCATTGCCGGGCGCCCCATGCCAGGGAGCAGCTTATTGGGATCGCTTCTGTCAGAGCCTGGTGAGGGCGAAGGGAGAACAGCCAGAGCAGAGAACAGGGCGGCACCAGCATATTTATTTCGTCTCTGGATTTCGGGGAGGAGCCCGTGTGCAACGTGAGATTTAATAAGACTTGATCGTTAACGAGGAGGGTCTCCCCTTATAAATCCCCTCTTGTGGCTACCGCTAGAAGCCTCATTTCAGGCCACATGTAATAATATGTCGGTCTAATTATTTGTGTGGGGGAGAGCACCTGCTGCTGGAGAAAAGAGACTGTCACCCCCAAAGGAGATCTAGTAACAAACAAACAAAAACCACACCCGGCAATGAATTTGACCCTCATGAACATCAGGCGGCAATAGCTGAGGCCAATGTTGTAGTCAGTTTGTAGAATTTAAATCATTTGAGCTGCTGTAAATCTCTGATTGTTTAAGAGGAGATTTGTGTTGTATTCATACCACTTTTTGGAGCATCCTTGTCTCTGGGCTGCCATGCCCCAGTAAAGCTGCAGTTGCTACCTTTTGCAGGGCTTTGTGAGAGAGTCTTGCTTCTCTGTTACCACATATATATTTTTAAGAGGATATTTGTATTTTTATGATTTTTATAGCTTGTGCAAAATCCCTTTTTCAGAGAACTTCAAGTGTTAAAGGGAACCACCGGCGACAGTTACTTGCTCTTGTCATAATGTGGACTTTTCTGGGCATCGCCTCTTTCATCTATGTGTATAAGAAATGTGGAGACTTGATGACTTATGTCAACAAAGAGGTGCTGCTGACTGTGTTGATGTTTTTCTCTCTTGGTTTGCTCCTGTCTTATCGGTATCGTTCTGGGTGGCTAAAACAACAGCAGTGGGGGCAGCAGAAACAGTCCCACTTTGGGATGCTCTGTAGTGCTCTCTCAGCTTTGCCACTCATCGGTTTTTTCTGGGCCAAATCCACCCCTGGATCTCCACAGGCAGAGCAACCCAAATCCAGAAAGGTAAGTTCAGTTCAAACCTGGGAAATAGAGTGGAGTCCTTTCACCATTGTTTTTATATTAGGGCTCCTCTGTCAGTTTGAGGGAAAAGCAGCTAATGAAAGGTTGGAGAGGATTGATCTTTGTGGTCCCCACCTAGGGATTTGTTAGATTTTTATTTCAGTTTTGGGTGACAAACTCATAGATGGAGCCTGTTTAATCAAGATTAAGTTTAAAGGTAAACCTTGGGCGAAATCTCCGTTATTAAGTTGATTTGCAGTTTCTGTGTTTGTGTAATTTCCACTAAAGTATTTTTTCCACATAGGAAACATCTTAAATTGTTAGTGCTGTGACATACATCAGCTTTCAGCATCTCTACATTTGAAAGAAAAACATTTATCTGGCAGACTAGAACATTTTTTTGCAGATACATCTGATGAAATCCAAAGAATTCTATAGATAATAGTAATAGTAATGAAATATCACATATATAGTGCTTTACATCTTCAAAGGCTTTTAGGGGGGGGAGGGATAGCTCTGTGGTTTGAGCATTGGCCTGCTAAACCCAGGGTTGTAAGTTCAATCCTTGAGGGGGCCATTTAGGAATCTGGGGCAAAAAATTGGTCCTGCTAGTGAAGGCAGGGGACTGGACTCAATGACCTTTCAAAGTCCTTTCCAGTTCTATGAGATAGGTATATCTCCATATATTATATTATTATTTAGAACATTGGGCAGAATCTCTGAAGCAGACTGCCAGCTTTTCCTTGTCTGCCAGTGGTATGATAGCAGAAAGCTTTAGTTTGTGGAAGGAGTTCAGTAGGAGCCCTAACAGGGTCTCAAGCAGATGTACAGATTCAGTGCATCCTTTGAACTACAATCGTTGAACCCCCTTCCCTATGCACTTTGGAGCAGAGCTGACTCTGTGTGATCCCCTGCACTAGAGAGTGTTTATTGCTGGGAGTGATGTAAAAAGCAGAAAATACTTGAGATTTTGAAAATTGCAGGTACAAACTGCAGCTCTGGTAGTCAAAAAATATTTTGCAGGTTTGCCAAGTGAGTTGTTGACAGAGAATAAATAAGAAACTCTACTATCACATTAGTCATTTTTGTGCAATGTGAGGTATAATTGATTGGTAATTGCCAGGAAGGACTGGAACCTATTAGGCCTTTTTTATACACCACAGAAATTGATTAACCAGCATATATATAATTCGATGAATGACAGTACTTTGGGTTTCAATTGTAAGCAATATAAATAGTCAAATGATAGCACAGCATATATTTAAAGTTACCTAACACTTCATGATAAAACTCTGTTTTCAGTTATTTATAACTTTGCCAAAGTGTAACTGTTTGGGCTGAAATTTTCCATTTTGGGTGCCTGCCTTTGGGGTATTTGTTTGTTTTTTTGAGGGGAGATTTCAGTTAAAATGGTTCAGCCATTCTCAGAACAAGGTTGCGCAGAAATGCATTTTGACCATGTTAAAATAAATTCTTTCAACTTTTGAGAAGTTCTAGTGCCTCTGCTTTGCAGCAGGGACTTGAAATTTGGCAGGGAGGTTGCCTTCGTGTCAGGAACGTGCTTTTTGCCATCCCTGTGAAAATTCTCCCAAATCTGACCACGTTTATAATTGGCCTCAGAAAAATCTCTGTCTCCAGACCAGTGCTGTCTTGTCATCCATGGTCCTAATATGGCTTAGGACCCACTCCTGCAAACCCTTTATACTGAGCTTAATGCCTACTACCATGAACATGACACTTATTACTGTTGAGTAACCCCATTGAATTCCAATGGGACTACTCGCATCACTAGGCTCAGTAATAATGGTTTGCAGGATTAGGGGAGTTGATATTCAGACCTAGAAAAAAACTGACTACTTTTTAAAGCCAAAAGATAATTCACAATCATTCAATTTTTATATTATATTGTCTATTATTATTTGTAAAATAAAGAGTATAAATGCTAGATATGTCACTTGCATTTTTGTTGGTCTTAATTTCTACATAGGGTAAAAGAGGGGTAAACTCAAACACTGTGACAGAGACTGCTACAAATACAATATTAGCACCTCAGTCTGATCCAGAGGTTATCATCGTGGGTTCAGGTGTACTTGGTTCTGCTTTGGCTGCAGTGCTGTCACGGGATGGAAGAAATGTGACAGTAGTAGAGAGGGATCTGAAGGAACCTGACAGGATAGTTGGAGAATTGTTACAACCTGGAGGATATAATGCTCTTAAAGAACTGGGTCTTGAAGGTAAGTAAATCTTAAAACTCAGATATTTTGTTGCGAAGGTATTTACTTGACAAGGACAAAAACCCCATGTATCAAAGAAAAGCATGCTTACAAAGAAAATTAAAAAATACAACATATTCTGGACATATTTGGATTAAAGCTGCTTGTTCTTATGTTTCCTGTCCACCATTTTGAAAATGTCCCCTTCTGTGTTGTATGCATGTGATCGTATGCTAAAGAAATAGAATATTCTTGATGTAGAGGTCAATTTTTACAGACTAATGCGTATTCCTTGTTGTTCTTTATTCTTTCACTAATATATTGGGATTTGTTTTCCAGATTCAGTGGAAGGTCTTGATGCTCACATAGTAAATGGTTACATAATTCATGATCTAGAGACCAAGTCAGAGGTTGAAATTCCTTATCCAAACTCTGCAGATGGTCTGGTGCAGAGTGGAAGAGCATTTCATCATGGGCGCTTCATCATGGGTCTCCGAAGGGCAGCCATGGCAGAACCCAAGTAAGACAGCTGGCTTAAAATTTTAATCAACATAGTATAACAATTTTAGGTCCTGTTCCTGCATCAGAATCCAATATCACAGTTCCCTGCACCTCCGAGATGCTCCATTCACTTCAGTGGAACTCTGCAAGGGTGCAAAGGTCTGCACTAGACAATCCTGATGCAGGAACTGAGCGTTAATAATTTTTTTTTGCTTCAGTATGCACATAACATATTTTTGTAGATGTTTATAAGAGGTATATTAATTACACCATAATCAACTAAAAGAGCATGTAAGTAAGCAACTGTGCATTGGTCTTTGGGACATAATTTGGTCTTGGATTTATGGGAATACAGATTTTAAACATTGGGCGGAGACAAAATATTGGACCACATGAAGGAGTATCCCAAGTCTCAGAGGTTAATTCTTCACTTGCATCGGTTGTAGTCATTTATATCTCTGCAAAGCGGTTGTAAAACACTACCACTCATCAGTAGTGTGCTGTCTATGTATAGAATCATAGAATATCAGGGTTGGAAGGGACCTCAGGAGGTCATCTAGTCCAACCCCCTGCTCAAAGCAGGACCAATTCCCAACTAAATCATCCCAGCCAGGGCTTTGTCAAGCCTGACCTTAAAAACCTCCAAGGAAGGAGATTCCACCACCTCCCTGGGTAACCCATTCCAGTGCTTCACCACCCTCCTAGTGAAAAAGTTTTTCCTAATATCCAATCTAAACCTCCCTAAACGCTTGCACTGCATGCCACAGAATTAAAAAATGTGGTCCAACTGGCAGTCTGTGGGGCGGATTTTGCCCCACAGGTTGATTCTGATTCAATGGGGAAACAGGCCTGAAATGCATAATGTATACTTTAATAAATTGGGTCAAAATTAGCCCTGCAGCAAATGGTAGTAACTTGAATGGAGTTGCACTTGTGTACACCAGTGCTGATCTGGGCTATTTGCTAAAAACAGCCATGCTCTATCAGTGAATAATGCACAGAACTACCTGGATTGATCGGAGAAGCAAGTGGTAGAGCTGACTCATTTCATGATCAGGAATTGTAAATACATGGAGTTATTCAGGAATAGCCACTGTGCTTTAAATTCACACCCCGCCTAATCTTCATTAACTTTCAAGTATAGACAGACCCTAAGCATGTTGATCTTCCTGCTGATATGATTCATGATGCTGGAAAAGAAGCTTGCCTTAGCAAGAATGAGGATAATCATGATCCTCTTTTCTCTACTCCTCCACCTTTTCCAATACTACATATACAAATAAAATTTTTGGAAAAGAGCGATGAACACCTCCAGTAGTTTTGGTATTCTAGAGTCTTGAAGGCAACCCCTTCTTCCCTAAAAACATTTGTAACAAACTTCTTTATATGATCACTGCCTTTATGTAAGAGGGGTATCAAGAAATCTAAATGTTAAAGGAAAGTAAGGTCTTATTGCTTTATCATGCAACATACCACAATAAGCTATATATTTTTAAAAATAAGTACACAGGTATGGTATGAATCTTTGTTCTTTACTGAAAATCTGTTTGTTTCCATTAAATCTATTAGATTGAATGAATTAATTATTTTGAAATCATTTTTAAAATATCAACCCTGCAATACTGCTAAGGTTGGTGCAAGGTGAGGTGATCTGCTGCATTTGTGATAATTATGAAAGTTTAAGCTGCCTGGGCATACCTTTAATTTCAATGGGATTTGGGCACCTAACTCTTCTTAAAATCCTTGAAAATTCTGTTATATCTGCTTAACACATTTTTCTAGCAGAAATTTAGAAAAGCTAGTATTTGTAACGAGTTCATTTCTTCCTTTCTTGGTTCATTTTGAATATGTTCCACCTCTCCATGTACCAGGGAAGGGGAAGTTGAATATTTAATTATAGTTGGGAGATTTCAAACATTAGTAATTTTAAGTGCCATGGAGTCTTACATTTTCTCTCAGAATTCTTAAAAAATGTGTCATGGGGAGTGAAAGGTTAGTGTCACTACAAGTGAATATATTCTTTTAACATGTACTAAGCAATAAGTATTTATTTTCAGATGAATAAAAGTAAAATTACACACAAGGTAAAGGGGTGGTCCTTTATCAATATTATTATTGTTTATTTGTTCTAACAATGTGCTTAGTGCTTCACTAGACTCAAAGATAGACACTCCCTGCCTTAGGCACCAACTTTCTCCGGTGCCGGTGGGTGCCCACAACCCCTCCGCCCCTTTCCCTGCCCCTGCCCCGACTCCACCCTTTCCCCGCCCCTGGCCACGCCCCCATCCCAACCCCATCCCCAAAGTCCCTGTCCTAACTCCGCCCCCTCCCTGCCCCTATTGGATCCCTTCCCCAAATCCCCGGCCCGGCCCCGCCTCTTCCCCCAGTGTGCCGCCTTTCCCCTCTTCCCCCCTCCCTCCCTGCCCCGCGAATCAGGTGTTTTGTGGCGCAAGCACTGGGAGGGAGGGGGGAGAAGCAGGACGCGGCGGCGCTCGTGGAGGAGGCGGAGGTAAACTGGAGCGGGGGGGCGGGGCGGGGAGCTGCCGGTGGTTGCTCAGCACCCACCAATTTTTTTCCGTGGGTGCTCCAGCTGCCGGTGGGTGCTCCAGCCACGGAGTCAGCGCCTATGCTCCCTGCCCTGAAGAGTTTAATCTAAAAGACAGAGCCTGTAATTGAATCTGTGTAGGTGGATCCTTGCACCCATGTGAAATCCCTCTTACAATTCAGTTGTTGGCAATTCACTTGAGCAGCTCCTAGTAGGTTTATGAACAACAGATGAGAGCAAGTCATGCAAATATGTATTAATTTTGGTAATGTACACACCTTTATTTTGATGATAAAACTAAAAGTATATTTGCAGTGTAGTATTGTTAAAGAAAATGGTTTTGAAAATCTTTTTCTAGGAAATAAAATTTATTTTAGTAATTTTATTAAAAGATGAAAAAAAAAAAGCCAGGCTTTTTTTTTTATCTTCCTAATCTGAAACTCTAGCCCCATGAAAATATGGTGGTTTTTTCCCCTTCTTCCTCCTACTTATAAGGAGCATACAGTTAGTTATGTGTGAGATAATGTAGGAGGAAAGCCATGTGGTAACATAGTGACCTGGTCTACACCTGGTCTACACAAGCATTGAAATTGAAATTGAGTGATTATGTAAAATGAACATAATCAAAACCTATTAAAATCTCTCTTTAAAGAGAGGGAATATTGATTAAGTCCAGGCTGTGGTAGTTGCACTTTCTGGCTAAGTGTACTTGATCAGCAGTCTGTCACTGTCATGCATTCATTGAGGGAGAACTGGCTCACATTTGGCTTTACAAAGGTTGTGAAGAGCACAGTAAGTTGGGAGAGAAGAGACAGCATAATTAAAAATGGGGGATATATGGCTTTTGTTGGTGTTCTCAGGATGCACAATAGCTAGTCAGTCATGGACAGCCACGACAGCTGTTGCTCTAGACCCTAGCTCACCTCTGCAGTCACGACATCATCTGGATGGTCTGGTTAGGTCCCTCTCCTTCACTAGTCTTTCTCAGGCTGAGGAGAGCTGGATGGGCCATCTCTTGCGGGTGCCATGCAGTGTAGCTGGTTTCAGGATATGGCGAAAAACCAAGATGAGGAAGATAGTGGGGATCAGAAAGAGACACACGAGGGAGGGGAAGACAGAGCAGGATCTCACAGGTATCAGGCTGGGGTGCTTGCTGGTGCAGCGGTGATGGTCAGGTGTTCCCACTGGTGTGTCAAGGTCTGGGTGTCACAATAAAAATCCTTCTGCTGCAGCCACGGTAGTGGCGATAGTCATCCTTCCTCCCCCATCTCTTTTTGTAGGGCCCCAAAAATGGATGATGGATGGAATAGCTCATCCCCCTCATTATTTTGTCCACCAGGTAGGCCTAATTTCTGGTCCTACAAGCCTCTTTTTTGCCACACATGATCTTAACACAGTCCTTGGGTGGCATCAGGATCTCTTGGTTTAAATTAATTCAGTCTTTCTGTCTCCTCCTTACATCTTTTCTTAAACAATTTTATATAATGGGTCATTGTGGCAATTCATGAACCTTTACTCATTTTTCACTAGTTAGGCTAACCACTAAAGTAGGCCTGTTAGGCCCCAATTATTCCAACAGTGAAAAAATCACACCCCCTAGCTGACTTAGTTATGCCTGAAAACCGTCTAATGTAGATGCAACTATACCAACAGAACAGTGCTCCTGTTGGCTTAGCTAATGTCATAGTGTGGCTATGCTGTCAATAGAACTCCTTATGGCAGCTTACATCACGTACACTAGGGGGTTCTGCCTGCATAGCTCTAGACCAGGGGTCGGCAACCTTTCAGAAGTGGTGTGCCGAGTCTTCATTTATTCACTCTAATTTAAGGTTTCGCGTGCCAGTAATACATTTTAATGTTTTTAGAAGGTCTCTTTCTATAAGTCTATAATATATAACTAAACTATTGTTGTATGTAAAGTAAATAAGGTTTTTAAAATGTTTAAGAAGCTTCATTTAAAATTAAATTAAAATGCAGATCCCCCCGGACCGGTGGCCAGGACCAAGGCGGTGTGAGTGCCACTGAAAATCAGCTCGCGTGCCGCCTTCGGCACGCGTGCCATAGGTTGCCTACCCCTGCTATAGAGGCTAAGGCTCTGTAGTGTAGACCAGGGGTTCTCAACCTTTTTCTTTCCAAGTCTCGCCCCCCCCCCTCCGCCCATGCTATAAAAACTCCACAGCCCACCTGTGTCACAATAATTGGTTTTCTGGATATAAAAACCAGGACCAGCATTAGGGGGTAGCAAGCAGGACAGTTGGCTGGGGCCTCATGCCGTAGGGGCCCCTGCAAAGCTTCATTGCTCAGGCTTCAGCTTCAGCCTCAGGTGGTGGGACGCAGGGCCTGGGCTTCAACTCCATGCGGCAGGACTTTCTGCCCTAGGCCCCAAGGACTCTAATGCTAGCCCTGCTTGGCAACCCTCCTGAAACCTGCTCGCGGCTCCCCAGTGGGCCTTGGACCCCTGATTGAGAACCACTGGTTTAGGCAAGCCCACAGACCCCAATCTTGTAAAGGCTTCCATGTGTATTTTATGTGATAGACTATGAAGTCAATGGGACTAATCACAGTGTATAAAGTTAAGCCCATGTGAATGTCTTTGCAGGATCAGGGCCATAGCGTTCAGTGACACTTGGTCTTGGCCATTGATTTCAAGAAAATAGGAACCGTTTAATACTGTGTCTGAAACTAGGCAGAACAATTTTATATGTGTAAATGAATGCTTTTTATATGCAGTAATGGGATCATGAACAACTTGCATTCTCTATGTCATAAGTCAGTTTGAAACTATGGCCCTAAATATCCTTTTATTTTTTCCTGTACTTTTAAAAGTTCTGGTTTATTTCAGCACAAAATTCATTGAAGGGACTGTGTTACATCTGCTCGAGGAAGATGACTGTGTGGTGGGTGTTCAGTACAAGGATAAAGAAACTGGAGATATTAAGGTGAGACAACAGATTTCACTGTTCTTTGTGTTTAACTATTGTATTGTATGGTCACAGATACAGCAAGTAAGAAGATTTGGATATTTCAGAACATTAAATAAATGTGCATCAAGCATTGGAAAAATAAAGGGAGGTTTTGTGGCCATGTGGATAGAGGGCTGGACTGGGTCATGGTTTCAATTTCTGGTTTTGCCACTGGCCTGCTGGGTGATCTTGGCCAAGTCACTTCACTCCCTGTGCCTCTATTTCCCGATCTGTAAAGTGGGAATATATGGTGATCTGTAAAGCATTTTGATCTATCAGTGAAAAGTGCTATATACAGGCTAGGTATTTTTATTCTTTTAAACAAGGAAGTAGTGACTTCCACATACGGCAGTACAGGATAGTACATTACATTAAGAAATTTGTACAGTCTCTTTATTTGGAAAAAAAACCCCAGTTTCAGTCACTTTCTAGTGCTGAAGATTTTCTTTTTCTTCAAATACAATCCATTTAACATTCCTGCAGTTTCAATTTCAGAAAATATTGATGTATTTTCAAACTGTATTGTACATTTTATTATGGGATTTTTGTGCTTTACAACTTTTTAAGTTTTGCTGCTCTTTGCTGTAGAGGGTTTTAAATGTGGTCCACTGGACTGAGAGTCACTCCACCTCTCTAACCCTACAGGGGGATAAGAATATTTAACTTTTAAGTGTTTTAGTATCTACGGATGGAAAGTGTTATATATCTACGTTTATTTATTAGTAGCCCAAAGCCACACACACACACACACACACACACACACACACACACACACACACACACACACACACACACACACACACACACACACACACACACACACACACACACCTTCTGATCTTCTGTTAGGAGGCAGGATGTTCCCCATAGAGAAAAGGCTGCAGAAGTCACCACTAAATCTGGTGGATATCAGGAGACTACGGCTGTCTGCGTGGAAGTCCTGTTGGTCTCTCCATAGGTTCTGGCTTCCCATGTAAAACCTTTCTGCTCCTTGGGAGCATGGCTTTACTGTAGCTGCCAGAGCTTTTGTCTGCAGCTGCCCCCAGTAATTTTCAGAGGTCACAAAAAAGGTAATGCAGCTCCAATCCATATCTCTTTTTTGGACTAATTTCTGGGGGTCCAGATAGTGGGTGATGTGCATCTTTCTGGCCCACCCATTTCTCCCTCTGGCCTGCCCACTCTGTGCTCTCTCCAGCATGAACCATCTCCGGACGGGGAGATGATGCTACAAAGGTAGCTGAGTCCCACTTCTCTGTGGGAGGGGGGAGACTGGAACCTAGAGGGGATCCTCCATGCACAGATCTAGGGGGTATGAGCTGGTTCATTATTCATAGTAAAAGAAGACATTCCTATGCAATAATAAAATATCCAATAGTATTAGCCTGGTTATTGGTCTACTTTATAGACCAATAAACCTTTGAAATGGATTCTTCTGAGGGTTAGTCCTCAAAGTAAAGCTTATTCAAGCTGTGAGGTAGGCAACCTGAAGTCTGGTGGTGAAGGAAGCCCCACTTGTTAGTTTAATAGATTTGTAATATGTAAAAATGGACCTTCATTGTCTTTGCCTGAATATCAGGCTGGTTAGAGATTCAAAAACACATTCCTTTATACTTCGTTTACCAACTCTCCCTGACATGCCTAGCTTGAACATATTTTAATTATCATTCCAGCAGATGTCCATAACTCTTAATACACATCGTGTACATACAACACCCAAGAATATTAATGACTAGTGAGTTTTCAAATGATACCTCACAGGGCATATTTTGTACAAAGATTATTACAGTAGTGTGTAGGGTCTGAATACAGGGATGCTTAGTGTCACAGTCACTCTTCCATGATTATTTTAACCTCAAAACCAGTAAGTGATTGAAAAATATAGGGCTTGGGGTCGTTTGTTGATATTAAATAATGTGGTATCCTAAAGCAAGTAGGAGATTCTACGTAACTCATTTTGATTGCCAGTGATTTGGTCAGTAATTCCAGAATTAAATAAAAGTGGTGGTGGTGTGTTATGTGGAAATTACGTTCTCATCTTATTTTTTGTTTGTTCCTTTAAAAGAAAAATGAACTGAGGAATCTCAGCAGAAATCTTTTATTTATTTATTGGTGTGTTACTATTGTAAAAGATGTTCCATTTTTGTTTTGCTTATTTATTTATATATATAGACTTTCAGATTCTTCAATAAAAAATAAATTAAATGTCGAGAAGCATTTTCCTCTATAAGCTCCTCATCTTCTTAAATTGGTCATAATGTCTCAAAGTTCTTAAGGGGTTGAACTCTTCCATACTTTCTCTCATTCCAAAAGTGATTTATTGTGTTTTTTCCCTTTAAAATTGAGATAAATTAATTCAGCTATTTATATCTTAATATCAGATCTAAAATGATATAGGATCAACATATGATTAAAGAGATACTTTATCCTTTTTATCTTTTTGAGATAAATATCACATTTTTATGTTGCAGGAATTACATGCACCTCTGACTGTTGTTGCTGATGGACTTTTCTCCAAGTTTAGGAAAAATTTGGTCTCCAACAAAGTTTCTGTTTTATCCCATTTTGTTGGCTGCATTTTGAAAGTAAGGACCTTGTATGTATAGTACAGAAAGACTGATGACTAATAGCTGATGTATATTTTCTCTCCAAATTCAACCATATCTCCCAGTAGCTGTAATGAGAGTTATGTGTATGAAATGAGAATTTATCCTTATGGAAGACATTTAGAAAACCTATGCTTTATTATTTTTTGTTATTTAGCAAATACTGACAGCAGTCTCTTGAATTATACATGTATTATTAAATGGCCTCCAAAGCATCTATTAGAAGAACAACATGCTTTTAAATATTTTAACAGGAGTTCCATTAACTTCTTTTTCATTTTGGCTTTGGGAATTATTGGACCATGGTAAGAGTAGTGACATTAAAAATTGGATTGTGTGTTTTTACTCTTAAATTACTGGATTTGTCTACATGAAAAGTTTAGTGCACGGCAACCCAAGGTGTGAATCTACAGCACACTAGCTTGCCGCACACTAACTGGCCATGTGGACCCTGCTACTGTGCACTAAAAGTTCTGCAGTACGCTTTGATGCACTTTCATTTTAAATGTACTGCAGAACTTTTAGTGCACAGTAGCAGGGTCCACATGGCCAGTTAGTGTGTGGCAAGCTAGTGTGCTGTAGATTCACACCTTGGGTTACCATGCATTAACTTTCTGTGTAGACAATCACACTGATGTGTACCCAGACTTAACACCATTTTTTATCTGGGGATATTATGGGTGTAATGTCAAATATAATACACGAGGTACAAATTCATACCAGCCCAAATTTTCAAAGTTCTCAAAACATTACCCCTATTGAAGTCAATGATAAATTTTTCATTGAGTTCAGTGAAAGGAAGATTGGGCCCATAGTCCATACTGAGGACTAGTGCCCTTACTTGGTTTGAAAAAAACTCCCAAAACCCGTTTTTATTTAACAATATTAAAACCACTTAAAATATTTACTACTGATTATAACCCTGATTCAGGAAGGTACATAAGAACATACTTAACTTTAAACATATAAGTAGTCCCATTGACTACTCACATGCTTAACATTAAATACATACTTAAGTGCTTTGCTGAATTGGTGCCTATATGGAGTAGAAAGCGTAATTACACCTATGGGCATTTCGTCTCCTCATCTCTCTTTTGTTCATTTAAACAAAATCCTAAATTGGCCACTTTGCACATAAGAATGAAGGAAGGATTTAATGAAATGTGTAGCTTAATATACAAATTAAAATGTATTGTCATAAAATATTCAGAATGTGCAAAGAAGTCAAATTATCATTGTTTTTGGAACCTTAGCACTGTCATTGCCCAACATGCAACCTTAATATTAAATTAATGTGACTTGTTTTGCATTTAATATACTTTAAAGGATGTCAGGAAATGATTCAGCAAGAGAGCAACTTTTGACCCTTTTACTAATCTGTTTTTTCCTTCCTTTTGTTTAAAGGACTCACCACAGTTTAAAGCCAATCATGCTGAACTTGTTTTAGCTAATCCTAGTCCAGTCCTTATCTACCAGATTTCTTCAAATGAGACTCGAGTACTTGTTGATATTCGAGGGGAAATGCCAAAAAACATCAAAGAATACATGACTGAGAAAATTTATCCACAACTACCTGGTAAGACTATGAAGATTTGTGTATGTACTCTTTAGAATTATAATGTATTATCCACCAGGATGGGGGGGGGGGGAGGGGGGCGGCGGCGGGGGGTTGGTTTGGTTTTGGCTTTGTTTTCAATTTGGTGCTGAATTGTCCATTTGGAAAGCCAGACATCTGGTCAGTCGCAATGTATATTGTCAGGGAGCTCTCTCTGTGGCATCCAGAATCCTTTCATGGATGGGGAAGGTGGTGATCTTACTATTGAGGGCCCTACTGCAGCCACTTTGTAATTCGCTCCCTGTTGGCTGAATGTCATTTGACTCTGGAAGTACCCATCCCTTTTTACTAGGACATTCATGCATCATTAAATGTCCTATAAGTCCTATAAGGTCAGGTCAACAACAGAAGCTTTTGCCATATATTAATGTCTATTGGTGTGTGGGTGGGTGTGTTTGGGGTGGGTTTTTTTTCCATCCCAACATTTCTATACCAGCAAATGCCTTAGCATAGATGCCTTTATACTGGCATAAAAGTGCTTTTACCTATATAGTTTAATTCTCCCAGGGAACTGGTATGAGTTATACTGATTTAAAGCACCCTTTTGGGGGTATAAATTGCATCTACACTAGAAGGATTTGCCATTACAGCTATACCACCTTTTGTAGTGGAGAACTTTTCTAAGCTTGACTGTCATATGGGCTGGATGGAGATTCTGACTCTACTCCTAGAAAGGGGTCTGCTGTGGCACAGGAAAACCATGCTGAGATCAGGGTGGGGAGTTCAGACCTGGTAGAGTATGGAGGACCTGACTTTAACTGTGAATTGTTTGGTTTTCAGAGGTTTAATTAAGCTTTGCCTTTCCTTTCTAAAGGGGGCAGAGTGAAAGGTATGTGGTCTGGTGGACATTACCTTAACTCTGCATTTCCTATTTTTTCTAATGTTTACGCTTCATTTGGTTGAGCGTATTTCTTAGACCTCACATGTTTCTGTTTAAGCTGTCAATGTTCACATTCTGGATGGGTACTAGGCATTGTTAAGCAGTTATAACACCCCTTTAATGATGTTTTTAATAGTGAATAAACCGGCGGTTCCTAAATTATGGGTTGCAACCCCAAGTGGAGTTATGCCATCAGCGGATAGGGTCATGAATGCACCTGGATCTGTTCTACAAATGGTGTCCTTCGTGCGGTGTGACCTCATGTGTATGGTATGTGCAAAGTCATGCTGCATGGAGGATGTCATTTTGTAGAACAAAATGGTGTCCTCTGTGCAGCATGACCTTACACACACTGTACTGATGAGGTCATGCTGCAAGCCCACGTTGTTTTGTTGCTGTCTGGGGTGGTGGAATAAGTAAGTCTTAAAATGGGGTCATGCAGGCAAAAAAGTTGGGAATTGCTGTAATAAACCATTATACAGTGTCTATATGTAAACACAACATTCAATTAATCATGTAATGGCAGACAGCTAAAAAGTGACAAGTTTTTAAAGTGCTTATATACCAATGCTAGAAGTCTAAATAATAAGATGGGTGAACTAGAGTGCCTCGTATTACATGAGGATATTGATATAATAGGCATCACAGAAACTTGGTGGAATGAGGATAATCAATGAGACACAGTAGTACCAGGGTACAAAATATATCGGAAGGACAGAACAGGTCGTGCTGGTGGCAGAGTGGCACTATATGTGAAAGAAAGTGTAGAATCAAATGAAGTAAAAATCTTAAATGAACCAAACTGTGCCATAGAATCTCTATGGATAGTAATTCCATGCTTGAATAATAAGAATATAGCAGTAGGGATATATTGCACACCACCTAACCAGGATGGTGATAGTGACTGTGAAATGTTCAGGGAGATTAGAGAGGCTATTGAAATAAAAAACTCAAAAATAATGGGGGATTTCAACTAACCCCATATTGACTGGGTACATATCACCTCAGGAAGGGATGCAGAGATAAAATTTCTTGACACCTTAAATGACTGCTTCTTGGAGCAGCTAGTCCTGGAACACACAAGAGGAGAGGCAATTCTTGATTTCGTCCTAAGTGGCATTGATGTTGACTCCGTGGGTGCTCCAGGGCTGGAGCAGCCACGGGGAAAAATTAGTGGGTGCTCTGCACCCACTGGCAGCTCCCCGCCCCAGCTCACCTCCGCCTCTACTCCGCCTCCTCCCCTGAGCGCTCCACATCCCGCTTCTCCCCCCTCCCTCCCAGCGCGGGGAGGAGCGGGAACGCGGCACGCTCAGGGGAGGAGGCGTGGAAGAGGTGGGGCCGGGGCGGGGATTTGGGGAAGGGGTCCAATGGGGCAAGGAGGGGGTGGGGACTTTGGGGAAGGGGTTGGAATGGGGGCGAGAGGGGGCGGGGCAGGGGTGGAGTCTGGGCGGGGTCGGGCGCTCAAGCCAGGGTCCGAGAAAAGTTGGCACCTATGCTAAGTGGAGCACAGAATCAAGCCCAAGAGCTGAATATAGCTGGACCACTTGGTAATAGTGACCATAATATCATTAAATTTAACATCCCTGTGGCAGGGAAAACACCACAGCGGCCCAACACTGTAGCATTTAATTTCAGAAAGGGGAACTACACAAAAATAAGGAGGTTAGTTAAACAGAAATTAAAAGTTACAGCACCAAAAGTAAAATCCCTGCAAGCTGCATGGAAACTTTTAAAAGACACCATAATAGAGGTTCAACTTAAATGTATACCCCAAATTAAAAAACATAGCAAGAGAACCAAAAAAGAGCCACCATGGCTAAACAACAAAGTAAAAGAAGCAGTGAGAGGCAAAAAGGCATCCTTTAAAAAGTAGAAGTTAAATCCTAATGAGGAAAATAGAAAGGAGCATAAACTCTGGCAAATGAAGTGTAAAAATATAATTAGGAAGGCCAAAAAATTTTGAAGAACAGCTAGCCAAAGACTCAAAAAGTAATAGCAAAAATGTTTAAGTACTGTACATCAGAAGCAGGAAGCCTGCTAAACAACCAGTGGGGCCACTGGACGATCGAGATGCTAAAGGAGCACTCAAGGACAATAAGGCCATTGTGGAGAAACTAAATGAATTCTTTGCATCAGTCTTCATGGTTGAGGATGTGAGGGAGATTCCCAGACCTGAGTCATTCTTTTTAGGTGACAAATCTGAGGAACTGTCCCAGATTGAGATGTCATTAGAGGTCGTTTTGGAACAAATTGATAAACTAAACAGTAATAAGTCACCAGGACCAGATGGTATTCTGAAGGAACTCAACATAAGAACATAAGAACGCCCATACTGGGTCAGACCAAAGGTCCATCCAGCCCAGTGGCCAATGCCAGGTGCCCCAGAGGGAGTGAACCTAACAGGTAATGATCAAGTGATCTCTCTCCTGCCGTCCATCTCCACCCTCTGACAAACAGAGGCTAGGGACACCATTCCTGACCCATCCTGGCTAATAGCCATTAATGGACTTAACCTCCATGAATTTATCTAGTTCTCTTTTAAACCCTGTTATAGTCCTAGCCTTCATAACCACCTCAGGCAAGGAGTTCCACAGGTTGACTGTGTGCTGTGTGAAGAAGAACTTCCTTTTATTTGTTTTAAACCTACTACCCATTAATTTCATTTGGTGGCCCCTAGTTCTTACATTATAGGAACAAGTAAATAACTTTTCCTTATTCACTTCCTCCACACCACTCATGATTTTATATACCTCTATCATCTCCCCCCTTAGTCTCCTCTTTTCCAAGCTGAAAAGTCCTAGCCTCTTTAATCTCTCTTCATATGGGACCCGTTCCAAACCCCTAATAATTTTAGTTGCCCTTCTCTGAACCTTTTCTAGTGCCAGTATATCTTTTTTAAGATGAGGAGACCACATTTGTACGCAGTATTCAAGAAGTGGGCGTACCATGGATTTATATAAGGGCAATAATATATTCTCCGTCTTATTCTCTATCCCTTTTTTAATGATTCCTAACATCCTGCTTGCTTTTTTGACTGCCGCTGCACACTGCATGGACATCTTCAGAGAACTATCCACGATGACGCCAAGATCTCTTTCCTGATTAGTTGTAGCTAAATTAGCCCCCATCATATTGTATGTATAGTTGGGGTTATTTTTTCCAATGTGCATTTACATTTATCCACATTAAATTTCATTTGCCATTTTGTTGCCCAATCACTTAGTTTTGTGAGATCTTTTTGAAGTTCTTTACAGTCTGCTTTGGTCTTAACTATCTTGAGCAGTTTAGTATCGTCTGCAAACCTTGCCACCTCACTGTTTACCCCTTTCTCCAGATCATTTATGAATAAGTTAAATAGGATTGGTCCTAGGACTGACCCTTGGGGAACACCACTTGTTACCTCTCTCCATTCTGAAAATTTACCATTTATTCCTACCCTTTGTTCCCTGTCTTTTAACCAGTTCTCAATCCATGAAAGGATCTTCCCTTTTATCCCATGACAACTTAATTTACTTAAAAGCCTTTGGTGAGGGACCTTGTCAAAGGCTTTCTGGAAATCTAAGTACACTATGTCCACTGGAGCCCCCTTGTCCACATGTTTGTTGACCCCTTCAAAGAACTCTATTAGATTAGTAAGACATGATTTCCCTTTACAGAAACCATGTTGACTTTTGCCCAACAATTTATGTTCTTCTATGTGTCTGACAATTTTATTCTTTACTATTGTTTCAACTAATTTGCCCCTTTACTGACGTTAGACTTACCGGTCTGTAATTGCCGGGATCACCTCTAGAGCCCTTTTTAAATATTGGCGTTACATTAGCTATCTTCCAGTCATTGGGTACAGAAGCTGATTTTAAAGGACGGGTTATAAACCATAGTTAATAGTTCCGCAATTGCACATTTGAGTTCTTTCAGAACTCTTGGGTGAATGCCATCTGGTCTCGGTGACTTGTTACTGTTAAGCTTATCAAATAATTCAAAAACCTCCTCTAATGACACTTCAATCTGTGACAATTCCTCAGATTTGTCACCTACAAAGGATGGCTCAGGTTTGGGAATCTCCCTAATATCCTCAGCCGTGAAGACTGAAGCAAAGAATTCATTTAGTTTCTCCGCAATGACTTTATCGTCTTTAAGTGCTCCTTTTGTATCTCGATCGTCCAGAGGCCCCACTGGTTGTTTAGCCAGCTTCCTGCTTCTGATGTACTTAAAAAATATTTTATTACCTTTTGAGCTTTTGGTGAAATTGCAGGACTACTAACTGTAGTCTGTAACCTATCATTTAAATCACCTTCTGTACCAAATGACTGGAAGATAGCTAATGTGACACCGATTTTTAAAAAGGGCTCCAGAGGTGACCCCGGCAATTACAGGCCGGTAAGCCTGACTTCAGTACCGGGCAAACTGGTTGAAAGTATAGTAAAGAACAAAATTGTCAGACACATAGATGAACAGAATTTGTTGGGGAAGAGTCAACATGATGTTTGTAAAGGGAAATCATGCCTCACCAATCTATTAGAATTCTTTAAGGGGGTCAACAAGCATGTTAAGGGGGTCAACAAGCATTAGGGGGTGAGGGATAGCTCAGTGGTTTGAGCATTGGCCTGCTAAACCCAGGGTTGTGAGTTCAATCCTTGAGGGGGCCACTTAGGGATCGGGACAAAATTGGTCCTGCTAGTGAAGGCAGGGGGCTGGACTAGATGACCCTTCGGGGTCCCTTCCAGCTCTATGAGATAGGTATATCTCCATATATTTATTTTTTATTTATTTTATGTGGATAAGAGGGATCCAGTGGATATAGTGTATTTAGATTTTTAGAGAGCCTTTGACAAGGTCCCTCACCAAAGGCTCTTACATAAATTAAGTTGTCATGGGATAAGAGGGAAGATCCTTTTATGGATTGAGAACTGGTTAAAAGACAGGGAACAAAGGGTAGGAACTGGTTAACCACTGTCTGTTCTCCAGCCACCACACTTAAAACTCACTTAAAATCACTACCAGTATCTTAAAGCAAGCAGCTGTGCACAGATCCTGCTCGACTACGCCACTGTGACGGGTTGGATCACAGAAACCCCCTTGGGAGCTGCCACCCGATGTACCAAGACTACCTCTGCTCCTGTTTTCCCTGCCAGCTCAGGGCTTCAGCACCCTGTCTTGCTGAGCCAGACACTCCCCTCTGCTCCAACACAGACCCAGGGTCTGAATTACTTGCCCCAAAGCTGTAGGTTTACCTGAAAACAGCTCACAGAAGTGTGCTTGTCTTTAGCACGCAGATGCCCAACTCCCAATGGGGTCTAAACCCAAATAAATCCGTTTTACCCTGTATAAAGCTTATACAGGGTAAACTCATAAATTGTTCGCCCTCTATAACACTGATAGAGAGATATGCACAGTTGTTTGCTCCCCTCAAAGCATTCTAATAGATTGGTGAGGCATGATTTCCCTTTACAAAAACCATACATACTCTGAGTTAATTAATAAGTAAAAAGTGATTTTATTTAAATACAGAAAGTAGGATTTAAGTGGTTCCAAATAGTAACAGACAGAACAAAGTAAGTCACCAAGCAAAATAAAATGTGCAAATCTATGTCTAATCAAACTGAATACAGATAATTTCACCCTCAGAGATGCTTCAGTAAGTTTTTTCCTCAGACTGGACACCTTCCAGGCCTGGGCACAATTCTTTCTCCTGGTACAGCTCTTGTTCCAGCTTAGGTGGTAGCTAGGGGATTCTTCATGATGGCTCTTCTCCCCTTTGTTCTGTTCCACCCCTTTATATATCTTTTGGATAAGGCGGGAACCCTTTGTCCCTCTGGGTTTCCACCCCCCCTCACTGGAAAAGCACCAGGTTAAAGATGGATTCCAGTTCAGGTGACATGATCACATGTCACTGCAAGACTTCATTACCCACTTGCCAGCACACACATATACAGGAAGACTCACAGGTAAAACACAGCCATCTGCAGACAATGGTCCTGGTTAATGGGAGTCATCAAGATTCCAAACCACCATTAATGGCCCACACTTTGCATAATTACAATAGGCCCTCAGAGTTATATTTTATATTTCTAGTTTTAGATACAAGAGTGGTACATTTATACAAATAGGATGATCACACTCAGTAGATTATAAGCTTTGTAATGATACCTTACAAGAGACCTTTTGCATGAAGCATATTCCAGTTACATTATATTCACTTATCATGTTTTTATAAAACTATTCCAGTTACATTATATTCACTTATTATCATGCTTTTATAAAACCATATAGACTGCACAACGTCACACCCAGTATGGCCGTTCTTATGTTCTTACGTTCGTCATGGAATTGAAATGTATTAAGGGTGCAGATTTAAGTGGTTTTCTCATTTAAATACTTGGGGAAATCCTAAAATATGCAGAAATGGACAACATATATCTAGAGACAGATTAGGCTGCTGCTGGGGAAGGTAGAGCAGGAATAATTTTATCAGTCTCCCTGAAATGGGTCTTTTTTTGGCTGATTTGAAAACTATTTTGAGTGACCATATTGAAGGAGGCAACTCATCGTGCCCTTTTTTTGCCTGTCTTAGAATTTCACTGATGTTTTGCCATGGTAACTGTTCTAAGTCCTGATCCTGCATTACGAAAGTTATTGTGAGTTTTGCCACTGATTTTTAATGGGAACGTGGTAAGGTCATTTCAAAACAACAGCTAAATGTACAAGTTTAGTGTGCTCATTCTGATTAAAATGCTGGAATTATTGTTTGTTCTTTTCAATTTTCCTCTCCTCTGCAAACTAAGGGTACGTCTACACTACGGGATTAGTCCGAATTTACGGAATTCGATTTTATGAAACCGATTTTTTAAATTCGATGGTACGCGGCCACAGTAAGCGGATTAATTCGGCGGTGCGCGTCCATGCAGAAAGACTAGCGTCGAATTCCAGAGCGTTGCACTGTGGGTAGCTATCCCAGAGTTCCCGCAGTCCCCCCCGCCCATTGGAATTCTGGGTCGATATCCCAATGCCTGATGGGACAAAAAACATTGTCGCGGGCGGTTCTGGGAACATCCTCCCCCTCCCTACGTGAAAACAACGGAAGACAACCATTTCGCGCCTTTTTTCCTTGTTGAACTGAGCGGACGCCGTACCTCGGCAAGGATGGATCCCGCTCAGCTCAAGTTTGCAGTCATGAACATTGTAAACACCACGCGCATTATAGTGCAGTTTATGCTCAACCAGGACCAGAAAAGCCAGGCGAGGAGGAGGCGGCTACGGCAGCGCGGCGACGAGAGTGATGCGGACATGGACATGGACACAGAATTGTCTCGCGCCACGGGCCCCGGCGCTTTGGAGATCATGTTGGCAATGGGGCAGCTTCTTGCTGTGGAACGCCGATTCTGGGCCCGGGAAACAAGCACTGACTGGTGGGACCGCATAGTGCTGCAGGTGTGGGACGATTCCCAGTGGCTGCGAAACTTTCGCATGCGTAAGGGCACTTTCCTGGAACTTTGTGACTTGCTTTCCCCTGCCCTGACGCGCCAGAACACCAAGATGAGAGCAGCCCTCACAGTTGAGAAGCGAGTGGCGATAGCCCTGTGGAAGCTTGCAACACCGGACAGCTACCGGTCAGTCGGTAATCAGTTCGGAGTGGGAAAATCTACCGTGGGGGCTGCTGTCATGCAAGTAGCCAAAGCAATCGTTGAGCTGCTGCTAAAAAAGGTAGTGACGCTGGGAGATGTGCAGCTCATTGTGGATGGCTTTGCTGCAATGGGATTCCCTAACTGTGGTGGGGCGATAGATGGAACCCATATCCCGATCTTGGCACCGGAGCACCAGGGCAGCCAGTACATAAACCGCAAGGGGTACTTTTCTATGGTGCTGCAAGCAATGGTGGATCACAAGGGACGTTTCACCAACATCAACGTGGGATGGCCGGGAAGGGTTCATGACGCCCGCGTCTTCAGGAACACTAGTCTGTTTAAACGGCTGCAACAAGGGATTTACTTTCCAGACCGGAAAATTACCATTGGGGATGTTGAGATGCCCATCGTTATCCTTGGGGACCCAGCCTACCCCTTAATGCCGTGGCTCATGAAGCCATACACAGGCAGCCTGGACAGTACTCAGGAGCGGTTCAACTACAGGCTGAGCAAGTGCAGGATGGTGGTAGAGTGTGCCTTTGGACGTTTAAAAGGTCGCTGGCGCTCGTTACTGACTCGCTCGGACCTCAGCCAAACCAACATCCCCATTGCTATTGCAGCTTGCTGTGTGCTCCACAATCTCTGTGAGAGCAAGGGGGAGACCTTTATGGCGGGGTGGGAGGCTGAGGCAAACCGCCTGGCCGCTGATTACGCGCAGCCAGACACCAGGGCGATTAGAAGAGCACACCAGGAAGCGGTGCGCATCAGAGAAGCTCTGAAAACAAGTTTCAGTGCTGCCCAGGCTCCTGTGTGAAAGTTATGTTTGTTTGTCCCTGTTGAAAACCCGCCCACTTGATTCACTCATTCCCTGTAAGCAACCCACCCTTCCCCCTTCCCCCTTCGATCCCAGTTTTATTTAAAAAAAAATAAAGTCAGTGTCGTTTTCAAATTACAAATCAAGAACTTTTTATTAACGGGGGGTAATGAACATAGGGAGAGAAATAACCAGGTAGTCCGGGTGGGGTTTGGGAGGAGGGTAGGAGTGAAGGAACAGGGCAGGAACAACATTCAAAATAATGAGAGCCTTTTGCTCGGGCTCTCTAATGGGGTGGACTGGCAGGTTGCACGGAGCTTCCCCCCCCGCGTTCTTACACGTCGGGGTGAGGAGGCTACGGGACTTGGGGAGGGGGGAGGGCGGTTATAGAGGGGCTGCAGCGGCACCCGGTAATCCGGCAGCTGCCGTTCCTGGAGCTCCACCAGACGCCGGAGCATGTCTGTCTGATCACGCAGCAGCCCCAGCGTTGCATCCCGCCACTTCTCCTCTCGGGCGTCCCTCCTCTCCTCGCGTTCGTCCCTTCTCTCCTCACGTTCATCCCTTTTCTCCTCCCGTTGGTCCCTCATGTCCTCCCGCTGGTCCCTCTTCTCCTCACGGTCACTGGCCTCTTGACGGAATTTCAATACAGTCTCCTTCCAATCGTTAAAATTAGCTCTCTCATCCCGGGTCGACTGCATTATTTCCGAGAACATATCGTCTCGGGTGCGCCTCTTTCGCCTCCTTATCTGGGAGAGCCTTCGTGCTGGGGGCGGGAGGATGGAAGAATTTGCAGCTGCAGTAGGAGGGAAAAAAAGGAGAGAAGTATGTAAAAAGATACATTTTATAGAACAATGCTTATACTCTTTCACGGTGAACACTTTTCACATTACATAGCAATGTACAAGGTCGCTTTTTGCATCTTATATTGAGTGCCCGCGGCTTTGGTGTTAGAGATCACAGCAGACGCAGGGCCGGGCAACAGAATTCGGCTTGTATGCAGCCATGGTAAGCCACTGTCCTGCTGCTTCTGCATTAAATCAGAGCCCTCCTTTCCCATAGCAAGCAAAGCCCTTTACGTGCTGCGGTTTTCCTGTTACCGTGCAGCATCAGATAACATAATAACTTGCCCCCACCCACCCATTCAATTCTGTGGGATGACCCCCTCCCCCCACCACGTGGCTGGTACCATGGAAGATCCATGCAGATCGCAAACTAGCCCCCCCATCCACTTCTGTTGGATGATCGCGTTACCCCTCCCCCCACCACGTGGCTGGTATCAGGGAAGACCCCTGCTAGCCAAACGCGAAAAACTCAGCGACATTATCCACCCCCTCCCCCCCGCCCGCTTGGCTAACTGCAGGGAAAGATTTCTTTTCAGCTACAGGCAAACAGCCCAGTAGGAACGGGGCCACCTCTGTCCCCCTAATTACATTCCCATATCTCAAACAGGTTACCCTGAACGATATCACTCTCCTGAGGATAACACAGCAAGATAAAGAGCGGATGTTGCTTGAATGCCAGCAAACACCGGGACCATACGCTGCCAAGCTTTGTCAAGCAATGATACCGGATTACTTGCTGCTAGCATGGCGCGGTCAAGTGTCCTACCATGGAGGACGGAATAAGGCTGCCCTGCCCAGAAACCTTCTGGAAAAGCTTTTGGAGTACCTCCAGGAGAGTTTCATGGAGATGTCCCTGGAGGATTTCAACTCCATCCCCAGACACGTTAACAGACTTTTCCAGTAGCTGTACTGGCCGCGAATGCATCCCAAGTCCCCAGGGCAAATTAATCATTAAACAAATACTTGTTTTAAACCATGTTTGAGATATTTGAAAAGGTTCACTCACCAGAGGTCCCTTCCAGGGGGTCTGCGATGCCGCCTTGGGAGGGTTCGGAGGGCACCTCTGTCAGGGTCAGAAAGAGCTCCTGGCTGTCGGGGAGAATGGAGCGCTGTGTGCTCTCCACAAGTTCGTCGTCCTCCTCCTCCTCCTCTTCCCCGTCCGCAGATTCGTCATGCAACGATGACATTAACCCCTCCTCGGAGTCCACGCTCAGGGGTGGGGTAGTGGTGGCGGCCCCTCCGAGAATTGCATGCAGCTCCTCGTAAAAGCGGCATGTCTGCGGCTCTGCCCCGGACCGTCCGTTGGCCTCCTTCGTCTTCTGATAGGCCTGTCGGAGCTCCTTCACCTTTATACGGCACTGAATGGAGTCCCGATTGTGGCCTCTCTCCATCATCCCCTTCGAGATCTTGTCAAAGATCTTTGCATTCCGTCTCTTGGAACGCAGTTCTGCGAGCACTGAATCCTCTCCCCATATAGCGATCAGATCCAGTATCTCGCGTGTGGTCCATGCTGGTGCTCGTTTGCGGTTCTCGGCCTGCATGGCTACCTGTGCTGTTCAGCTCTGTGTGGTCACCTGTGCTCACCAGGCTGGGCAGACAGGAAATGAAATTCAAAAGTTCGCGGGGCTTTTCCTGTCCAACTGCCCAGAGCATCCGAGTTTCGATTGCTGTCCAGAGCGGTCACAATGGTGCACTGTGGGATACCTCCCGGAGGCCAATACCTTCGAATTCCGTCCACACTAACCCTAATTCGAACCGGCAATGTCGAATTCAGCGCTACTTCCCTCGTCGGAGAGGAGTACAGAAACCGATTTTAAGAGCCCTTTAAGTCGAAATAAATGGCCTCGTTGTGTGGACGGGTACAAGGTTAATTCGGTATAACGCTGCTAAATTCGAACTAACATCGTAGTGTAGACCAGGCCTAAGTGCCTGATGCTGCAAGCCTTATATGTGATGAGCTCCAATTTACGTTCACACTTGGGTACGGATCCTATGAGGTGCCGAGCATCCTGTACTCCCAATAAAAGTCAGCTGCACTTGAGGGCACTCAGCATATCGCAGGATTGAGCCATTGTAGAGTTTGCAGCATTGAACCCTAATTTTATGTTACTTATAGATACCATAACATCAAACAGTAGTTTGTTCAGTTTACATTATGTAACACAGGCAATGCCGAAGGGTCACATCTCTGAGAACCGGTTACGAGTAGTTCTGTGCAAATTATTTGACTTGATTTTCATACACGTAATATAACTAAATAGAGTTTCGTTACTGCAGAGCACCTAAAGGAACCATTCCTAATAGCAGTTCAAAATGATCGTTTGAGGACCATGCCAGCAAGCTTCCTACCTCCATCACTTGTTAACAAACAAGGTAGAGTAAGAACAAAAATATTTAAAAGTACTGTATAGGATTAATGACCATGAAACAAATTTAGAAATATTTTTGTTTGTTGTCAGTGCTACTTTCCCAGTCAAGTTTGTTTTATCTTTTGTGAAAATGGTACTTTAAAAAACATTCCTGTGTGTGTTTGGCACATATAAACAGCATATTGATAGTGACACTAGAATTAAAGTTGTTTGTTGTTCCATTTTAAACCCCTATTTTAAAACATGCTTTTTTTTTTTAAAGTCAGTTTCAGGCTGGTGGTTTTTCATGCTTGTTATCTGTCAAAAGTGGATTATTTTTTTAAAGGAAAGTATAAAGAAATTTTTATAATCTGTTCTTGAGCTGTGTGTTTAAAAAAAAATTTTTTAAAAATCTCCAAACTTTAAGTTGTTCAGATGCGTTTTACACTGTGATTTTAAGCTGCTGCATGGAATCAATGTAGTTTTCAAGCTGCAATGCTTTCTTTGCTAAGGCTTAGCAAATTTGATAGAGAAAGAAAAGTTTTGATTTCTAAAATGGTGTACTTGGCATGTGTTCTATGCCATTATTTTTTTTTCTCCCATCTAGGCGTTCTTCTTTTGGGAGATGCATATAATATGAGGCACCCTCTGACAGGTGGAGGAATGAGTGTTGTTTTGAATGATATTAAAATATGGAGAAGCTTGCTCCAGGATATTCCAGATCTTTATGAGGATTCTGCTATTCTTCAGGTGAGACATTATTTTGACGTTAGAATTATAATTGTGCTTTTTGGGTAGGGTTGCCGACATTGTATTTCAAAAATAAGGGACTGTTTTCTTAGCACATCTGCCCCACCTCTTCTCCTAATGTTGCTGTCATTAATAATAATAATTCATAAATAAGCAGTACTCACCCACGTTCTCCTGAGGTATTTCTTGCTGCTTTTTGCAGCACTCAGCAACTCCCGATCTTGTTGTACTGAGATGAAGAAATAAAGGATGTCCCTTCTAATAAGGGACTGTTGGCAACCCTATTTCTGGGACATGCCTATGCTTGTGTTTATGCAATTTCTTTCAGTTACTTAATATTTCTCTTAACTTGGGGGTAGGGCAGTTAATAGTTCTTTGCCCACCTAGTCAAAGCTGTTTTTCGATGTTCTTGTGAATCATTAAACTGCTGTGGATGGCGGGAGGGGCAAAATGGGGCCCAGCTGGGTCCCTCCCTCCCTCCCTCCCTGTCTAGATTCAGAACCATGCAGGGCAGACACTCCCTCCCCCATCCATTCTGAGGAAATTAAGACCCAAGTGGTGCCTCTGTTCCCCGCTCTTGCTCCTTGCAATGTGGCATTTGGGTGGGAGTGGAAACTGCAGAGAGGAACCAGCCAGAGACTCTAGCTGGTAGGAGCAGTTGCAGAAGAAGCCAAATCAAGGACCTTTTGGACACTTAAAGAAGTTTCTAAAATTTTGACTGGACTTTTTCTGCCCTGTGGTAATTGGCTGTTTGCTCCATCCCTTCCCCTCCCCCTCCCTCAGTCTCTTCACCTCAGCATTGCTCTGTACCTGCCCCTCTTACCCTCTTTTCCTTTGCCCTTCACCCTTCTTCCTTCAGCATCTCCTCCCCCTTCTTTTTTTCCATTTTTAGCTTCTCTCCTCCTAACCAAACCCACCGCAAAACAATTGTGGCACTAACTTGAAGTTTGCCGCCATCACATTGTCCACTCTGCTTATGTGTTATATCCCATTTCCCCATCCTGTTTTTGTCTTGTCTATTTAGATTGCAAGCTCCTTGGGGCAGGGATTGTCTGTGTTTGTACAGTGCCTCGCACAATGGGGCCTCATTTGGGATTGGTCTTTAGGAACCACTGTAATAAACATGATTAATAATTCGTTTTGCCAGCATCCTTTATTTGCCACTTCATGCTGTGATCTAGTCAGATCTCACAAGTTAAGGGCTTGTGTATATGGTGGGGTAATGAGCTCCACAGGAGTGAGATTTCTAAAGCACACTAAGATGTTGCACATTAATTGGTCTCTGTAGACCCTATTGGTGCACACTAAAGGTCCCCTAGTGTGCTTTAACATAGTACTGTTTCAGGCAGCACTATGGTTAACTACACCAGCAGAATCTACACAGACCCATTTGTGTGCTTTAACAATCACACCCCCGTAGAAGGTCTTACCCCACTATGTAAGGGATATATTTTTCAAAGTGTTCATGGGTATATTTTTCAAAAGTGACAGGTACTTCAGAGCTTAAATCCCATTGATTTTCAAAGTCGCTAGTCACCAAGGTGCTTTTGAAACTTTTACCCTACATCTCTAAATACGCTCTTCAGTATCAGTTGAATGTGATATTCTTCTTCACTTGTTCCTAAACTGTTGTTATGCACAATAAATATTGTTTTCAGTTCAGAAAAATGTACACAAATTGGATCCAGAAAGAGTACCTTTAGAGGAAAGAATCAAAAAGTGATGGTGGGCATAGTTCTACTATTTTGAAAGAGTCTACCATTTTAAGCTATACATTCCCTATCTATATAAAGACTAATCCAAAGCCTCTTGAAGTCAATTGAAAGACTCCATTGATTTCAGTGGGCTCTGAAATAGGTTTATAAGAGGGAAATTATATTAAAAATAGTAGACTCATTCAAAACAGTACAAAATGTTTAGAATGGCCAGTTAAACAATGTTTAGTTTGGCAAATCAATGTGTAAAAGAGGGAAGAATAAGAGTTTACAAATATTTGGAGGGTGTAAATACCCAGGATGGAGAGCAATTATTTAGATGGAAAAGGGGGGTATAACTGGGAGGAATGGATGAATATCTGAAAAAAACGTGTGTATACTATATGATATAGTCTTCCAAGGAAATAATGAAAGCCCCATTAGTTAGAACATTCTTCCTGTTTCTTCTCTATTTTTAAGAGATACCATAAGGGTTGGCAGGGGGATGGACTTTATGATGTAACAGGTCTCTTCCATATCAAAGTTCCATGATTTTATTATCCTAATGGCTACAGCAGAATGGGGGAAGAGGAGACCTAATTGGCTTTTAAACAGGCTGATGTCAATATTATAGTTGAGACAGATTTTGATCTTTAAATAGAAAAAGTGTACAAAATCTGTAGGAAGATAATGCAGCAGCACCAGTATAACTTTGAAAAGGAAGTCATTCCTATACCTTTTTAGAAGGAAAAGAGTATTTTCCTGTGCCCTGATATAAAGATTTCTTTTTTACCTTTACAGGCAAAAAAGACATTTTACTGGTCAAGAAAAAAGTCTCATTCTTTTGTAGTGAATGTTCTTGCTCAGGCCCTTTATGAACTGTTTGCTGCCAGAGATGGTAAGTACATTTAAGAGACCTTCTGTAATTAATTGCAACTTATTAAATAAGTACACTCTCTGTGTGTTTTCATGCATGAGCATGTATTGCATTTATAATTTTCAAAAGATTTTAGAAATACTTGTCAGTGTTAGACTATGCCTCCAAAACTGTGAGTTGTGCTGGTGTCTGGTGTGAGCTGACATTTTGCTGATAATGTCTCAGCAAACAGCCCAGGGACAATTGGTATAAGGAATTCCATTTAAAAAAACATATTTGTGGTGCCTGAAAGTAGTACTCACAGACTAGTAAGTGTTTCTTTATTTAAATAGTAAGGTCCAATCCAAAGCCCATTGGAATGACTCCCATTAACTTCAGTGGACTTTGGATCACAGCTTTATTTGTTTTTAGGTGGTTTTAGTAGTTACTGAAGATATTTTTAATTCCTTTTCTAGATTCCATGCATCAGCTAAGGCAAGCATGTTTCCATTACTTCAAACTTGGGGGAGAGTGTGTCTCGGGTCCAGTTGGATTGCTATCTGTGTAAGTTATATAAAATATTGAAACACCTACTGTACTGTATCAGGAACTAGCATAGACCATAGTTAATGGATTGTGGTCCACTAATGCAGACCCTTGCTCACCCTGAGTCGGCAACTGCATGGGCAGAAGGGTCCACACTAGCAAACCTCTTTAGGATTGGTCCTTATTTTGTTTTATGTCTTTCATATAAAGTGTGTCCCAAAATGCTGAACAGTTAGAAGATTCCACTAAAACAGTTTGGAGAGGAAGTAAGATACGAGGGCATGAGAGTTTCAGTGAGACAAAGAGGTTCAGGATGGCTGAAGACTTGATGATAGCTGACACAATTCATTCACCAAGAGCTGAGTTTATGTAAAGCTACAGAAGAGGCCAGTTCTAGATGAGTGGAGGGAGCAGGGATAGGAGCAGAGAGAGGCAAGTTCTTTGAAGAAGGTTGGTGTGAGTCTCTGGATGGTTTTTAAAAATGGGACAGTTTTGAACTGTACCCTGAAATGGATAAAACAATAGACCGTGCTTCTTTGAGCATGTGAGAAAGAGGGCTGCTGCATTCCTCACTCAGTGGAGTCAAGAGAGCTGGACCTATGGAGACTATCAAGAAGGGAGTTGAAATAATCCAGATGGGAAGTGATAAAGGCAGGGATGAGGACTGCAGGAGAAATGGAGCTGAGGCAACGGTGTATCAGGGTAATGATGTAGGAGGAATTACTCAGCACACAGCAACTCCAAGTTATGCCAAATTCTTCCACTGTAGACAACAGGGCTGGGATTGTTTAGATCAAACAGATGTTAGTAGTGTGCTAACAAAAATCTATTGAATTAATATGTAAGACTGAAAATTCTATAACGCTTCAAATTTCTCTTTATTAATGTGTTTTCTCTTCTGTCTCTACAGCTTATCTCCTAAACCAATGGTACTGATTGGCCACTTCTTTGCCGTTGCGCTATATGCTGTTTATTTTTGCTTTAAATCAGAGTCCTGGGTCATGAAGCCACGAGCGTTTTTCAGTAGCGGTGCTGTACTTTACCAGGCTTGCTCTGTAATATTTCCACTTATTTGCTCTGAAATGAAGTATATAGTCTATTAAATATTAGAGGGAAATGAATGGAGGAAGAATGTGAAACTCACCAAGCCTTTACAGTCTTTTGGACAAGTACTGTTCAATACTGTATGATATTCACCTCTGTTTAAAGTGCAACCCCCTGTTCAGGATTTGGCTTCATTTTATTCTTGTGGGTATATGTACATATGTAAATATATGTTCCTTTACCATGTACATTTAAAAATGACTTAACTGTTTACAAGGACCATAATTAACTGTTAACATATGGTAGAAAAGTGCCACTTCTGGCAGAGGACAGTTTTCTCACTTTATCCATTGCATATAATGCACCAATAATGTTGTTGATGTTAATAAAATGAAGAGTGAACAGTTTAAGCCATTTGCTGCTGCATCCTTCAATGTTTCCATGGATTGTTTGTTTTCTTTATTACTGTGAAATATTGTAAGAAAATTTTCATTTATTTCATTAAAAGTCTTTGCCTCTATTTTATTTCAGTTGCAATTAAAATAGCAATCTACTGACACTTAAAAGGATACTGTCAAGGGGTTTCAGGTTAAAAAATTACCATATATTTAAACTTCATTACTGTTGCAAATGTCATCCTATATTAAGTAGCTAATTTAAAAAATCATTCTCTTCACCAGAATTACTTTATACAAGAGGTTACCAGATCAGAATTTGTTTCACAACTCTGTTTCATACTAGCTACCTTCTTCCAGTTCCACAGTCTCATTTTATTTAAAAGACTTAACTTCTGTTGCACGAGCAAAATGAAAAGTAACAGATACCAACCATTTAACAGAAGTATAGCCACAAGTTGCACACCCCCAAAAAAATTCAGTCGGGAGCTATTCCAAGTGGATATTAAAAATAGTAGTAAAGATTATTTAAAAACTCATGAAAAAGACTTCAAAAAAGTGTCCTTTTTAATACATGGTTTTTGTTTTTCTTCTACAAGTTATTGCACGTGACCAAAAACATTTAATGCCTTTTACTGACAATATTCCTCTCAATGTTACCTTTAATAATGTCCTTTCCTCCGCTGTATATTTTTGTTTTGTCCCTACCTTTCTTTTGATTGTATTATGTAACACTGGATGGCTCTTTCATTTTGGCTCATCCAAAAACCCTTATATCAGCACAGCCAACAGGTTGGAAAGTAATGACAAATCACTCTTTTTTCCTCTACAGTTTACAAAAATTTGAGTATGTATCTTTAAAAAAAATGACAGATTACATAGCTGTATATAAACATAATAAACTTTTCTGTTGGACTGTGAAAAATATTTATGGAGAGACTTTTAATACTTTATTTGATAAATATTTCAAATGACCTTTTTTCCAGTGAAAACAGAAATATGTATATTTTTCTAACCAATATCACTCTTCATACCCTATTGAAATTAAACATTGCTACATTAATAACTGATAACTTTACTCAAAGGGAAAACAGTAATATTTTCAAATACATTATATATAAAAATTAAACAATGCCACTTTAAGGGTATTCCAAGTTTGCAGCATTTATATTTAAAGTGTTTTGATAATTTGTGGAGTCTAATTTTTGAAATATTATGGATTAGTTTAATGTATTCTCAATGTATGTTTTATATTTAAATATTCTTTGCAATCAGCCTCCTGTAAACCAGGGGTTAAAGATCCTGAGCCAAATATGCACCCCCAGCTAGCTAACTTAAATAAAGTTATGATATTTATTGTTCACTTGTAGATTTGTCACTTTCTCTGGGTAATGAACGTTGTAAGGCCCTGATTGAGCAGGGACCACTAACATGCTTAAAGTTACACACGTGTTTAAGTACCTTTCTGAGTCTGGGTCTAAGGACGGATACTGAAGGACAAATACTACTCATTAGAGTTTGTAATAGGGGAACAGTAAATCCTGTGTGTGCTTGTGTTGAAGAGCAACTTGAAAATGTAACTTGATTAAATGGACGTATAATTTGTCTACAGAACAAGATACAAAACATTTCTCACTAAACATGATGAGGTGTAAAATGAACTGGGATCTATTTAAAATATATAACAGTGAGGTAGACCCTAGTGTGCTACTAAAAACAAGCACCACATAACATCCTGCTGCCACTCGAAAGTAAAAGCTGAACTTATTCACATGGTTATATTCGATGCTCAGCAAATTCAGGCTAAAAAATGTAGTTGCTATAATAAAGGTTTGTATAAATCCAAAAGGTTTGAGTTAGATCATCAAATACTAGAACTACCCTATGAGAAAAGTTGAAGAGGTCTGTGGCGGGGTGACGACACACCGGCGGCGGCGCCTCCTGCTGGTCGTCCAGGGAATTAGCTCGCCAGCCTTTGGAGCACCCTCTGCAGGCAAGTGTCTCGCCTTGCCGCTGGCCCCAGTGTCCCTCCCGGACCCCAGTGCCCCTTCTCTCAGGGTTCTGCCCCCTGCAGTACCCCACAGTCTTGCTGGGTCTCCCCTCCCCAGGGAACCCCCTATCCCCATCTCGCCTCAGTCTTTGGCTACTGCCAGTCAC
Organism: Platysternon megacephalum; assembly: GCA_003942145.1. Classification (NCBI taxonomy): domain Eukaryota; kingdom Metazoa; phylum Chordata; order Testudines; family Platysternidae; genus Platysternon; species Platysternon megacephalum. Next base: position 14,918 of record QXTE01000365.1, on the reverse strand, counting down.
CATCTAGCTCCTGCTCCCTGGGGCCGACTGCAGTATAATTGCCACTCATCATCGGCAAGGAGGGTTTGGACCTGCAGCCTCTGCCTACCCTTGGGCTGCCCTCTGCAACCCCAGTACCCTTCTTGGCCTTTAACAAGGCCTGCAGCCTGAGGGTTTTCCAGGCCAGAGCTCTCCCACTCCTCTGGCCTTTCCCCAGCCCTGCTCCACTTTAGGTACTCTGCTCAGCTCCCAGCAGCCAGGCCCATCCCTCTCAACAGCTAGAGAGAGACTGTCTTTTGGCTTCTGGCCCCAGCCCTCTTATAAAGGCCAGCTGGGCCCTCATTAAACCAGCCACAGTTGTGATCAGCTACTCCTTCAGCTTCCCCAGCTGTTCTTAATCCCTCTTATCCTGCTGTAGCCCTCTCCAGGGCTGCTTTCACCCTTCCAGTGCTGGAGCGGGGTGACCACCCTGCTACAAGGTCTTATCTAGATTTCAAAATCCAAGAGTAATTTCAGTTTTGCATGCAATGTTGACTCGATATAGAAAGGGCATAAATCTGCACTTTCAACTCCCCTTTTTGAAGCTATGTGTTGGATTTAAGCAGTCACCTGTGGCCTAACTTTTCTCTCATTGAAGTAAATGGAAGTTTTACTACAAGGATGAGCTCCACCCACACTCAAACCGGCACACAGGGAACTCCCCTTTAAGCATGGTATCCCCCATCAAGGGGCACCAGGGACCCATACTGCCCTACCCCTCCTCCTAAGCACTTTGGAAAATTCCACTTGATGGGTGAAATCCTGGCCCCATTGAAGGCAATATGAGTTTTGCCATTGCCTTCAACAGGATCAGGATTTTTCACCCTGTAGGTTTAACCAACATCCTTTCAGAATTGCCAAAGCACCTGAGGGGTAGAAGGGTATCAGGCTGAAACTCATACCAGAGTCTTTCTCTCGGGCCTAGGGATTTTAAGTCACATCCGGATCTTCTGAGGCGAATGGCTTCAATCTTGGGCATTCAGGCTGAGTCTGTGCAGGAAAATACGCACAAGTTGATGGACATTCTGCAGTGCTTGGCCCCAGAAAAGGTAGCTCTCCCTATAAATGAAGTACTATTGGAACCCGCAAAGATAGTGGCTGTGACAGCGTACCCCATAAAAGGGCTCATAAATGTATGTATAATATAACTGGAATAGGGTTTTGCTACATAGGCCATGTAACACATCTATGTAAAGGTTGTGATCTACTGGTTATGTTCACCCTAGTTGTATGCAGGCACCATTTGTGTGTTCAAAGTTATGAACATTGGCTGTGTAATTGCTTGATTTCTAAGTGGCCTCAGTTAGAACATTTGATGACTTCTTGGGAAAGGAATGTGCAAATTAGGTGTTCAGTCAGGGGGCACTTAACAGACAAAAGAGCTTGGAAGACTCCAATCCACATTAGAAGTCTACCTGAGGACGTTCAAGGCAGCATGTGGGTAATGGCTGCTACCTGCAGTCCTGAGTCATGCATGGGCATGTGACCTGCCCATGTGATTCCGAATCTCCATTCTGTGACTGGATTCTACAGAGGGTGAGGAGGGGGTCTCCACCCACAAGAGACAGTCTATTTAAACCCGTGGGAGACCCCTCCATTTTGTCTTCAGCTGGCTAAAGAAGAAGCCTCTCCACCCCCCCAGGACACTTGAAGGAAACTGAAAACTACAGGGGGTGTGAGTGATTGCTGGACCCAGGCTAAAAGAAGATTAGCCTGTAAAAGGGAACATTTTGGAACTGGTGAGGATCTTATCTATATTTAGTGTAATTAGACATAGATTTGCGTATTTTATTTTATTTTGCTGGGTAACTTACTTTGTTCTGTCTGTTACTACTTGGAATCACTTAAATCCTACTATCTGTATTTAATAAAATCACTTTCTACTTATTAATTAACTCAGAGTATGTATTAATGCCTGGGGGAGCAAACAGCTGTGCATATCTCTCTATCAGTGTTATAGAGGGCGAACAATTTATGAGTTTACCCTGTATAAAGCTTATACAGGGTAAAACAGATTTATTTGGGTTTAAACCCCATTGGGAATTGGGCATCTGAGTGCTAAGGGCAAGCAGACTTCTGTGAGCTGTTCTCAGGTAAACCTGCAGCTTTGAGACAGGTTATTCGGACTCTGGGTCTGTGTCTGGAGCAGATGGGGGTGTCTGGCTTCAGCAAGACAGAGTGCTGAAACTACTGGGCTGGCAGGGAGAATAGAAACAGAGGTAGCCATTACACATCAGCTGGCAGCTCCCAAGTGGGTTTCTGTGAACCAACCCGTCACAGTGGCATACCCCTGCTTCCTTACCTCCAAAAGGGAAGTGTACTGACAAATGAAACTATGTTCCTGTGCAAAGTTCTGAGTGCCTCTATTCTTATCCAGCCTCTAACTCCCTTGTAATGACAACTAAAGAGAGATTTTGTCATGGGAGATATAAGTCCATGCCTAAGGACAAGAGTCTAAGAGGTTGGATTTGATGGAGAGGAAAATTTATTTGATCTTATCCTTACAAAAGAGCATTGCAAATCAGCAGGTACTGTTCTCCCCATTCACAAAATCATAGAATATCAGGGGGTCATCTAGTCCAACCTCCTGCTCAAAGCAGGCTCAATCCCCAGACAGATTTTTGTGCCAAATACCTAAATCGCCCCCCCTCAAAGATTGAACTCATAACCCAGGGTTTAGTAGGCTAATGCTCAAACCACTGATCTATTCCTCCCCCTGTACTTTGAGCTTGTAATCAAAGTCACAGACAAGTTGCCTGAATCCTCCAGCGGAGTTCAGGATATTCATTGCAGAAGGTTGACTGGTTGCCAAGACGTCTTTGCAATCGGAACTGTACATGGGGATGCAGCTTCCAGAATTAATGTCTTTCCTCCTCTATTAAAGTCCCCGTGTGACCCTGGAATATGCTTCCTCTTCCTGTTGACAGTGCCATTCTGACAAGCCTCCATAGTCAAAACTGCCAAAGATAGAGTTCAATACCATCGCTGACAGCTACAGTGTGCTGCTGAGACTCTGCCCCTAAACCTCCCCTTCTTACTTCTCTGAGCCCATATGGCTGGAGGATGGGAAGGGCAACATGGTGCCCTGGGTAGGGGATTTTCAACCACAGTTCTGAGCCTGTGTAGAGCTGTTCCTTATACTTTCCACACCAACAAAGCCACATACCCAGTGCCCATATGTCAACGGTAAATATATGCAAAGACTGCTGAGGTTGGCATTAAGGCTTTGAGTTACAGAAAACTTTAATGCCAAACTCAGCAATGACAAAATATATTTGCTGTTGATATCTGTGCACTGGAGCTGTGCAGGATGAGCTCTTTGTGTGGGCAGTATGAGTTGCTTGAATTTGGGGTGTGTTGCTGTGTCTGTTGGAGCCAGAGGAGGAAGGGAGGTCCCTGCAGAGGAGGGTGGTGTGTTTCTCTTATTGTGTCATTATTTCCCTTTATGGGTTTGTGAGGGTGTGCTTGGCCCTTAAGTGGTTTTTAAGAAACCTTTTGTTTACGGCAATGGTATCATTTAATTATAGGTTCAAATGCATTTTATTACTATTAGTGCATAGGGATAATCACTTATTATTCTTTGGATGCTTGCTTATTCCATTCCAGTGTAGGGGTGGGATTGCCCCGAGCACTGCCGGCAGAAAGTTTTCCCTCAGTGGTGTCTGTCGGGTCACTCCTGCCGCCCCCTGGAGTTGCGCCCTCAAAGTGTTGGTATAAAGGGGCAAACACTTTTCACAAAGCAAGATTCCATATGTCATCTTTCAGAACTTATCCTCAAAGAAAACCTGCACAACACCTTGAAAAGGCAAGCCTCGAAACTAAAATTAATAGCACTGTTAGACACCAAAAACCATGGACTTAACAGGAACACTCTTTTAATGGCTTTTTGCAACAATTTGTAACACACCACACTGACCGATACCCTGAAATGTCCACTTCAAGCCCTTTATGCTTAAACAATTAACCATCAATCAACCAATTCATTACAAGTGACTGCCTCCAAGAAGCCATACACACTTTTGGTTAAAAATCTGACTAAATGTGTACTTGGTTTAGATACTCTCCTGCCCTCTCCGGAACTGAAGAAGAGCTCTGTGCAGCTAAAAAAATCATTCCTTTCATCCAACAGCGGCTGGTAAAACAAACAATATTACCTCCCCTCCTTGCTCCCGCATATCCTAGGAACAGGAGGATTAAAAAAATACTACAAAATTGTTAAAGGTTGTTCTCTTTGTTATTAAAAATGTTGACAGGGTTTATCTGGACTCTGGTCTGGTTCAAAGGAAAGCCTTTGGCTATATATACTTTCTTTAAAGTCAAAGCTTCTGGGGTGGTTTCCAAAAAAACTGGGAGCTCCTGCTCCCTGGAGAATGGTAAGACTGGTCCACAAGTTTAGGAAAGGTCACTTGTGGAGAGTCTGGCTTCTCACTGCTGACTTTCTCCATTTTGGTCTCTGGTGCCAAAGAAACATGCTCTGGGTGTCCAAAAGTGCGTAGGCTGTCGTTTCTAGACAGCTCTTGGCTTGCCCAGGCCAGCTAGAGCAGTAGCTCTCAACCTTTCCAGACTACTGAACCCCTTTCAGGAGTACAGTTTGTCTTGTGTACCCCCAAGTTTCACCTCACTTAAAAATTACTTGCTAACAAAATCAGATGTAAAAATACAAAAGTGTCACAGCACACTACGGCGTACTTTCTTATTTTTATCATATAATTATAAAATAAATCAAATATTGTACTTACATTTCAGTGTGTATTATATAGAGCAGTATAAACAAGTCATATGAAATTTTAGTTTGTACAGACTTCACTAGTGTTTTTTATGTAGCCTATTGTAAAACTAGGCAAATATCAAGATGAGTTGAAGTACCACCAGAAGACCGCTGCGTACCCCCAGGGGTACACATACCCGATGGTTGAGAACCACTGAACTAGAGGATTGTTGTCCTTTACGCAGCAGAGAGCAGGGAGAAAATTGGTGGACTGGCCTGTCTGTGTCTTTAGTTTAGGCAAATGAAAGGGAATGGTGACTTTCAGCAGTTTAAAAGCAAGGTACAAAGGAAAGCCCATGGCTCTCTAACCTTGCTTTTAAGTAGTGGTCTGTGTTTTCCGTTTTTATTTGTAAAAAGAAAATCTGGGAATTTTTCAGTGTTTATTTTCCAAACCTTCAAACCAGCATGGAATCAGGATAAATATGAAAAAATTAAAACATTGTGAAAAACTGGAGGGGGGGGGGAACGTCTCTTTGGGCCAATCATACCACAATATTAACATTATTTGATTTTTCCAATCTCCACCGTGTGTGCGTGTTTTGTGTTTTACACTGCGAGACTCCTTCATAAAGTGTGAGTGTTTAACAAAAATAAATACCTGAAAAAAATATTGACTGGTTTGATAAACAGGTGTAAATCAGTAAAACCTGAACTCCTTTAATAAATAAGCCTGGTAATTTATCAGTGAAAATGGTAAAGAAAAAAACAACAACCCTAAAATTGCAAACTACTACTCGGAAGTCAACACTACCGCAGTGGTTCCCAAACATTTTTTAAGTCAACGCTCCTGCTCCCTGAATAATGGTACGACTGACCCTCAGCTTCAGGAAACACCCCTCCTTGGAGAGCCTGGCTCCCCTCCGCTGACTTTCTCCAGTTTGGTCTCTGGTGACAAATAAACGTTCTCTGGGTGTCCAAAAGTGCATAGGCTCTAGTTTCTAGAGAGCTCTTGGCTTGGCCAGCTAAAGGATTGTTGTCTTAGGGGGGAAGAATAGCTCAGTGGTATGAGCATTGGTCCGCTAAACCCAGGATTGAAGTTCAATCCCTAAGAGGGCCATTTAGGGATCTGGGGCAAAAAATCAGTCCTGCTAGTGAAGGCAGGGGACTGGACTTGATAACCTTTCAAGGTCCCTTCCAGTTCTATGAGATAGGTATATCTCCATATATATTTTTTAGGCATTGCAGAGAAGGGAGCGGGGAGAAGATTGGTGGAGTGGCCTGTCTGTGTCTTCAGTTTATGCAAATGAAAGGGGATGGCTACTTTGAGCATCTTTGCTTTGATAGGCAGCCTAGGGAAGGGGGCCATGGAGGGCAGAGTTGAGAGCCAGGATCTGTTCACGTGGGGCTTCTCGTAGTGCTCTCTCTCTCTCTCTCTCTCTCTCTCTCTCGTGAAGGCCAAATTGTAGCAACCACCAGTTAGAGGACAATGCGCCGGAATGGTCTGGGACTGGCAGGGTGGGTGCTGGTTAAGGCTATGCTTTCAGGGATCATTTCTCTAGTTGGTGACTGGAGAAGGGGGGTTGTAAAAGCCTGGCCTTACTAACCACGATGAGGAGCTGTAGTGTTTCTTTCTGAGCATGACAATGGCAGAGAGTGCTGTTCTGTGGCAGCTGCTTTCTGCTGTGGAAGAGTGTCTTGCTCTTCCTGAGTAGAGGAAGGAAACACATTCTGAGTGGTTAGCATTGAACTTGTTCTGTTGGGTGTGGAAAAAAAGCTTGGGTGTAACTACTGAGAGCTGTACTCTTTGTGGGTTTGGTGTGCTGAGTTCTCACCAGTGAAATGCTCCATCTACTTTCAGGTGTTGTGTGACTGGGTGGTATCTATCAGCAGGCTTTAGAGAAGGGCTTTCTTTGTGCGCATTACTGTGTCTCCATTACGTCCTTGCTCCTCGTCTCTGCAATCAGCAGGTTTACCATAAAGAGGTTGTCTTTTATCTCTTGCTTGTTCTACTTCATCTGAATAGCTATTTCTCCTTCCTTCTGAATCTGACAATGCTTCTCCCCATGGCACCTGCCAATTGTCTTCCACGCTGGAACAAATGGATGACGCTTCCCTGCTAACACCGCCGGAGCCACTGGCGCTTGGGAAGGTTATGTCTCTTCCCGCGTGGCAAAGCTGAGATCGGCAGGATAGTAGCCAGTATTCCCACCATTCTTGCTCTCCGAGAAGCCTAGAACATGTCCCCAACTCTAGGTTACACACTGCTGAGCGACTTTCATCCAGGTGAATAGCCATTAGAAATTGTAACGGGGATGATCTGGATCTGTGGTTTGCGTACGCTCAGGTAATTTTCTTCAAGGTATCCTCGCTCAAGTTGAGCTTCATGCTGGCTTGGAGGTAGTCCAACTTTGAAAATATGCACTCTGCATCAATAGATAAATNGACGAATGAAACGTGCTTTGGGTGTCCAAAAGTGCATAGGCTGTTGTTTCTAGAGAGCTCTTGACTTGTCCAGCTAGAGGATTGTTGTCTTAGGCATTGCAGAGAAGGGAGCGGGGAGAAGATTGGTTGAGTGGCCTGTCTGTGTCTTCAGTTTATGCAAATGAAAGGGGATGGCTACTTTGAGCATCTTTGCTTTGATAGGCAGCCTAGGGAAGGGGGCCATGGAGGGCAGAGTTGAGAGCCAGGATCTGTTCACGTGGGGCTTCTCGTAGTGCTCTCTCTCTCTCTTTTGTGAAGGCCAAATTGTAGCAACCACCAGTTAGAGGACAATGCGCCGGAATGGTCTGGGACTGGCAGGGTGGGTGTTGGTTAAGGCTATGCTTTCAGGGATCATTTCTCTAGTTGGTGACTGGAGAAGGGTGGTTGTAAAAGCCTGGCCTTGCTAACCATGATGAGGAGCTGTAGTGTTTCTTTCTGAGCATGACAATGGCAGAGAGTGCTGTTCTGTGGCAGCTGCTTTCTGCTGTGGAAGAGTGTCTTGCTCTTCCTGAGAAGAGTAGGGGAAGGAAACACATTCTGAGTGGTTAGCTTTGAACTTGTTCTGTTGAGTGTGGAAAAAAAGCTTGGGTGGGACTACTGAGAGCTGTACTCTTTGTGGGTTTGGTGTGCTGAGTTCTCAGCAGTGAAATGCTCCATCTGCTTTCAGGTGTTGTGTGACTGGGTGGTATCTATCAGCAGGCTTTAGAGAAGGGCTTTCTTTGTGCGCATTACTGTGTCTCCATTACGTCCTTGCTCCTCGTCTCTGCAATCAGCAGGTTTACCATAAAGAGGTTGTCTTTTATCTCTTGCTTGTTCTACTTCATCTGAATAGCTATTTCTCCTTCCTTCTGAATCTGACAATGCTTCTCCCCATGGCACCTGCCAATTGTCTTCCACGCTGGAACAAATGGATGACGCTTCCCTGCTAACACCGCCGGAGCCACTGGCGCTTGGGAAGGTTATGTCTCTTCCCGCGTGGCAAAGCTGAGATCGGCAGGATAGTAGCCAGTATTCCCACCATTCTTGCTCTCCGAGAAGCCTAGAACATGTCCCCAACTCTAGGTTACACACTGCTGAGCGACTTTCATCCAGGTGAATAGCCATTAGAAATTGTAACGGGGATGATCTGGATCTGTGGTTTGCGTACGCTCAGGTAATTTTCTTCAAGGTATCCTCGCTCAAGTTGAGCCTCATGCTGGCTTGGAGGTAGTCCAACTTTGAAAATATGCACTCTGCATCAATAGATAAGGGGGTACACTCAAAGCTCACCATGCCTCTTTGCTGAAGTTGGGAAGTGTGTCTTGATGACTCTTCCAAAAAGCCAGCACATCCAGTGTTGCATTGTCAGGGGTAGGCAAGTTCATGTAAGTAGTAAATTCCCCTTTCAGATTTGAAAGTTCATCTTTAGTGGCAAATAGTTGAACCACTCTGGCATAACGGCCCCAGTCTGCTGCAAAATTCCCCTTGAAGAAGGGGGTGAAACACCTGGAAGAGGACATTCCAAAAAGAATCTTTGGCACCAAACACTTTGGGGTTCAGATTACGGGTCACGGTCGTCTCCCATTTCTCGCTGAGCATTGTATGGAAGGTTTTGAATGCTTTTTTGGTTTTCTTGTGTTCCAGGGTCAGAAGGATTTCCAGAAACAGCTGGGTTTTCTCGCTGTATGCTTCTCCTTCAGCTTTCGTGCTCAATTCAGCTGAGATTTTGGTTGTTGGGATCCATTAAACGTCTGTATTGGCAAACGTGTTGGCAGTAGTCAGAGAAAACTCCAGTGTTTTCTGTGTGTCACACAGCGATTCCAAGTTTTCAACAATGAACATTACCTTGTTGCGCAGAATCTGGCAGTCATTCTGGTTAGTTGCCAGTCTCTTCAGAGTTTCTGCTTGAGAACCAACAAACTCAGGATGATCTAGGAGACGCATTAGCACAGTCGAGGCGTTATTTACATGACGGGCAGGAAAAGACAAGCTTCTCTACCCACGTGGCACAACAGGGGGGCCGCCTCTGCACTCGTCTCTCACTGTGTAAAACAAGGCCTTCAAATTGTTCGCATGCTTGAAAATGGCCCTGAATCCAATGATGCAAGATTTAACTTCTTTCATTTCCTCTGTAGCAGTAGATGCTGACAGCGCAACATTATCAGATGAGCAGAACAGATAATAGGCAGCAGCTCCCGCTTCTGATTGCGTTTAACGTCCCGGACAAACTTATCTATGTAGGATGCAGAATTTGTGTTAGTTGTGGCCAATGTAGCTGGTACATCTCACAGATGTTAGTTATGGCTGCGGCTACAAAACAGTTGTGAGCAGAGGGGACGAATGAAACGTGCTTTGGGTGTCCAAAAGTGCATAGGCTGTTGTTTCTAGAGAGCTCTTGACTTGTCGAGCTAGAGGATTGTTGTCTTAGGCATTGCAGTGAAGGGAGCGGGGAGAAGATTGGTGGAGTGGCCTGTCTGTGTCTTCAGTTTATGCAAATGAAAGGGGATGGCTACTTTGAGCATCTTTGCTTTGATAGGCAGCCTAGGGAAAGGGGCCATGGACGGCAGAGTTGAGAGCCAGGATCTGTTCACGTGGGGCTTCTCGTAGTGCTCTCTCTCTCTCTCTCTCTCTCTCTCGTGAAGGCCAAATTGTAGCAACCACCAGTTAGAGGACAATGCGCCGGAATGGTCTGGGACTGGCAGGGTGGGTGTTGGTTAAGGCTATGCTTTCAGGGATCATTTCTCTAGACCCAGCCTCTCCCTTAATGCCATGGCTCATGAAGCCATACACCGGCAGCCTGGACAGTAGTCAGGAGCTGTTCAACTACAGGCTGAGCAAGTGCAGGATGGTGGTAGAGTGTGCCTTTGGACGTTTAAAAGGTCGCTGGTGCTCGTTACTGACTCGCTCGGACCTCAGCCAAACCAACATCCCCATTGCTATTGCAGCTTGCTGTGTGCTCCACAATCTCTGTGAGAGCAAGGGGGAGACCTTTATGGCGGGGTGGGAGGCTGAGGCAAACCGCCTGGCCGCTGATTACGTGCAGCCAGACACCAGGGCGATTAGAAGAGCACACCGGCAAGCGGTGCGCATCAGAGAAGCTCTGAAAACAAGTTTCATTGCTGGCCAGGCTCCTGTGTGAAAGTTATGTTTGTTTGTCCCTGTTGAAAACCCGCCCCCTTGATTCACTCATTCCCTGTAAGCAACCCACCCTTCCCCCTTCCCCCTTCGATCCCAGTTTGATTTGAAAAAAATAAAGTCAGTGTCGTTTACAACTCAAGAACTTTTTATTAACGGGTGGTAATGAACATAGGGAGAGAAATAACCAGGTAGTCCGGGTGGGGTTTGGGAGGAGGGTAGGAGTGAAGGAACAGGGCAGGAAAAACATTCAAAATAATGAGAGCCTTTTGCTTGGGCTCTCTAATGGGGTGGAGTGGCAGGGTGCACGGAGCCTCCCCCCCCCCGTTCTTACACGTCGGGGTGAGGAGGCTACGGGACTTGGGGAGGGGGGAGGGCGGTTATAGAGGGGCTGCAGCGGCACTCGGTAATCCTGCAGCTGCCGTTCCTGGAGCTCCACCAGACGCCGGAGCATGTCTGTCTGCTCACGCAGCAGCCCCAGCGTTGCATCCCGCCACTTCTCGTCTCGGGCGTCCCTCCTCTCCTCACGTTCGTCCCTTCTCTCCTCACGTTGGTCCCTTTTCTCCTCCCGTTGGTCCCTCATGTCCTCCCGTTGGTCCCTCTTCTCCTCACGGTCACTGGCCTCTTTCCGGAATTTTAATACAGTGTCCTTCCAGTCATTGAAATTAGCTCTCTCATCCCGGGTCGACTGCATAATTTCCGAGAACATGTCGTCTCGCGTGCGTCTCTTTCGCCGCCTTATCTGGGAGAGCCTTCGGGCCGGGGGCGGGAGGATTGAAAAATTTGCAGCTGCAGGAGGAGGGAAAAAAAGGGAGAGAAGTATGTAAAAAGATACATTTTATAGAACAATGCTTATACTCTTTCACGGTGAACACTTTTCACATTACATAGCAATGTACAAGGTCGCATTTTGCATCTTATATTGAGTGCCCGCGGCTTTGGTGTTAGAGATCACAGCAGACGCAGGGCCGGGCAACAGAATTCGGCTTGTATGCAGCCATGGTAAGCCATTGTCCTGCGGCTTCTGCATTAAATCAGCGCCCTCCTTTCCCATAGCAAGCAAAGCCCTTTACGTGCTGCGGTTTTCCTGTTACCGTGCAGCATCAGATAACATAATAACCCCCCCCCACCCACCCATTCAATTCTGTGGGATGACCCCCTCCCCCCACCACGTGGCTGGTACCATGGAAGATCCATGCAGATAGCAAACTAGCCCCCCCATCCACTTCTGTGGGATGATCGCGTTACCCCTCCCCCCACCACGTGGCTGGTATCAGGGAAGACCCCTGCTAGCCAAACGCGAAAAGCTCAGCGACATTGTCCACCCACTCCCCCCCGCCCGCTTGGCTAACTGCAGGGAAAGATTTCTTTTCAGCTACAGGCAAACAGCCCAGTAGGAACGGGGCCACCTCTGTCCCCTTAATTACATTCCCATATCTCAAACAGGTTACCCTGAACGATATCACTCTCCTGAGGATAACACAGCAAGATAAAGAGCGGATGTTGCTTGAATGCCAGCAAACACCGGGACCATACGCTGCCAAGCTTTGTCAAGCAATGATACCGGATTACTTGCTGCTAGCATGGCGCGGTCAAGTGTCCTACCATGGAGGACGGAATAAGGCTGCCCTGCCCAGAAACCTTCTGGAAAAGCTTTTGGAGTACCTCCAGGAGAGTTTCATGGAGATGTCCCTGGAGGATTTCAACTCCATCCCCAGACACGTTAACAGACTTTTCCAGTAGCTGTACTGGCCGCGAATGCATCCCAAGTCCCCAGGGCAAATTAATCATTAAACAAATACTTGTTTTAAACCATGTTTGAGATATTTGAAAAGGTTCACTCACCAGAGGTCCCTTCCAGGGGGTCTGCGATGCCGCCTTGGGAGGGTTCGGAGGGCACCTCTGTCAGGGTCAGAAACAGCTCCTGGCTGTCGGGGAGAATGGAGCGCTGTGTGCTCTCCACAAGTTCGTCGTCCTCCTCCTCCTCCTCTTCCCCGTCCGCAGATTCGTCATGCAACGAAGACATTAACCCCTCCTCGGAGTCCACGCTCAGGGGTGGGGTAGTGGTGGCGGCCCCTCCGAGAATTGCATGCAGCTCATCGTAAAAGCGGCATGTCTGCGGCTCTGCCCCGGACCGTCCGTTGGCCTCCTTCGTCTTCTGATAGGCCTGTCGGAGCTCCTTCACCTTTATACGGCACTGAATGGAGTCCCGATTGTGGCCTCTCTCCATCATCCCCTTGGAGATCTTGTCAAAGATCTTTGCATTCCGTCTCTTGGAACGCAGTTCTGCGAGCACTGAATCCTCTCCCCATATGGCGATCAGATCCAGTATCTCGCGTGTGGTCCATGCTGGTGCTCGTTTGCGGTTCTCGGACTGCATGGCTACCTGTGCTGTTCAGCTCTGTGTGGTCACCTGTGCTCACCAGGCTGGGCAGACAGGAAATGAAATTCAAAAGTTCGCGGGGCTTTTCCTGTCCAACTGCCCAGAGCATCCGAGTTTAGATTGCTGTCCAGAGTGGTCACAATGGTGCACTGTGGGATACCTCCCGGAGGCCAATACCTTCGAATTCCGTCCACACTAACCCTAATTTGAACCGGCAATGTCGAATTCAGCGCTACTCCCCTCGTCGGAGAGGAGTACAGAAACCGATTTTAAGAGCACTTTAAATCGAATTAAATGGCCTCGTTGTGTGGACGGGTACAAGGTTAATTCGGTATAACGCTGCTAAATTCGAACTAAAATCGTAGTGTAGACCAGGCCGCTGTTCACTGAGTCTGACAGTGCTTCTCCCCATGGCACCTGCCAATTGTCTTCCACGCTGGAACAAATGGATGACGCTTCCCTGCTAACACCGCCGGAGCCACTGGCGCTTGGGAAGGTTATGTCTCTTCCCGCGTGGCAAAGCTGAGNATCTGACAATGCTTCTCCCCATGGCACCTGCCAATTGTCTTCCACGCTGGAACAAATGGATGACGCTTCCCTGCTAACACCGCCGGAGCCACTGGCGCTTGGGAAGGTTATGTCTCTTCCCGCGTGGCAAAGCTGAGATCGGCAGGATAGTAGCCAGTATTCCCACCATTCTTGCTCTCCGAGAAGCCTAGAACATGTCCCCAACTCTAGGTTACACACTGCTGAGCGACTTTCATCCAGGTGAATAGCCATTAGAAATTGTAACGGGGATGATCTGGATCTGTGGTTTGCGTACGCTCAGGTAATTTTCTTCAAGGTATCCTCGCTCAAGTTGAGCCTCATGCTGGCTTGGAGGTAGTCCAACTTTGAAAATATGCACTCTGCATCAATAGATAAGGGGGTACACTCAAAGCTCACCATGCCTCTTTGCTGAAGTTGGGAAGTGTGTCTTGATGACTCTTCCAAAAAGCCAGCACATCCAGTGTTGCATTGTCAGGGGTAGGCAAGTTCATGTAAGTAGTAAATTCCCCTTTCAGATTTGAAAGTTCATCTTTAGTGGCAAATAGTTGAACCACTCTGGCATAACGGCCCCAGTCTGCTGCAAAATTCCCCTTGAAGAAGGGGGTGAAACACCTGGAAGAGGACATTCCAAAAAGAATCTTCGGCACCAAACACTTTGGGGTTCAGATTACGGGTCACGGTCGTCTCCCATTTCTCGCTGAGCATTGTATGGAAGGTTTTGAATGCTTTTTGGTTTTCTTGTGTTCCAGGGTCAGAAGGATTTCCAGAAACAGCTGGGTTTTCTCGCTGTATGCTTCTCCTTCAGCTTTCGTGCTCAATTCAGCTGAGATTTTGGTTGTTGGGATCCATTAAACGTCTGTATTGGCAAACGTGTTGGCAGTAGTCAGAGAAAACTCCACTGTTTTATGTGTTTCACACAGCGATTCCAAGTTTTCAACAATGAACATTACCTTGGTGCGCAGAATCTGGCAGTCATTCTGGTTAGTTGCCAGTCTCTTCAGAGTTTCTGCTTGAGAACCAACAAACTCAGGATGATCTAGGAGACTCATTAGCACAGTCGAGGCGTTATTTAAATGACGGGCAGGAAAAGACAAGCTCCTCTACCCACGTGGCACAACAAGGGGGCCTCTGCACTCGTCTCTCACTGTGTAAAACAAGGCCTTCAAATTGTTCGCATGCTTGAAAATGGCCCTGAATCCAATAATGCAAGATTTAACTTCTTTCATTTCCTCTGTAGCAGTAGATGCTGACAGCGCAACATTATCAGATGAGCAGAACAGATAATAGGCAGCAGCTCCGGCTTCTGATTCCGTTCAACGTCCCGGACAAACTTATCTATGTAGGATGCAGAATTTGTGTTAGTTGTGGCCAATGTAGCTGGTACATCTCAAAGATGTTAGTTCTGGCTGCGGCTACAAAACAGTTGTGAGCAGAGGGGACGAATGAAACGTGTTTTGGGGGTCCAAAAGTGCATAGGCTGTTGTTTCTAGAGAGCTCTTGACTTGTCCAGCTAGAGGATTGTTGTCTTAAGCATTGCAGAGAAGGGAGCGGGGAGAAGATTGGTTGAGTGGACTGTCTGTGTCTTCAGTTTACGCAAATGAAAGGAGATGGCTACTTTGAGCATCTTTGCTTTGATAGGCAGCCTAGGGAAGGGGGCCATGGAGG
>QXTE01000364.1:875770-951528 GCA_003942145.1 Platysternon megacephalum | reverse complement strand
GCTTGACAAAGCCCTGGCTGGGATGATTTAGTTTGGGATTGGTCCTGCTTTGAGCAGGGTGTTGGACTAGATGACCTCCAAGGTCCCTTCCAACCCGGATATTCTATGATTCTATGACTGGCGAGATTGGGCAGCAGCCTGGATGTGGGGTGGGGGGAGGGGAAGAAAGAGGGGCAGAGTTGTAGCTGACCCCAAGGTTGAGAGCGTGGGGTTGATGGAGAGGAGGGTGGCTGTGGGGCTGGCACTAGGAGGGGAGGGGGTGGGGCAGCTGGGCAATGCAGCTCTCCCAAGGGCTAGTATGAGTTGGCGGGAGAGAAGCAGCCATAGCCTGGAAGGTTTTTGCATTCGGTTTAATGGAATATATTGGCCTAGAGATTGGAAGGTGTTAACATGACTCCTGCCACAGTACAGCACTAAACAGCAAACACCCCGTTAAAAATCTTTGTAACCTTTTATTAAAGACCCAGAAAAAGAAGGAAACAGTTCACACATTTGAAATGTAGCATATTGAGTGAGGCTTTTGTTTGAACAATATTCTTTTGCTATAGAGAGTTTTTAGAAGGGAAAAGCCCTGTCTGAAGGTCTCTTTGGTGGTATTAAAGATGGTAATAACTGTCCTTTGTTTTTCCCTTTGTTATTTTGGGTTTTTTGTTTGTTTGTTTGTTTGTTTGTTTTTGGGAAAGAGAAGGAGTTAGAATAATTTTGCCGCCCCTAGGCCCGGAAATAATTGCCACCCCTTCCCCCAAAGCCCCGCCCTAACTCCGCCCCCTCAGTGCCCCTATTGGATCCCTTCCCCAAATCCCCGCCCCAGCCCCGCCTCTTCCCCAGCATGCCGCGTTCTCCCTCCTCCCCCCTCCCTCTCTGACCAGCGAAACAGCTGCGGCGAAGTTCCTCTGCTCCAGCTCGCCTCCTCCACGAGCGCGCCGTGGCTTCCTGTTTCTCTCCCCTCCCTCCCTGCCCAGCGAAACAGCTGTTTCGCGGCGCAAGCGCTGGGAGGGAGGGGAGAGAAACAGGACGCGGCGGCGTGCGGAGGAGGCAGCTGGAGCCGGGGAACTTCTCCGGGAGTGCTCAAATTTGCCGCCCCTGCAAATTTGCCGGCCTAGGCGATAATACGCCGCTGTCCCTAGGAGATGGTGGATGTGGCAGCCATGCGGTGAAGCTCACTTCTTCCTGNTGAACAATATTCTTTTGCTATAGAGAGTTTTTAGAAGGGAAAAGCCCTGTCTGAAGGTCTCTTTGATGGTATTAAAGATGGTAATAACTGTCCTTTGTTTTTCCCTTTGTTATTTTGGGTTTTTTGTTTGTTTGTTTGTTTGTTTGTTTTTGGGAAAGAGAAGGAGTTAGTTGAGATGGGCTGGATCTGTTGTTGCAGATGGATGTTGTTTCCGAAAAGACAGAAAAGGCCAAAAAAGGGGAAGATTGAAAAAGCAGCTTCAGTTTCTGGTGTTGACTTTCACTGGCAGCCTTACTGCTGGCGAACTAAGGACACAGCACATGGTCTGATCAGCCACTCTGAGACCTGGCAAACTTGTACCAGCATTGGGCTGCTTAGAACATTGCTTTTTGCTGCCTCTTTAGTCACAGGATCACAGCAGTGTTGCAAAATATGCGTCTTGGCCAGCTCAGCCAGACTCTTACTAAACAGAAGGCAAAAGGAGAGGGAGAGGAAAGAGGAGAAATAGGAGGGAAGGAAAATGACACACAAAGGTGGGGGTGGTGGTGACAGCAGGAACCAAAGTCTTACATGCCAGGTGGTATTTGGGATTTGGCCGGAGCCAGTGGAGGTGGCCGTGTCATTTGGGTCCCTCTCTCTCAGGCCTGGTCTGGACAGGACATTTCTCAGCATCAGGATCATGAAGGCCCAACAGTGTTACAGTGGATCCTGAGGTCCCTAGGAGATGGTGGATGTGGCAGCCATGCGGTGAAGCTCACTTCTTCCTGTCCACCCATCTCCCAGCTAGTCAGAGCACTTCATTCTCCCCCCAAGGTCTTTTTTCTAATGGACCCCAAAGGGAGCGATGGGTGGAATAGTCCTTCCCCTTATTATTTTGTCCACCAATTAGACCTCATTTCCGACACACCAGTTTTGGTCCCTTGATTTCCAGCCCCATCGTTCTCTTGCTGACGAGGCATGATCTTAACACTGTCCTTGAGTTACTAGTTGGCCTTTCTGTTTGGGCTCATTCAGTCTGTCTCCCTTTCATCAACATTCCCTATTATGAGTTACTGGAACATTCGATCAACTTTTTATCCACTTACCCAAAGTTAAGCTTACAATCGGGGTAGGCGTACGAGGCCCAAATTATTACAACAGGCTCCACTAGCCCGGCTGGATCATAACGTGGTGGCTTGTCTTGCTCTCTCCTCCCCTTGAGCCTTTTCTTTATCCCTTCTTCTCTCCCTCTCTTTCTCTCTCTCTCTCTCATTCTTTCCTAGTCTCTTCCTAGTCTCTTCCTCTGCACCTCCTCCAACCCCTTTCCCTGGGGCCTGTGGGCTCTTCCCCTGAGTTTCCCCAGCTCTCCTTCCCTGCAGGCTTCCCTGTTTTCTTTCTCTTCTCAGCCTCTTGCTTTCCTTCTGTCCCTTTTTGGCTCTTCCTCCCCCAACCCACTTGCTCCCCATTCCCCATGGGTGTCTTTCCCTAGTGCTTGTCTCTGCTCTCTGCCTCCTCTCCCTGCTTTTTCCTACCCATATAGATACACACCCATGTACTTTCTCTCTCGGTATCCACACACTCACACAGAGTGACTGAGGAAGAGTCTAATTTAGAATGAATCAAAGCTCTTGACTCTCTTAAGGAAAAGCTGCCAAACTATAGGATGGTCCCTGGCTCCGGTTTTCTGATCATCTCAATGTTCCTTTGTAACAAGAGTATCTTGTCCCCCCAGCCCCAGGCAGTATTGTCAGGGGCATCTGCTCCTCCAATGTGCCACTGAGGAGCAGTTCAGTGGCCATGAGAGATGCAAAGGCAGTCTAGAATTGTTCAGTGGACGCATATTTTCACTGGGCATTCCAGGGACTCAGTCAAAGGGGTGGGAAGCAATATGGCTGCTGCTAGGTCTCTCTGATCCGTGTGTGAGGAAAGTTCCTCTCTCTCGACAGTCTCTCCAAAAAGCACTACCAAGTGTTCGTCATTCAAAGTGCTTTAGCAAGGTGGGTGAGGAGTATTATCTCCATTTTACAGATGGGGAAACTGAGGCACAGAGAGGGGGAGGTCAACGTTCTCAAAAGCAGCTACTGATTTTTGGGTGCCTTCATTTCTTGTGCCCAACTGGGGACACCTGGGGGCTGATTTTCAGTGGGGCTGTGGAGCCAGTTCTCCCATTGCCTTCAACTGAATTTGGGGCTAGAGCTGGTCTGGAGGTCTGCAGGAAGATGTGGAGGTATCTCAGCTAGGGTCTCCTCATGGAGATTTCCTCCCCCACAGCCTTCTACCATGGGTTTGACCATGGGGGTGGGATGACTTAGCCGCAGAATCCCAAGAAACTGCATCCTGAAAACAATTCAGGTCAGATCAAAACCCTCATTGGACAAAGGATCACGGTGCAATATGAGTGAACGGAGAGAAGAAGCAACGGCGGTGTGGAACTTTCTGTACTCTGCTACTTTCTGGAAACCAAATTCTGCAACATGGGAAATTCACAGGGCCCAAATTCTTCTCTTACAGAGATGTATCTTTAAATGACTGCCCTTGTCTGATTTCTAGCCCCATACTAGCCCATGCTTATGAAACTCTTAGGGAACAATGTGAATGCCTATTGAGCACATTTGCAGAAGTGGAGATAGAGAGTGTATATTTTAATACAGGATTGAGTTCAAGCTTCTCTGGCTGCTCATACTTCTGGGAATGATTTCAGCAACTGTTCTGATCATCAGAGAAGTTGTCCCAACGAAGGCCCCGATCTTACAAGCTGATCATTGTGGGTGGCTCACTGCACCTAGGATGAAGCTCACCGAAGACTCTGCAGGCGTCCACCTACACGGAGCTGCTAGGAGGGTTTGAGCCTGAGAGTGTTTGAAATGGGGTCCCCTTTCTACCTAGGATTCATTTACAATGCAGCTGATGTAACAGTGACAACATAGTGGTGTGAGTAAAAATATTTGAAGGTGTAAAATTGCCACGCAATGGGGTCAAATTCAGTAGAAGTCCCAGTGCTATCACTAATTAAAATGGATGAATCATCTCTCTTGCGTGCAGTGATGACTATAAAGTAGCACATTCAAGGGAGATGTTTGTAAACGCTGAGACGAAAAAGCCGTATTCTTTCAAAGGTCCCAGTTTTACAATGAGCTGAGTGTGGGTGGACCCCTGCGGCTGTACGGAGCTCAGACAAATTTTGGGGCCAAAGCCACTGATCCTCTAACTGATCCACATGGAAGGACTTTTGTGCATGTGCAGAGCCCCAGTGAAGTCAATTAGACTATTCACATGAGCAAACTCATGCAGAAGTGACACAATCCCGCAAACGGGTCCACTTGGGTGGATCCCTGCATGCATGTGGCAGACCCTCCTTGGCTTCCATGGAGCTCCTTGTAGGTGTAAGGACTCGAGTGCGCAGGGCAGCTTGTGGAATCCTGGCCAGGGTTTGCAGGGCCAGGGCCTGATTTAAAACAAGATGCAACAAGTGAGTGTGACAAACTCTGGTCCATGGGCTAGTTGTGTGTGGTTGGTTTGTGGGTGTTTTTTATAACATACATTACCCTGCGTGGTTCTGTTTGGGAGTGTGTGTGTTTCACGTCTCTGTGTGTGTGTTTTCTCATCTCTCTGCCTGTTTGCAGTCTGTCTTAGGTACTCCTGTGGCCCCATTACTGTAGGAGCTGAGCACCATCCAATCTTTAAAGTCTTTATCCTCACACCACCACTGAGAGGCAGGGCAGGGCTGTAACCCCCATTGCAGGGGTGGGGAACTGAGGCACAGAGAAGGTGGGACTTCAATGGGATTTAGGTGCCTAAACCCATGAGGATCTGGGCCCAAGTGACTGGCCCACCATGGCACTGGGAGCCTGCGGCACAGCAGGGCCTGGTTCCCGCAGCAATCCCGGGGCTGTTCACAGCCGGGCCCGGGCCCTTCCCCAGAGCAGTGCGAGGGACCCCGCCGGGCCCCCGGCCCGCACATGCGCAGTACAGAGCGACAGACTCCCCCTGTTGCCGGACTCCGGAGCTGCGGCTCAGCCCGTGTCCGCGCTGCTCTGCGGGGCCATGGCCGGGACCCGGGTGCTGAGGCACCGGCGCACCGCGCTGGAGCGGGCCGAGAAGTTCCTCCCTGAGCAGCGCTTCCCCGACTGCAACCTCCGGGGCAGGTGGGAGCCAGACCGGTCCGCCCTAGTTCCGCCCCCCCGGCTGGGAAACAGCGGCCCGCGGGCGCCCCCCAGCCCCTGGGGCGGGGCTTGTCTCACCCCCCCCCCAGCGCCCTCAGTGCCACCCCCCCCCCGTCCCTGGAGCGGCCCGGCCTGGCGAGCCAGGGCCGAGGTGGGCACGGGGCTGGCTCAGGGCGCTGGGCGGGGGGGACCTGAGCCGCCCCCAGCCCCTGGTTCCTGCTGGCCCGCTGTGAGCGCGGGCCGGGATCGGACGGGTCTGGCTTTGGAAAGCGACGTGGCTTGTCCCCAGTGAAACCCGCTGCTCGGGCTGTGGGTCTGCCTGAGAGTCGCAGTGACCCCGGCCGTGCTCTGGGGCGGGGGGCGATCGGGTGGGGTGCGCCCACCTGCTACAGCCCGGGTGTCACTGCTCTGAAAGCGTGGAGCAGGCGGGGGGCGGGAGGTGAAGGGACACTCACAAGATCCTTTATTGTGCGTTTAAAATGAAAGGCTTTAAAAATCAATGGTGCTCTGCTGCTCTTTCTTTCCCCTTTGCTGTTTCACTCTGCAGTTAGGCTGGTCAGTTTCAGTCTTGCTGCTTCTTTCTCTCCGACTCTGACAATCCTTTTGGGTTTCTCACACTGTAGGACGGAGGTTCTTATTTCCACCCTGTGGAGCAGCTCATAACAGAGATCCTCTCACAGACCCATCTCTTACCAGCACCGCAATCTTCCCGTTATTTAGCTCTCAAATATTTAAACCAAAAGCCTATTTTCATAGACCCTACCATGACTGCATCTGTTCCTGGCAGCTGTCACGTAAATCCTTGCTCCTGCAACTGGCTCTGCTCAGGAGGACCCCAGCGGCAAGGCTGAGCCTCATTGAAGGTAATGGGGCTTCGGCGTAGAGTAGATGCACAGCCAATGCACTTAAAATAAATTGCAGAATTGGGACCTGAATCTATGCATGCACAGGAAGCTAGATGTGAGATAAACAGTATTGCCACGTGTGTGTCCCCCTCCAATCCTGCCATGGGGCGCAAAGGAGCCAGGTAGGCTGTGTTCGGTGGGAGAAAGTGGGAACCAACCAGCCCCAGAGCGATAGAGAAACTCCTTGCTTAAGGTTGTAGTTATGTTCCTGAAAAATGCGACTTTAAGTGAAACAATGTTACGTGAATCCAATTTCCCCATAAGAATTAATATAAATAGGTGGGGTTAGGTTCCATGGAAATTTTTTTCACCAGAAAAAAAACTATTTACTGTATTATCTAGATATACACACAGTATATGTTTTAAACAAACAATTTAATACTGTTCACAGCTATGATGATTGTGAAGCTTGGTTGAGGTGGTGAAGTTAGAGGGTGGAAGAGGGAGGGATATTTCCCAGGGAATGCCTTGCTGCCAAATGATGAACTAGCTGAGCCCTCAAGGGTTAACACATTGTTGTTAATGTGGCCTCTCACACAAGGCAGCACAAACACAAGGGAGGGGAGGCAGCATAGCAGACAGATACCGACACACATCTTGTGTGTGGGAGAGAGAGAGAGAGAGAGAGATGCACACTGTCCCTTTAAGTAAGCTGACCCACTCTTAAGTGCATTATCTTTTGTAAGTGGATCAGGAAGTTGAGACAGCAGCTGCTGCCCCAAGCTCTCTCTGTCTCTCTCCGTGGTTCGTGTCCCCTCCCTGCTCTATATGGAGACGGGGTAAGTGGGATGCAGGAGCAGGGGGCAGGGGGATACCCTGACATTAGCCCCCCCCTTTCCCTCCCTGCACAGCAAGCAGGAGTCTCTAGGAGCAGCTCCAAGGCAGAGGCAGGAGCAGCACATGGCAGTGGGGAGAAGGACAGCTGAACTGCCAGCAATTGATACCCTGCTGGGCGGCTGCAGCACAGGGAACTTAGGGGAGCGGGGAACTGATAGGGGGGCTGCCGGTCCACCCTGGTTCCAAGCCCCCACCAGCTAGCTGCAACGGGCTGCTCTTCCTGCAAGCAGTGGACAAAGCAGGCGGCTGCCAAACGACGTTAGAAGGGAGCATTACACAACTTTAAACGAGCATGTTCCCTAATTGATCAGCAATGTAACAACGTTAACCGGGATGACTTTAAGTGAGGAGTTACTGTATCTATATTTGAATATAAAGTCCCTACATAAAGCCATAGGCACCTTAACTACTAATTATGCTTACAATAACCCAGTGAGACCACCCAGCATCATTAAACAATCATATTCACAGAACAGATTTAACTCAGCCAGCCAATAAATCCAAAGCAGCAGAAAAACTACTTTCACCCTTCTCTTTGACTTCCCTAGGAGAAAAACCTCTAGCTTTCCCCCAGACAGTGTCAAATCAATGGCTTTTTCAGCATGCCCAGAAGGTCAAGTTTTGGCTATAAGGGGTCCTGTGGTATGTACAGGAGAGAATGTTCACCAAGGAAAAGAGACAATGGATGTAGGGAATCTGAGATTCCTTGTCAGAGAAACGTGTGATAATATAGATTTGGGTGTCTGCTTCTCTGATGGCCCAGAGAGAAGATCCATCAGTCTTCTGTTTTTCTCCTTCACCTAAGGTTTTGAATGATACTTGGGTCTTCTTCCCCTCCCGGTCTGAGGATTCTACCTTCGTTAGCTCCAAGAAGAGACAATACGAAGAACACATCTACAGATGTGAGGACGAGCGTTTTGAGGTAGAATTCTTGCAAAATCATTTCTTGGAAAGCCTGGGATTCTATGAACTGGTTAGCTATATGGTATAATACTGCTTAAATACTGATGCCCGGAATCGTTTTTTCTGGGTGACCCATGTCTCACCTGGTTATAGGATCATAGAGTCATAAAAATGTAGGGCTGGAAATGACCTCAAGAAGTCATCAAGTCTAGCCCCCTGCACTGAGTTGGACCAAGTAAACCTAGACCATCCCTGACAGAAGTTTGTCCAACCTGTTCTTAAAAACCTCCAATGATGGGGAGTTCACAGTCTTCCTTGGAAGCCTATTCCAGTGCTTAACTACCCTTATAGTTAGAAAGTTTTCCTAATATCTAACCTAAATCTCCCTTGCTGCAGATTAAGCCCACTACTACTTGTCCTGCCTTTGGTGGACATGGTTATGCTTCTAACTAAGGACTATTCAGCCTCTGTGAATACAAGAAGCAAAATCCAAGTAACTGCTTCTGATCACCAACTCCTTCCCCTCCAACCCATTGACTTTATCTTGGTCGGTAGCTTTGGCACAGTTTTCTCTCTCTTATGTTTAGGTCATTCCAAATGAAACTGTTCAATGGCAGGTGCATAATTGATGCTTCCTTTTATTAGCCAAGTAGTACATAGAGGCTGAAATCCATTTCTGTGTTAAAAGTCTGAAAAATGACCTTCACAGAGTGTTAAATGATTGACACTCCAAATGGAAGTCAGCACAGCAATTAGTTGCCTATGCTAAGATTTATCACTTCCTTTTGTAGTAATGCTGTCAATTGTGTACCTCCCACACATGGAAAATCTTATTTCCTGAAGGAAGCATTTTGGTAGCCTGTAACTTCTTGTGGAAAGATGCACTACTGTATAGGAAGCAGATGAAATATAGGTAGATTAGAACAACCAAATGTGGAACTATTAAACCATTTCTCAAGTGCCTCCTGTTTTACGTGCACAGCATTACAGAAGTATGAAGTTCTTGTTTTGTTTCACTTAAATGTTAGGGTAAGTCTACACTTAAAACACTGCAGCTGTGCTGATGCAGTGCTTAAGTGAAGAAACGCCCATGGCAACGGGAGAGCTTCTCCCATCAGCTTAGTTAATCCACCTCCCCAAGACATGATAGCTGTGTCGATGAGAGAAGCTCTCCCATTGACATGACACTGTCTACACAGGGGATTAGGTTGATGTAACTACATTGCTCAGTGTGGATTTTTCACACCCCTGAGCAACATAGTTACACCAATATAGGTCTGTAGTGTAGACCCGACCTTTATTTCCAGAAAGTAATATTGTACCATGGCTAACGCATCTTCCCTTTCAGCTGGATGTTGTCTTGGAGACCAACCTGGCAAGAATCAGAGTCTTAGAGGCAATCCAAAAGAAACTCTCCCGCTTGTCTGCAAGCCAAATTCCGGCTGGACAACACTCTGGGTGGCACGTCGGAGGTGATCCACCGCAAGGCGCTGCAGAGGATATATGCTGACAAAGCGGCCGACATCATAGAGGGGCTGAGGAAAAACCCATCTGTGGCAGTTTCTATTGTGCTGAAAAGGTACTTCCCAGGTTTCGGCATTATTACTTGTGTTTGGGTAAAACTCATCATACGCTAGGCACTATCCAAATGTATAATACACACAGAGGCTCCAGTTCAGGAAAGCATATAGTCTGAGAAATGCAGATACTTTTTATGTTATAAGAAGTTGTTGCGTTTCATAGTACCCAGCTACTATTGTGTCTATTAAAGCCAAAACATCACTGGCCCTGCTGGCAGGGGATGGATTTTTTATTTTTCCTACCCAAGATAGGGCAGTCTTGAGTTCAAAAGTCAAGCTGGGGTGGGGTTCTGTATTGTTAGTTTTGAACACAACTGAGTTTGGTCCCATTATAAATCCCATCTGTGAAAGTGAACAAGACTTTGAAGTGTAGAGTCTATATTGGATTCAGGTTCCAACTCAAAGAATACTACGTTCTACTGCCAGCCTCCTGATCAGAAAAAGGAAGTGAGTGCACAACATTGAGGGGGGCTAGAGACCGCTCTCTTGAATAATAGTTATAACGGGCAATTTCAACTCCCCACATATAAAATGTCAACCTCTGGAGAAGGAGTTTTTCAATACTTTAAATGATTGCTTCTTGTACTATCTAGTGTGTAGCTACACAAGAGGAGAGGTTCTTGACTTAGCCCTGAATAACACTCAGATACTGAATCAAGAAATAACTATGGTCAAACCATTGAGTGGTAGCGATCACAATATATAACAGTCCAGCATCCTTGGTGGAAGGGATTATACCAAAAATTAGCACGGTGATATGAGACTTAGGAAAGTGGAAGCTAAGTCAAAAGTTGGATAATTTTACAATCTTTAAAGCATAGGTTCCTGATCTATAGACTACAGGTCATCAATGTGGTCTTGGATAGAAAGAGAGGTGGTTGACAGAATCTTCTTCTACATCCTCAATCTCTGCTATGAATTGAAGCAAATATGCCATTACTGTATATTGAAAAAATTAACAAATCCCCCACCTAGCTGGAATTCTGTGTTGTGGTCACCCTATCTCAAGAAGGACATNGGGGGGGGGGGGGGGGGGGGGGGGGGGGGGGGGGGGGGGGGAGATGAGGCATGGGAAGACTGTGAGAAGTGATTGATGGTAATGAGGCTATTTAGGTTTCAGAGATGGTGGTATCGGAGGCGTTTTTACAGAGGTATCCAAAATATGATTGCTGCTGCTATTTACCTTTTCATATACAGACAAGGGGATATGAAAATGTGAAAATGAAAGGCAGGAAATGTAAAATTGATGAAAGGAAGTACTCTTCTCTAGTACCATCTGTGTAGGACTTTTTCTCTTGTGTCTTAGACCCTTAGCACAAGACTTTCAGAACTTCCCTAGCTCTTCCTCTTTTTACCCTTGAGGGCAGCAATGGTAGAGTGGAGTAAGAGCTAGCCCCCCTCTCCCCCCCCCCCAGTGGTCACCACGTGTCACTCCTGAGTTTAAGTGCTGTCTTCCACCCAGTTCCTTGTTGAGCATGGTCAGTGAGCTGGACAGATGTGCTGTAAAGAGAAGGAGGAAATTGAACTATTCAGAGAATGTGCGGAATGTGCCCCTACTAAACTGGCTGAAGGGGAGAGTCCATAAATGAATGGAAACTAACCTTTGTGTTCTTTATAGCTTCTCTGTCCTCCTGGCTGGTTCTGGATTTACACAGCAAGAGGCTACAACAGTGTTTTGATGGAACCGTGTCATCATACTTTTCCACTTTCCAGATACATCTCTAACAATGTAGAACAAAGGATAATTAGAAATAAAAGTAATTCCCTTTAGCATTGTAGTTGCGGATTGTCAGATCTTTATTATGGTGGCTCCCTAATGTCCCCGTCAGAATCGGGGCCCCGTTATACAAATGCAGAAAGAGAACTCCTGTCCGGAAGGACTTGCTTTTATGTTGCATCACGTTGAGGACCTCTGCAGTCTTCAGCAGGTTCTCTACTGAGGCAGGGCATAATGTGAGAACTAGACGTAAAAAAACAAGAGATGAAAGGAGAGGGGTGAGACTGGGAGGAGGTGGTCTTAGACACCAGGGTATGGACATGGTATAAAAACTAGATTAGAGGACAGATACAGGTTTGAGACGGGACTGCCAAGTAAGAGGTACTTCTGGGATTTGTGTGCTTCCAGACTCCTGGAATATTCAGCAATTATATCTCTGCAAAGTTCCCATGTCTCATAAAAAGTATCTAGGCTGCCTAGATGTAAATTGTAATCCGCAGTGAAGAGAGAGCTGGCTTTTCCATTATGTCAAGATGTGAGAGGTGGAGGGATGTCTGATTCCCAACTTGTGTTGTTTTTCCTTTAAACATGATCAAGTTGGTTACAGTGCACTCTTTGTGAAGTGACAGAATCGACTTCTTTCTTCTAGGCTAGGTATAAGCTGGCTGAGAGGTTCAGAGTTTTGTGTATGCCTGTGTTGCATGGGGTGAAAAGAATATCTAGTTACAGGACCATAATAAGTACACCTCTACCCCGATATAACGCTGTCCTCGGGAGCCAAAAAATCTTACCGTGTTATAGGTGAAACTGCGTCATATTGAACTTGCTTTGATCCGCCGGAGCATGCAGCCCCTCCCCCCCGGAGTGCTGCTTTTCTGCATTATATCCGAATTCGTGTTATATCGGGTCGCGTTATATTGGGGTAGAGGTGTATCAGAGAAGTTTGAGAGCTCTGAAATGTCTGGCAAGTGGTTAAATCCATGTATTAAATAAATTATGGGATGTCACAGATACCAGGGACTCTTTGGGCCAGCTGGTTACAACAGCTGAGATTTCTTGTTGTTTGTAACTCCTCACAAAGCAGAATTCTGGGATATTGACAGTGAACCCAGACCCAGTCCTGGGACTCTGTAGGAGGTATACAGGAAAAAAAAAGTTTGGTTTATGTTCTGTTGAATGCCCTCATCACCCTGGTTAGTGGGGTATAGCCATGCATTTGTGGCCTATTTAACCTTCTGTAAAATAACATAGCCGCAAAACCAATCTAAAGATTCATGGCCATTTCTGGAGAATTTTGCTATGCACGTTGTACCTCATTTGCACTCCTTCTGAAACTTTCTGCTCTTTCAGTGGGCGATGGGCACTGAGCAGAAGCCTTACTGCCTCCAGCTTGTCTGGTCTAGGTTTTTATCCTACACACATCAATGTGGTACCTTAGCATCTCTTAGCTCCTGTTTTGTTTTTTGTTGCTGCTAAGGTTAAAGATGAAAGAGGAAGAGTGGCGAGAAGCCCAGAGAGGATTCCACAAGGTCTGGAGGGAGCAGAATGAGAAATATTACCTGAAATCCCTGGATCACCAGGGCATCAACTTCAAACAGAATGACACCAAGGTCCTGTATGCAATATGTGTAGGCCCTTGACACCAGAACTTGGGTTGTTGTGATGGATAATGTGAACTCTGGTCCTTCCCCTGTAGGGCTTGGGGTTGTAATGAGAGAGGAAATCCAGTTCACTGCCAGTGCTTTGTACAAGGGTCTTAAAGACGTGGTAAGTTGCATATGTGAGACTCACCCATGCTCTGTGTATTTGCTCTTCCTCCCTCAGAGGCAAGAGCGGGCATCAGAAGATAATGCTGGAGTACCCATAGGCCCACACCTGTCACTAGCCTACGGGGACAAGCAAATCCTGGAGGATGCTGCTTCTCTTTATCATCCACCACGTGAAACGGCAGACAGGAATTCAGAAAGAGGACAAGTACAAAATCAAGCTGGTCATGTACCACTTCATTCCGGACCTGCTGTTTGCTCAGCGGGGCGAGCTCTCAGACGTGGAGGAGGAAGAAGAGGAAGAAATGGATGTGGATGAAGCTACTGGGGCTGCGAAAAAGCACACCGGAGTTGGGGGCAGCCTCCCTAAAGCCAAGCTGCTGTTCAGCAACACAGCGACCCAGAAGCTACGGGGGTGGACGAAGTGTAGAACCTCTTCTATGTCAACAACAACTGGTAGGTCTTCATGCGGCTTCACCAGATCCTATGCTTGCAGCTGCTGAGGATTTGCACCCAGGCTGAGCGGCAAATGGAAGAGGAGAACCGGGAAAGGGAGCGGGAAGTGCTAGGCATAAAACGAGACAAGAGTGACAGCCCAGCAATTCAGCTACGACTGAAAGAGCCCAGTGCGTGTTCTCTTACATGGGTCTGAGTAGGGAAGGGCAATTGTGACAGGTGCTTTAATTTGCAGTGTGTGGATCTGGTACTTGATCTGTTTCCTGGTGTCTTGAGGAATCTGTGTTCATCCCCCTCACCTGCCTTTAGATCTCGTCTCTGTAAATACAGTACCTGCATTTTGGTAGTTTCCAAAATGTGAAATATAAGGATGCTGGTGGGCACTGAATGTAGCACAGCATGTTATCAAGGAGGAGATCTCTAGACCTGACCCTGGGACTTGGAGCATCCTACTTCATGGGGGGGGGGGAGAGGCATGGTATTTTGTATTGCTTTAACACTCCTGGCCAGCTGAATTTCTTAATTTTGGATTGCGCTATTTTTCTACCTCATGAATTTACAAGTTGGATAAAAATCTTCTCTGGCCTCAAGCTTGTTCTAAAATATCTCAATGGAGGAGTCAGCCCCTGGCAATTGACAAAGCAGTCAGTTTTGGCTCTGGTATTAAAAAGTGTGGGTCCTTTTAAGCTGGTGTTCAAATGATTTACGGACTAAAGAAAGCAGGGCAGGGCAAACCCAAGTAAGTCTAGGCAGTCGTATGTAGACCAGTAAAGAGCCTCCTTGATCTTCCATTTTCTGTTACAATGTTAGTGTAATCTGAGTGGTCTCAGGAAATACATGTATTTAGAATTCTCCAAGGGATGGTTTCCTTAGTGGTGATAATGCTACGGTACTAAACTGCCTATGGCTGCCTGTTTCCTGCCAGCTAATACCGGAGTAAAGTAGCTAATTTGGATTAAAGCAAGAGAGGAAGTGTGGACAGTCTCTGTTGGCCTTGAGGGATGCAGAGGTGTTTGAACCTATAACAATTAAAAACAAACAGAAAACACAGATAACTTTTCAAATTCCCTTTAAAATGGCATCGTTCCTTAACCGGGATTTTCAAAAACTTTATTTTCATCTTCCCTTGATGCCTATACCACAGTGATGAGTGTTAGTTCAAAATTGGGTGGACCCTGAATGGCTTTTTTCATTTTCCTCCCCTTTTTGCTGTGTTTCTGCTACAGCCCACAAAACTAGGCAGTAACTGTCCATGTAGCTTGCTGGAGAAACAGGAGACCCGGGTTCTAGTCCAAGCTCTGCTACTTAGTTACTATGTGACCTCGGGCAAGTTGCTTCCCCCAACCCCCTTGGTCTCTGTTTTACATTCTTCAAGGCAGGGACTCGTCGGTTATGTGTCTGAATGGTGCCAAGCACAGAGGGGTCCCAGATATAGTTTGGGACCTCTGGGTGCTACTGAAATACAAGTTAATAATAATGTGCAATGGGTATATTTCATAAGAGCCTTAGTACATATCTGCATTCATATCTTTTTGGTGAGGTCTCTGCTTTAATGGTGTGCATAATGTTGTTTTGGTAGCAAGAACCTCTTTAGTTCTGAGAATTTTACCACCTCTGCCCTCCTCCGTGAGGCCTCTGGCGGGTTACAAACCTGGCATTAATTTGAAAAGCTCTCATTTAAAGTCTTACAACGTTGTCCCTCATTTTATAGACCATTCTGGTAATTCATCAATTTGTCTGAGACCTTCAACATGTGCCCCTTTTGCTCTCAGAACTCGTAGTGGGCCTGTAGGAACTGCCTTTGAGGGGTGTTATAGTGTAGTTCATGTTGCACCTTCTCTTCCTCTAGTGGATATTGCTGTGGAGGATTACTACCCAGCTTTCCTGGATATGGCGCGGAACCTGCTAGATGGCAACATGGATTCGTCCCAGTATGAGGACTCCCTGCGTGAGATGTTCACCATTCATGCCTACATGGCCTTTACCATGGACAAGCTGATCCAGAGCATTGTTAGACAGGTGACTTGCAGCATCCTGCCAGGGGAAGGGAAGGATGGTGTCCAGGTGATAAAGAGGAAGTAGCTGATGCTTTCCCACAAAAGAGCACTCCCCAAGGTTTAAAGGAAGCTTGGGAATATTGAATGTATTTGTGTGATGTATTTCAGAGTGGAGGAGAGAACAGCAGGGGTTTCCTCCTGTGTCTCTAACATATTTCTGGAGATGGGGGAGGATAAGTGTTAGTGTATTTAAGTGATGAGGCTCAACAAGGTGTGTACAAATATTTAGGTTACCCAGCTACCTGTGGTGCTTTGTCTTCCCTCTTCAGCTTCTTCAAAGGTACGTGTATCTGGCATAACACTTCCCCAAGCAATGTTGCTTTAACAAAGAAATTGCTTCATGAAGTGTGCTTAACAATATTTAAAATGCCCGTTTTTGAAGATTTGTAAACCACCTATAAAAAGCAAAAAGACTGAATATTCCGATAGATAGAATTTTGTTTAAAATACACGTCTGTCTTGAGGGCAGGAATAACATGAGCCCAGAGGATTTTTTTCAGACTGTAGCATGTGCCTGAAATCATAAGAACATAAGAATGGCCATACTGGGTCAGACCAAAGGTCCATCTATCCCAGTATCCTGCCTTCCGACAGTGGCCAATGCCAGGTGCTTCAGAGGGAATGAACAGAACCAGGTAATCATCAAGTGATCCAATAATCAGGGGATTATAGTAAAGCTCCTCATTCAGAAAGATAGTGCTGCTAGCACTGTGTTGTAATAAGTGTTCCACCTAGTGTGTGACTGTAATACGCTCCTCAGGTATGTTCAAGCCTCATTCTTAAGGCAGGTTTCAGAGGGGTAGCCGTGTTAGTCTGTATCAGTCAAAACAACCAGGAGTCCTTGTGGCATCTTCGAGACTAACAAATTTATTTGGGCATAAGCTTTCGTGGGCTATAACCCACTTCATCAGATGCATGGAGTGGAAAATACAGTAAGCAGGTATAAATATACAGCACATGAAAAGATGGGAGTTGCCTTACCAAGTGCAGACTGTCCTCAGCTATCCAAGAGGTGCCTAGTATCAGATGGGACCACATTTGAAGTGTTCTCTTGCTCTTAGAAAAGCTGAAGAATTTGTAAACACAAGAACCAAAACTGTAAGGACTCTTGGAAAAGGTTCTGTATTTCTTTTGAATAACAACTTCCTTCTGGATTTCACACACGCTGGCTGGCTCTTGAAGCTGGTATATTTGTTGATTTCAGCTGCTAGTTGTCACTTGAACTCTGTAAGCCCAAGTGTCAACTCTCACATGCTGGCTACCTTGATGATCCCATTTCTATGGAGAATTGTTAAGCACAAATTAGAGTATCAAGACAGGGCTAAAAACAAGTTCTTAATTTCAGTTTTGATAGGAAATCGGCAGTCAACCGGTCTTTATTTAAAATTGGGAATATAATTAATAATTAGAATCTGATTATTTTTAATTTCCCCTCCACAAACAACCAACTAATCAACCTTTGGATTTGGTGTAGCGATTTCATGGCAAGAGAACTGCCTAACAAGCCCTTCCCACGTACCTCGATGGTCTAAATCCTTGCCAGCTGTCAGGCATTTCCTTCATAATGCTCACTTAAAGGTTATTAATCCGTAGTTACTTTGTATGTGTAACTGTACTTTGCCAGCATCATTATTTATTTTAAAGGACAGGATGTTTTCCAATGGGTGTAGTAGTAATTCACAATAGAAGAGGCTACTATGTTCGTAACCTAAATAATTGTTTTTTAGTTTTAATACTTAGATGGCTAGATTTGTGATTATTTTTTTTTTGCTGTGGTTTAACCAGACAAAGGTTTGAAGCAGGAATTTTTAAGGGTATATTCATTTCTAATCTGCATTGATGGACATATTCTTTAGCTGGTTCTGAGACTTGCATGGTGCAAGAAGAACTGGAAATCTGACCAATTCTGCCACAGCGTATATGTATGCAGGGGAGATAAAATTGTTTCCCTCTCGTCAATTATAGCTTTTGACATAAGTGTTTGCATGCAAACATGCAAGTATAGAAGTGCAGGCAAATGATGATGGCTCAGCCTTGCTTGTTTTGATTAATGTCAAACTTTGATGCCACTTGGAGAAGTTTATTTTGGAGATTTTCTTAGTGTTCTGTTTTGTCTACGGCCTGACTGCAGAAGGCAGGTTGTCCATACTGCACACTAGGGCAAAGCCCTCTGACTGACTTGGGTTGGGGAAAGGGGGCTACTGCAGTATACAGTGCACCAAGTCCAGAGGCATTTAAGACCCTCTTCACTAACTCCTCCTCTCCGTGTCCTTCCTGCTCCCAGCTTCAGCACACAGTGAGCGATGAGATCTGCGTGCAGGTGACAGACCTTTACCTGATGGAGAATAGCAACGGAGCTACGGGAGGCCTGCTGTCCTCACAGTCATCTTGTGGAGGCCATGTACCAGCGCAAAGCTGAGCAGCTCATGTCAGACGAGAACTGTTTCAAGGTAAAAACCATATCTGCCTGCACTGACGCTTGGAGGAGTTCTCCTGGAGGAGCTTGCTGAGAGAGGAGGGGAAGTACGAAGGCTCACTGAGACAGGAGAATGGGCTCAGCTTTTCATTTTACGTAACTATCCAAATATCCCAAGGACCTCTGGACACCTGTGTGCTCTGCAGCTCTCCTAGAGCTTGACAGGGTGATCTGATTGTGCATTCTAGCCTGGTGGAGCTGCCGAGTACCTGCTCTGTGACTGTCGGTCTGAATATAGCCCTTGGCGGGGCTTGCATCAATCCAGACAGGGACTGTAGAACGAACAGAAAAAACAGATAAATATTTCTATAAAGAGTTTCTCGGAAATGGGACATTTGCAAGGAAGATGGAAAAATACATATCCTGAAGTAAAGCTGGGATTTCTCCCTGTATTTCTCAGTGTCCCAAAGCCAGAGTAATACTGTATTGATTGATTGCTGTCACTAGGCTTTTAATCTCTCTCCCTCCCTCCCTCCCCTGGGGTGGGTCACTGAAGCTTTCCACCTTTTTCTCCATTTCATCCATTGTAGACTGCAACGGTCTCTTACTAATATTTGTCACCTATGCATTACATAAACCTGGTTCACGGTTCAAATCAAATTCATACTTCTCGTCACTGTGAAATCAGAAGTGGCCGGGCCCATCTTTAACTAGTGAAATTAATTGATAATGGCTTTGATAGTTATAGGGTGTCTCTGTGTTCCCACTGAGAGTTTCAAAATAAGCAGGGAAGCAAAGAATTGAAACTGCACAAATTGATCAGAAAACAGCATGCTGCTAAAAGGGGTCCAGCTCCTTGCTTTGCCTTTATAAACATCCCAATTTTGAGCAAACTTTGTGGGTAACAGAGAGATTTTGTCTGATCGTTAATAAAATACCAACTGTTCACTGCAGCAGTTCATGCTTTTTTCTTCCAACTCTCTTTAAGTATGTCATGGTTCTCTATCCAGGAATTCTCTTCTGCCGATATATGTAGAATAATTTCTTTCTCCTTTTACCCTCTGTTAGATTAGCTCCTTAGTGATCTAGAGCTTTCCACTCATTGTCAAAACTCCTTCTGTGTTCAGATTGTGTAATTGGGGCTAGTATCCCCCCGTTGTTCCCAGCAAAGTGGAAGGCACAGTATTATGCTGGATAGTTGCATGAAGTTTATTGGATTCTCCCCTTTTCCCTGGTGGAAAGGGATTTATTTTTCTGAATAATTTCTTACTAAGTCCCCTTCCGCATTCTGCTTTGTAGCTGATGTTCGTTCAGAGCAGGGGCCAGGTCCAATTAACCATCGAGGTGCTGGACACCGAAGAGGAGAACTCGGATGACCCGGCAGAGGTAAGAGCCGATTGTCCTCGGAGTTCAGCTGCAGCTATTAAGCATGTAAAGTTTAAACGGGGGTCTACTGGATGAAGATGGCAGAGCTGTCAGTGTTTCAGATGCTATAGTTTATGACCTGCTTCTAGTCCTACAGGACACATTCATTATGTGATGCGGTGCACTCAGTGAATTGGGTTGAACAAGCCTTGTTGGCATCTCTTCTTAACAATTTCAAAAACCAGACGGTACAGGTGCATGTCCGTCCATGGGGGGAGAGTGAGTGGGACCTGTGTGAAATATGTGGAGTCTCCAAAGATTGCTTTTCTTTCATCCACTTCCAACCAAACCCCTTCAGAGTTGGGTTTGAATTGTTTGATTTGGC
This sequence comes from Platysternon megacephalum, assembly GCA_003942145.1. Classification (NCBI taxonomy): domain Eukaryota; kingdom Metazoa; phylum Chordata; order Testudines; family Platysternidae; genus Platysternon; species Platysternon megacephalum. The sequence goes on along the minus strand of QXTE01000364.1, from coordinate 931,825 downwards.
AGATGTTGGTTAACCTCTTGTGTTCTGTGCCCAATTTCAGCATTGGTCAGTGTGACGGTACCTCCCCTAAGGCTTTGTGGGAATATGATATAACTGGAATAGGGTTTTGCTACATAGGCCATGTAACACATCTATGTAAAGGTTGTGATCTACTGGTTACGTTCACCCTAGTTGTATACAGGCACCATTTGTGTGTTCAAAGTTATGAACATTGGCTGTATGATTGCTTGATTTCTAAGGGGCCTCAGTTAGAACATTTGATGACTTCTTGGGAAAGGAATGTGCAAATTAGGTGTTCAGTCAGGGGGCACTTAACAGACAAAAGAGCTTGGAAGACTCCAATCCACATTAGAAGTCTACCTGAGGACGTTCAAGGCAGCATGTGGGTAATGGCTGCTACCTGCAGTCCTGAGTCATGCATGGGCATGTGACCTGCCCATGTGATTCCGAATCTCCATTCTGTGACTGGATTCTACAGAGGGTGAGGAGGGGGTCTCCACCCACAAGAGACAGTCTATTTAAACCCGTGGGAGACCCCTCCATTTTGTCTTCAGCTGGCTAAAGAAGGAGCCTCTCCACCCCCCCAAGGTACTTGAAGGAAATTGGAACCAAAGACAGTAACTACAGGGGGTGTGAGTGATTGCTGGACCCAGGCTAAAAGAAGATTAGCCTGTAAAAGGGAACATTTTGGAACTGGTGAGGATCTTATCTATATTTAGTGTAATTAGACATAGATTTGCGTATTTTATTTTATTTTGCTGGGTAACTTACTTTGTTCTGTCTGTTACTACTTGAAATCACTTAAATCCTACTATCTGTATTTAATAAAATCACTTTCTACTTATTAATTAACTCAGAGTATGTATTAATACCTGGGGGAGCAAACAGCTGTGCATATCTCTCTATCAGTGTTATAGAGGGCGAACAATTTATGAGTTTACCCTGTATAAAGCTTATACAGGGTAAAACGGATTTATTTGGGTTTAGACCCCATTGGGAATTGGGCATCTGAGTGCTAAGGGCAAGCAGACTTCTGTGAGCTGTTCTCAGGTAAACCCTGCAGCTTTGGGACAGCTGGTTATTCAGACTCTGGGTCTGTGTCTGGAGCAGATGGGTGTGTCTGGCTTCAACAAGACAGAGTGCTGGAACCACCAGTAGCTGGCAGGGGAGAATAGAAACAGAGGTAGCCTTTGCACATCAGCTGGCAGCTCCCAAGTGGGTTTCTGTGAACCAACCCGTCACAGTCAGACTACGTAGAGCGGTACGTCAACTCTGATTCTACCTCTCCTGAACTTCAGAAACACCTGGCCCAGAAGCCGGTTTTCCTGCCAAGGTGAGTGAACAAGCTGTGGCTGTGAAAAGTGACACACAGACCACAAGTACCCATGTCAGCAGGGGGAGAAAATCTTACTCCGTCACAGTGTTGGCTATTGCAGTCTCTTGTTTGTTTTTAGTACTCTGCCACTTTAGAAGACATTAACCTGGGAGTAGCATATAGAGACACGGTGCTGCTGTTTATTCCAAGAGCCCACCCTGGGCTCCTGCTCTGCAGTGACTGAGAGAGGGCATAGTCCACAGGCAGGTCAGAGGTTTGGGGAGTCACCAGCCCCTTTTTTTGGGCAATCCTGCCTTTGCTTACAGTAGCCCTCTAGCTGAGTGCGGAAGGTGCTGAGTCAGTGCTTTTCACTAGCAGGGAGTTGGTTGCAAAATAGCTTTGAAAGGCCCTCACTTTCTGTAAACAGCTGAGATCAGTGGGTTGGCTTATGGTAGGCACATGAGCCTAAACAACTTTAATTTGTGACCATTCCACTCTGAGCAATACTTTGGGTTCCGAAGGGCTGGCCTGGAGCCACCAGATACGTCCAGGCTAGTGGACAGAGGATGCGCACTAATCCCAGCAGGGATTCTCTGGTTTACAGGAACCTGAGGCGGATCCGTAAGTGTCAGCGTGGTTGGGAGCAGCAGGAGAAGGAAGGGAAGGAGGGAAACAGTAAGAAGTCCATGGAGAATGTGGAGAGCTTGGACAAGCTGGAGTGTAAATTCAAACTGAACTCCTAGAAGATACTGTACGTGATCAAATTGGAGGATTACATGTACAGGAGGACCACTCTTCTGCGTGCTCAGCAGGTAGGAGTTGAGTGAAAGGAATGGGATGAGCAGCTGGAGTTTCCCTGAACCTCTTGCTCACAAAGGGCATCTGGGGAGAGTCAGATAAAGTTTCGGGGCGGGGAGAGGTTTGTTCTCCTGTAACATTTAGTAGTCTTCATATTGCTTTGAGGACTGGACACGACACAGTTTAGTCCACTGGACGCTGTAAACTTCCTCTGAATGTTCCTGAGATGTACCCCTTCCTTTCCTACCCCTCCATTTCCCAAACTCTCCTGGTAGAGTAGGCAGCTGTTAGCATCCTTTTACTCGTAGATTTCTTGCCTAGGGGCATCTCACATTGGTTGCTAATCCCTCTTGTTAGGGTGGGCCTAAAAAGGGGGATAGCGAAGAACTGAAATGCTGAAAAACTGACACGTGTTCTGACATAGCCCTCCAAGCTCATCTCATCAAGGAGCTGTGCCTTGTCCCTGCAGTCACTGGGAGTGGGAGTCTAGGGTTGCTCCCGGGCAGCAGAGCACTGCAAAGGAATATACCAGCTGCTTGAAAGTGCTGGGTCTGTGACTAGGAGAGCTGCAGTGATGTCATAATTACAGAAAGGTCCAGGGTGGATAAAAATTGGAAGACTTTTTTCTTAAATTAAATAAAATTCCTTTTTAAAATTGTGTGTTACTTATAAGTTATTCTTTTTAAAAATGAGCCAGTTTAAAATGAAATCAGAATTTAATACAAAATATGTTGAGGCCTAAATTTAGAAGATTATAATAAGACATTTAAATGACAAATAAACATGCTGAATCCATGACCCTCTCTAAAAAAACCAACCAAAAACTCTTTGAATTAAAGGCTTCTTTTCTATATAAAGAAAGAGTCAGGGAAAGCATATAACTTTTGAGGTCACGTTTCAAAAATATGGTACAGTTGGTTAGCCTAGGTAATTTAGGAGATTGTCTTCTTTTCAAGAGACATAGGCGAGACTAGAAATTTAAGCCCCAGTTACTTTCACTTAGGCATATTTGAAAATTTTCCCAGACCAACCTGAAATAATCAGTTTAATTAATCCCTCTATTTAATAAATTATTTAATTGTCAATGTGAAACATCTTTTGATAAGAGAAGTTTGTGTCTAAAACATTTAAGGTTGTCTTGTCTAATACAAATACATTGTATATACTGTTTTGTTTGTTTAAATTCCAGTTACCATTCTAATGCAGATTGACACAAAACATGAGCAAAAAGTTAATTATCTAGTAAATAAGCAATATATCACCATTTTCTAACATACTAAAAGTACTCAGTTAATAAGAATCTGAAAATATTAAGCTATATAATTGCTTAAATGTATATAGTTATGGTGTACACTTCTAGGTAGCAAACAGATGTACCAAATCTACTGTAAAGTGTCTATTTAGTTGTAAGTCAAGGTGTTTTAATGGTTATATCAACTAATGAGTGCATCTTTCTTTAGAAAATAGCTGAAATACAAATAGAAAAGCTGATTTAAATCAGTCCACCCTGGAAATGTCACAATGCATATTTTTCCAAGACTCAGAAGTGCAGGTTCTAACAGAATAGCACAGCTATGGGAATATGTATAGTAGTTACTGGGACTGCCCACTGTAATTAAGTCAGTGTTAAACTTCAACTAACCCTTTAAATTACTCATAACTTTACTCAGATTCCTTTTTGGTTTGAAAATTCTTAGGCTCTGTTTCAGTCCAAAAATAACTTTATTTTAGTGGGGGTGCCGTGTGCATGCGCGCATGTGCTGTGAGAGGTTGGGAAGAAATCTATCCGTCTCAGCACCCCCCTCTTCTAATCCAGCTGGAATTCTTGCACGCACGTGAGACTGCTTCTGTATTGTTTTTTATAAACACCTGCATTGAAGGCTCAATACAGTCTTGCATCACCTGCGGCTGCCATTAATTGGGGAAAAGGTATGAGAAGCTTAGCATTATTGTAGCGTTAGGGTTATAATCAAGCAGTCAAGTCAGGAACTTCTGGAAGTTACTTCTATTGAGTGTTTAATTCTGCTCTGGTGCACATGTATTTTTTGTGTGTCCCTGTTTTGATCATTAACACGGTGTTGAATCCATTCCATAAAATATACAGGATATACACTGTGGCAGAGTTAACATTCTAGTTCAGAGTTCAACAAACATTTGATGATTTTTGAATTTGATGACTTCTGAGCACTTGATTTCACAGACTTAATTTTCATTAACGCTAGGCTTTTGGGGATTTCCAGTTGGGGAATAAGGATGGCTGTGCCTGCTTGTTCATACACTGCCTCCAATTGACTGACGCTTTCCCTTGATCAGTCGGCAAGGGTCAGTGTTTGTATTGCCAGTTCCCCAGCAGAGCTAAACATCCCATATCTGTTGGCCTAGGGAAGTGGATTTGTTTTCCCTTTTTAAGTGTTCCATGATCTTTTGTCTCTCCCGTTTCTGTAGTCCCATGAAAGAGTGAGCAAGCGGCTGCACCAGCGGTTCCAAGCCTGGGTGGACAAATGGACCAAGGAGCACGTGACCCGTGAAATGGCAGCTGAGACAAACAAGTGGCTAATGGGAGAAGGGTTGGAGGGTTTGGTGCCCTGTAACACTACCTGTGATACAGAGACCTTGCACTTTGTGAGCATTAACAAGTACCATGTCAAATACGGCACAATATTCAAGACACCGTAAAGTCCCTGAGTGAGGGAAGATCACAGTGTGTGTGTGTGTGTGCGCGTATCAAGGAAACAAGGAAGATGCCTTTCTCCCCTCATTGTGTATCTCCGTAACATGGCCAGTTGACTAGTGCGCAGCTGGTACAGCCTGTCAACAGCAGGATTCGGTTTAGGAATACGAATCTCTACAAACCTAAGCTGGAACTGTTGCCAAGAGGCCTCTGACTTCAGCGTGCACGGTGGAGGGAAGGACCCTTTTCAGAACTGGGTGATCCTAGAGAAATGCAGCTAGCTCGTACGCATCAGCAGTTTTGAGACTAACTCCTCAATGGCCTGAGCTTCAAGGGAAGAGAACTGGATGTTGCATACATCCTGACCGGAGTGGTGCATTTAAAGTTACATGCTCAGATATGTCGTGATACCCAGAGGTGCCTATCACAACTGGATTCTCCTCTGTTAGGCTGCTGCAGGTTTGCCAGGATCTCACCCGGGGTCACCCACCTCTGCAGTCCGGCTGTCGAGAACACCATCTCCTGGATGTGACCCTCGACTCCTCCCTCCTTCACCCTGCTGGACTCCTGATTCAAAGTCGTTTAGGCTCATGTGCCTACCATAAGCCAACCCACTGACCTCAGCTGTTTACAGAAAGTGAGGGCCTTTCAAAGCTATTTTGCAACCAACTCCCTGCTAGTGAAAAGCACTGACTCAGCACCTTCCGCACTCAGCTAGAGGGCTACTGTAAGCAAAGGCAGGATTGCCCAACAAAAGGGGCTGGTGACTCCCCAAACCTCTGACCTCCCTGCTGCCTGTGGACTATGCCCTCTCTCAGACCCCTTCAAGAGGAATCCACTGGATGGAATATACATTTCAGCCAAAACGTTAGCTTTTGTTATCAAAAACGTCTAGAAACTCTTTTGGTACAGAAAATCAGTTTTTTAGAGAAAAAAACAGATATTTTTCCTGCAACAGTTGACTTTTTCCCTAGGAAATCCTTTTAGACGTTATTCTCTCTCATCACAAAGGCGTTTTTAAGTAAAAGTACTATGTTTTGCTCCTACGAGTGTGACTCATTTTCTTCTTAAAATTGATTTTCCAGTTAACTAGGGTTTCAGAGAGGGAGCACTCTGTGCAAAAAATGGTGCACCATCAATCTGAGGAAGTGTCTGTGAGCAGGCTGTCTACATGTAAAGAGCATAAAAACATGCCCATTTCTAAAAATAGGATTATAGGTGCCAATATGACCATGTGAAATCTGAGTCTGAATGAAGTGGTTGAGATGTCCAGTGGAGGTCGAGGATTGCTCTCTAACCGCCCTTCTTTTTGGGTTACAGGAAGTAAGTCGAGTAACACTCACTCCCTTAGTATTGAGGAGGAATGTGTTCTATTGCTCCTCATTTCAATAAGGAGTTCTTCTCTTGGTTAAGAATACTCTTGTGAGTGTACCCCCTGAAAGGGGTTAGGGACAGGGTTTTTGGAAGAGGTAGGGATGCAAACTGTATCATATAGCCCGGGAGAATGATGTTTAGCACCCACTTGTTTATTATTGCACTCCAAATATTGAAAAAGAGTGCTAGATGACCAACCCACAGATGGTACGTCCGGGTTGAGAGGTGTTGGGCATAGTGGTTTGTAGCTCTCAAGCTCCTGTAAAAAATAACGTCGGGTCGGTGGGTGAGATTGAGATGCAGAGCCTGTTACAGGGAGTGTGGAGAAGTGGGTCTTCTGAACTCTAAATCACTTGGCATAGGGCCTCGGGTGGAAAAACTGCTGAGCCATAGGTCTAAACAGTGAAACTTACTCTTAGGAGCAGGCATGTATGTCCCGTCCTTCAGGGTATGGAGGGACTCACACATCTTTTTGTTGAAGAGCTGTGATTCACTGAAGGGGAGGTCCTCGATAGTGTTCTGGACCTCCCTAGAGAACCCTGATGCATGGAGCCATGATTCCCAGCGCATAAGAATGGCAGTCGCCATAGCTCTAGAGAAAGTATCAGTGGCATTGACTGCAGATTGGAGAGCGGTCTTGGCTATCATTTTGCCTTCATGTATCAGAGCTTGGAAACAAGCTCTGTCCTGTTGCCGAAAGCTGTCAGTAAACTCTTCAAACTTGGCTTAGTTGAGGAAGTCATATTTAGCCATTAGTGCGTGGTAATTGGCTATCCTAAACTGAAGGCTAGATAATGAAAAAAAACCTCTCTCCCCAACAAGTCCAGGCATTTGCCCCCATAAAAGTAGGGAAGATGTTGTTTAGCCCCTTCTGAAGTGGCCTGGACCACCAGTTAAGTTGGGAGCTGGCTGAGAAAACAAAGATTCTGCCTCTTTGGTCGGCATATAGTAACCGTTTCTTCCCTGCTGTGGGTAGGAGCGCAGGTGGCAGGGGTGTACCAAACTGTTCTAGCTGGTTTCAATATGGCTTTATTAACAGGAAGAGCTATTCTATTGGGTTCAGATGAGTGGAGGATGTCTAGAAGTTTTTGCTGGGAGTCCTTGACCCCCTTCAAGAGGAATCTGTAGTTCTCCAAATATTCTGCAAAGTCCTGGGAACTGTTTGAAGTTAAAGGGGGAGAAGGAGACGTAGGGGTTGCCGCTTTGTCCAGACACGAAGATACTGGTTTTGACGGAACCACTGGAACTGGCATGTAACACTCCTCCTCTGTAGGGGTGGATCTGAGCGTCCCCCCTTTGAGGGGAGTTAAGAGATGACTCCCTAGAAGATTAGACTGACTTTGCAGGAGGGTACTGCTCCCAAGGTCTCCAAAACAGCCAGTAGGAGGTGGTTGCAGAGGCCTCGATGGCATGGGGTATCAATAGCTCTGAGTTAGATGAGGCAGAGGTTGGTACCAAATTAGTGCCGGTCCCTTAGGCAGTGGAAGATATGTAGGAGGGTTCTTTGCTTAGTTTGGAATCTCCTGATGAAGAGAAGGCTGATTTCAGTTCCAGTGGCAGAACTGTCAGTGCCATTGGAGGAGAGTTGTGTTCCCCATATGGGATGGGTGACAAACTCCTTCCAGCAGTCGGCTCCTTTGGTGATGGTATTATCTCTCTGGAGATGGAGGGGCCCGAGGGTGCTATGGACAGATGAAGTTGACGATGATCAGGCTGTGTCAATGCCAGCTGATCCTGGGGTCTGGTAGGTGACAAAAATTATGGTACTGATGGATCATGGTCCAGTACAAATTTAGCCCAATGTTTATATGGGCTTTCTTATCATGGCTCTGGGATTTAGGGTGTTTTATGTCCTCATGGGCCGAGCTGATGGGCTTGCTCAGAGCTGAACACGATTTCTCTGAAGTGGATATAGAGGAAGACAGTCTCATGCTTATGAGAGTACTTCCTAGATTCCCAATAAGATTGGGTTAGGGGCCTGTGGTGGTAAACTCTCCTGCACCAGAGTAGGACTCTGCAATGAGAGAGGCACACTCCTTGCTGAGTCAGGCCAATGGCTGGGGCTGGGGGTGGAGGAGAGCCTGGGAATGATTGAGGCCTCATGGCCTTCTCTGTTAGTATACAGGCATGTTTGTCAGCCTGAGATAGAATTTTGGGTTTGACTTTTTCATACTCTTATATCTTATACTAATGGGTGTAAACAAAGGACAAAGACACTGTGTATTAAATCTGCCCACAAGCAGATGGGGTGAAGAGAGATCAGAAATGCAACTAAAGTGTTACAGGGTATGGTGGGAGGAATGGGGGGAAGGTATAAAACACCAAAAGGCCAAAGAAATGGCTGTCCCTGACTGTAGCACAACCTCAATCCTCACCGCTCCCATGGGATACAAAAGAGGTGGGATGAAGACCCTAGACTCAAGACCCTCCAAAAAGGAATACCATAAGTTGTAAGGGGTGGGACCGAGGGCATGGACTGCAGGTATATTTGGGCCTGCTAAGAAGGAGGAGGTAGGAAATAGGAAATGGGGAGGGGGGAATGGGGACACAGGCAAAGCTCTGCGGCGTCAGATCTGGGAAGGGGTCTTCGTCTTCGGCTATCCCTCAATGCAAGGATGATGTCTGCCAAGGCGGGTCATTGGTGAATTTTTAAGTGGCTGAGGAGCCCAATTCTTGCCCGGCCGATTTTCTCACAGAAGTGACAGGTGTAATCTTGGAAGAGACATAGTTGTTGGCTGGACTGTTGTGCCCTTTCCTTCCCCCTTTGTCGCTTCTCTGCCTCATAAGCACATCTGTTCTCCTCAAAGTGAGCTGTGGCTTGGTGTATAGTGTGGCACCATTGTGTTCTGTTCCGCCCTGAGTCCTCCCAGTTTGTTGGGTTGATGCCTCCCTCTTTAAGATGTACTTTCGGTATGTCTTGGAGGGCAACGGAAGTGCTTCAAAGAGCCCTTCTTCCTTGTCTTAAATGAAAGAAGAGTACGTGCTTCAGGAGGCGAGTGTCAGGCATACATACACAGTGGGCAGTTGGTATTTCATGATCTGCACTTCTATACTACGAACATTGGCTGCAGAGAGAATGCTGATATTAGTGCCTCGGTCTTCCCAGCTGATCCTGAGAATCCTCCTCAGGCAGCGCTGCTGGAACCACTCCAGCCACTTGAGATGTCATCTGTAGGTTACCCAGGTCTCTCACCCATAGAGAAAGGTGGGGATGACAACTGCCTTATAAACCAAAATCTTGGTACCTGTTTGCAGATCCCTATAATTGAAGACTCATTTGAGTAGTCTTCCAAAGGATGTGCTGGCACAGTGGATCAGGCTGTGATAGGCATCTGCAAAAAGATTTAGGGTGCTTTGCAGGTTAGCCTGTGTGCGCGCACAGGGCTGGCTCCAGAGTTTTTGCCACCCCAAGCGGCGAAAAAAAAAAAAAAAAAGCCGCGATCGGCAGCACTTCGGCGGCAGCTCTACCACTGCTGCTTCATTCTTCGGCAGCAATTCGGCGGCAGGTCCTTCCCTCCGAGAGGGACCGAGGGACCCGCCGGCGAATTGCCGCCAAAGACCCGGACGTTGGCTGCCCCAAGCACCTGCTTGCTGTGCTGGTGCCTGGAGCCGGCCCTGTGTGTGCAAGAATCTGCATACTGAAGGTCAGTGATGCCAATTATGATCTTAGATTTTGTTTGGAGACGTCGAAGATTGAGGAGTTGGCCATCCATATGATACTCAATCCTGAGTCCGTTAGGAAGGCGGCCGCGAATGAGAATCAGGATTACAGCAAGGTAAATGGAGAAGAGTGTTGGAGTAATGACACAGCCCTGCTGGACACAGGTGCGAATGGTGAATGGTTTGGTCTCTGAGCCGTTGCACAAAATGGTGGCTGTCATCCCATCATAGAGTAGTCTGATGATGGAAATCAATTTCTGTGGACAGCCAAACCTACCCAGCACCCTCCATAGGGCATCACGATTGATAGAGTCAAAGGCCTTGGTTAGGTCGATGAATGCCATGAACAGTTCCTGGTGTGCTCTCTACTTCTCCTGAATCTGTCGTGCCATGAGATCATGTCGGTTGTGCCTCGGGATGGCATGAAGCCAGACTGTGATTTAGGGAGGAATTCCTTGGCAAGGGGGAGGAGGCGGTTTAGTAGAATCTTCCCTGAAATGGAGAAGAGAGCAATACCTCTGTAGTTCCTGCATAAAGATTTGTCCCCTTTCTTGAACACACAGGGTAAATGCTCTTCAGCATCAGAGCTTGGAATGGGATGTTGGTAAACAAGGCTCTGTGGCATCAGATGTATGGCATACATGTTTGCTGGAAATTAACCTCAATAAACATCACATTTCCTGCACTTTGGACTTCTGGTCTTCTGCGTGAGAAGAACTAGGGGAGAGGGTGAAGGGAAAGCCCTCTAACATCTTGGTGCCATGACTTGAATGCATCACACTGGATAGGTGATGCCGCCAGGCAAGTCCCTCTCGCCAACTGTCTGCGCAGCTGTTTGGGGGGGGTATGTTGGGCTCTCATGATGGTAGTTGTGGGTCCTTGCAAGCTGGGGTAACTGTCTTTTTGGATAAGTGGCTACGGAAGAATCTGGACCCATTCCCGCTCTGGGGGTCAACCTGGGATGATATTAAAAAGGAAATGGGAACGGTGTTAGGGGATCCAGAGGGATGAGGGCTGGCTGAGGAGCCCACTCTCCTTGGTAAATGGGTAGAAGGAGGTCCCCTCTCTCACACTTTTGGCTTTCTGAAGTTTCAATGGTGGGTACTTGGTAGAAATTTGTTTGGACAAAGTCTGCTGGATTCCGTTGAAATTTTGGGACTAAAAGACCCATGGGCGACCATGGAGACAAATGTTTTAGTGCCTTTTAAAACAATCCCAATATTAAAACAGCACAGGGTTAGGCAGCTGTGTTGCAGGGATTGTACTTGGTGGCTAAGTCGTTACAGGCAAAATGCACCACCCTAAAGCATCCGAAGAAGTGGGTATTCACCCACGAAAGCTCATGCTGCAAAACCTCTGTTAGTCTATAAGGTGCCACAGGATTCTTTGCTGCTTTCACCCTAAAGAACTAAATGCAGAAGTAAGTGATTTAAAGTGAGTGAAGAGTTACAAGTAGCTTTTGCAAATTAATACTATAGAGTTTGGAGGGAGTTTGGATTGAAGTAAACAGTTGGGAGTTGTGGAAATGTTAAAAGGTAACAGGTGTGAAGATGTTAAAGAGTAACAGTTGTGGCATTATAAGAAGGAAGTTTTGGTTTGATAATAAAACTCAGGTCTGTAAATGTAATTACATGTGCAACTTGGTACAGCCACACTGGGTGGAAGCTTAGTAGTTAAACAAATTATACAAGGGGGGCCGGTAGAATGGCTACTTACCACCACTATGTTTTTGTCCCCAAGAGCCTTTACAGCTATTCTGAAGGAAAATTGGCCCTTTTCCCACAGGAATGATTTGTAAATAGGATTTAATCAAAATTACTAAAGGAATATAATGGGTTTCTATTGGAATTTAACTTGACTGTCTCCAATTGTACAAGATGGGAATTATCTGGGTACAGTTGTGTAAAAATAAGGTGTTGGTCAAAAGAGAATTTTTGTGTGTGTGAATCTTTTTGTGTAATTATGTAAGGTTTTAAGGACCTAAAGCAACACTCATGGTTTGTAAAATCCTGTTTGTAGGTTTAAGATAAATTGAGTAGTTTTAAAAAAAAAAATAATAAAAAAATACCACTAAAACTTCATTTGAATCTCTCATTACAAGTTGCAACACTGACAGATTCTTGTGCCACACATGGGCAGCTAGTGTGATGTGGCTTTGGTATTTAGCATTTAACCCTTTGGGTACTTCCATGTTTTTATAAAGTTTAATATCTTTTTAAATAAGGACCAAAGAATGTGGCCCTGGCTGGGACAGCCAGAACCAAGAGAATGGGGTGAAATTCTGGATCCTTTTTTGTTAATAGCAGCTAAAAACTGCAGGAGGGGAAGTTAAAAGACAGTGCACCTCTGAAGCAAAGGCAGGGGTGAAATGTACAAAAGAAGCAATGCCAGAAACACTGAGCCTTAAGGTGGCTCAGAAAGCAGGACGATCAGCGAGTTATCTTAAGTGCCTATACACAAATGCAAGAAGCCTGGGAAACAAGCAAGGAACTATGATGTGATTGGAATAACAGAGACTTGGTGGGATAACTCACATGACTGGAGTACTGTCATGGGTGGATATAAACTGTTCAGGAAGGACAGGCAGGGCAGAAAAGGTGGGGGAGTTGCATTGTATGTAAGAGAGGAGTATGACTGCTCAGAGCTCCAGTATGAAACTGCAGAAAAACCTGAGAGCCTCTGGATTAAGGGCTGGTCCACACTAGGGGCGGGGATCGAAATAAGATACATGACTTCAGCTACGAGAATAGCGTAGCTGAAGTCGAAGTATCTTATTTCGAATTACCTGGCACTTACCTCGCGTCCTCGCAGCGCGGGATCGACGTCCGCGGCTCCCCCGTCGACTCCGCTAACTCCGCTCGCCCTGCTGGAGTTACGGAGTCGATGTGAGCGCGTTCGGGGATCGATGTATCGCGTCCAGACAAGACGCGATACATCGATCCCCACTACATCGATTTCTACCCGCCGATCCGGGCGGGTAGTGTGGACCTAGCCTAAGTTTAGAAGTGTGAGCAACAAGGGTGGTGGGAGTCTGCTATAGACCGCCAGACCAGGGGGATGAGGCTTTCTTCTGGCAACTAACAGAAGTTACTAGATCACAGGCCCTGGTTCTCATGGGAGACTTCAATCACCCTGATATCTGCTGGGAGAGCAATACAGCGGTGCACAGACAATCCAGAAAGTTTTTGGAAAGTGTAGGGGACAATATCCTGGTGCAAGTGCTGGAGGAACCAACTAGGGGCAGAGCTCTTCTTGACCTGCTGCTTACAAACCAGGAAGAATTACTAGGAGAAGCAAAAGTGGATGGGAACCTGGGAGGCAGTGACCATGAGATGGTCGAGTTCAGGATCCTGACACAAGGAAGAAAGGAGAGCAGCAGAATATGGACCCTGGACTTCAGAAAAACAGACTTTGACTCCCTCAGGGAAATGATGGGCAGGATCCCCTGGGAGAATAACATGAAGGGGAAAGGAGTCCAGGAGAGCTGGCTGTATTTTAAAGAATCCTTATTGAGGTTGCAGGAACAAACCATCCCAATGTGTAGAAAGAATAGTAAATATGGCAGGCGACTAGCTTGGCTTAACAGTGAAATCCTTGCTGATCTTAAACACAAAAACGCTTATAAGAAGTGGAAGACCGGACAAATGACCAGGGAGGAGTATAAAAATATTGCTCAGGCATGCAGGAGTGAAATCAGAAAGGCCAAATCACACTTGGAGTTGCAACTAGCAAGGGATGTTAAGAGTAATAAGAAGGGTTTCTTCAGGTATGTTAGCAACAAGAAGAAAGTCAAGGAAAATGTGGGCCCCTTACTGAATGAGGGAGGCAACCTAGTGACCGAGGATGTGGAAAAAGCTAATGTACTCAATGCTTTTTTTGCCTCTGTCTTCACGAACAAGGTCAGCTCCCAGACTACTGCACTGGGCAGCACAGCATGGGGAGGAGGTGACCAGCCCTCTGTGGAGAAAGAAGTGGTTCGGGACTATTTAGAAAAGCTGGACGAGCACAAGTCCATGGGGCCGGATGCGCTGCATCCGAGAGTGCTAAAGGAGTTGGCGGATGTGATTGCAGAGCCATTGACCATTATCTTTGAAAACTCATGGCGATATGGGGAGGTCCCGGATGACTGGAAAAAGGCTAATGTAGTGCCCATCTTTAAAAAAGGGAAGGAGGAGGATCTGGGGAACTACAGGTGAGTCAGCTTCACCTCAGTCCCTGGAAAAATCATGGAGCAGGTCTTCAAGGAATCAATTCTGAAGCACTTAGAGGAGAGGAAAGTGATCAGGAACAGTCAGCATGGATTCACCAAGGGCAAGTCATGCCTGACTAACCTAATTGCCTTCTATGATGAGATAACTGGCTCTGTGGATGAGGGGAAAGCAGTGGATGCATTATTCCTTGACTTTAACAAAGCTTTTGATTCAGTCTCCCACAGTATTCTTGCCGGCAAGTTAAAGAAGTATGGGGTGGATGAATGGACTATAAGGTGGATAGAAAGCTGGCTAGAGCGTCGGGCTCAACGGGTAGTGATCAATGGCTCCATGTCTAGTTGGCAGCCGGTATCAAGCGGAGAGCCCCAAGGGTCATTAATGATCTGGAGGATGGCGTGGATTGCACCCTCAGCAAGTTTGCAGATGACTCTAAACTGGGAGGAGTGGTAGATACCCTGGAGGATAGGGATAGCATACAGAGGANCAAGGGCAAGTCATGCCTGACTAACCTAATTGCCTTCTATGATGAGATAACTGGCTCTGTGGATGAGGGGAAAGCAGTGGATGCATTATTCCTTGACTTTAACAAAGCTTTTGATTCAGTCTCCCACAGTATTCTTGCCGGCAAGTTAAAGAAGTATGGGGTGGATGAATGGACTATAAGGTGGATAGAAAGCTGGCTAGAGCGTCGGGCTCAACGGGTAGTGATCAATGGCTCCATGTCTAGTTGGCAGCCGGTATCAAGCGGAGAGCCCCAAGGGTCATTAATGATCTGGAGGATGGCGTGGATTGCACCCTCAGCAAGTTTGCAGATGACTCTAAACTGGGAGGAGTGGTAGATACCCTGGAGGATAGGGATAGCATACAGAGGAACCTAGACAAATTAGAGGATTGGACCAAAAGAAATCTGATGAGGTTCAACAAGGACAAGTGCAGAGTCCTGCACTTAGGATGGAAGAATCCCATGCACTGCTACAGACTAGGGCTAGGCAGCAGTTCTGCAGAAAAGGACCTAGGGGTTACAGTGGATGAGAAGCTGGATATGAGTCGACAGTGTGCCCTTGTTGCCAAGCAGGCTAACAGCATTTTGGGCTGTATAAGTAGGGGCATTGCCAACAGACCGAGGTACGTGATCATTCCCCTCTATTCGGCACTGGTGAGGCCTCATTTGGAGTACTGTGTCCAGTTTTGGGCCCCACACTACAAGGAGGATGTGGAAAAATTGAAGAGAGTCCAGCGGAGGGCAACAAAAATGATTAGGGGGCTGGAGCACATATCTTATGAGGAGAGGCTGAGGGAACTGGGATTGTTTAGTCTGCAGAAGAGAAGAATGAGGGGGGATTTGATAGCTGCTTTCAACTACCTGAAAGGGGGTTCCAAAGAGGATGGATCTAGACTGTTCTCAGTGATACCAGATGACAGAACAAGGAGTAATGGTCTCAAGTTGCAGTGGGGGGAGGTTTAGGTGGGATATTAGGAAAAACTTTTTCACTAGGAGGGTAGTGAAGCATTGGAATGGGTTACCTAGGGAGGTGGTGGAATCTCCTTCCTTAGGGGTTTTTAAGGTCAGGATTGATTGAGTTGGGGATTGGTCCTGCTGTGAGCAGGGGTTGGATTAGATGACCTCCTGAGGTCCCTTCCAACCCTGATATTCTATGATTCTATGAATAATCAAACTGTCACAATGTTAAACCTTGGGGTAAATGCTAGTGAGTAACCCTGTAACAATGTATAATGTGTATGATTTTTGGAGAAATTTTTAAGCATGCTAAAAAGGATAATTGAAATAAAATCTCATGTTCAAAGGTCTCATGGTAATACTGTCTCTCAGCTATTACCTGTGAATAAACTTAGAGCTTGGCAGAGCAGAGAAACCATTACAAACCTGGTTTGTTGTACAAGAGGGGAAACTGAGGTATACCACCTCATGAATTTCATAAATGAACCATGGGATAATTCACTAGCCTGCCTATAGAACAAAACAAGGAAAGCATGAAGGTAATTGTTCTGTTTTTCCTGCAATCAGCAAAGAGATTAGTAAAAGGAAAGGGTATTTTTCAGCAATAATCTGTCCCCACCAGGTGTAAGGAAATGTTTCTTTTGTTTTTCAGATACTATACAGGCAAGCTGGTGCCAGTGGAAGAACAACCCAGAACACCAGGGATCTACTGTCGTGACGAAGATTGTGTTGTGTATTTTGTGGTGTTTGCCTTATTACCGTTATTTTGGTGGATACTGTACAAGGAAGGTTAACACATATAGTAACAAAGGTCAACACGTGGTATGACCTGCCTGGAGAGCATGATCTACCCAAGGGGGAGACATCAAGTGATGTACCGCATTCCAGGGGAACACCATCTATTCCCAGCTCCTAAATGGAGGGGCCCTTACCTAGTCCTTGACCAATTGGGGCCTCAGCCTGTTGCTATTGGAAATGGAGAATGAAGGGTGGGAATGGGTTCATTGCACGCAAATAAAAAGGCACAGAATGGGGATTAAGAGGAGGACGGATAAATTATGTTGCATGCATCTTACAGGTGGACCCACAAAAGAAAAACGAGGACTCCCTGGCCTGGAATGGAACAATCGTTGCTGCTAATCACAATTGTTGCTATTGTAAACCCTACCCAGATCCTGCGATGTGAGATGGCAAACGAAGGAAACACGTGGACTGCCTCACCCCCATGTTGTGGTAATAACGCAGATGAGGACTTTAAGGATCTACCCGTAGAAAATTGTACCTCTGATCCCCCCATGGGAATTTGGTAGTGTTGATATGTGTATGGATTGGAAGGGGGGGGGGGGGCGGGGGATTCTAACCTGGTGGAGAATATCAAATTTATCAGTAAACATTGTATGGTATTCCCTAGGCTATGCCATGATCAATGACAGTGGGAAACAGAGTCATCTGGACATATGGTTTGTCACAGAGGACCCCAAAATATAACCCTCTGGTCTCCTCAGGTGTTTGGGTTATAGGGGTCCCACAATTAGGTTGTGATGTTACCACATATGATACTTCCATAGAGGACAATCCTTAGGCTTGCAGTTATGTACATATTAGATTGGGCATGAAGTCTCCCCTGGGATGTTGGGTATATTACAATTTAACCACTTTGCAGAATGTAACCCTACAGGTAATATGGATGCGACGCTTGAAAGGATCAGGATTTAAGGATCTGGAGCCTGGAACTTCCCTGATGGGTGAACATGTGGGAGCCACTGTAGGAGCGGGTGCAACCAGTGCTTTTCAATGCATCTTTCCAGTCCATTACATAGGTGGTACACCCCAGAGAACGGTGAGTGGACTGGGTACACCCCAATTGCAGTACATACATAGAAGGGTTGAAGTAATAATTAAATCGGTGGGTGAGTGGCTACACATGGAATCGTCACTGGAAAAGGGATTTGTGGGCAGCAGGAAACACAGGGTTGGGTATATGGAATCTGGGGGACAGTTGGGTAACCGAGCAACTGATAAGCCAAAATGTAAAACTTCAGCAGTAAATCAATGAGCTACTGGCACAGCAACTGTCTGTAATTGCAACGGGATGGTAGAGGGCAGCAGAGGTGAACCTGCGGCTAACTCAATGGACAGGAAACCTCATGACATGGGTGGAGGATGGCTTCAAAAGGCTAACTTGGGAGGGGGAGGTGTGTATGGGAATACAAAATGCTCAAGTAGGGGGCTGGCACCTGTGTAATAGTTACTGTGGTACCTTGGAAGGGGATGGCAACTATGGTGGTCCCCATGAGTCCTATGGGAATGAGACAGGGAGGAGCTCGCTGGGAACCACTGGGGGATAGATGGGGAGGATGGAATGGTGTAAAATGGACAATAATTCAGTAAAATAATTGTTTGTCCAGAGAAAATATTTGAAGGTATCCCTCCCAATGGCCATGGGGGGCAGAATTAATGGCCTGTTGCAAATGGGGGCCATTAGGGGTGTTTTGCTGGGAATGCATACAATACTAGGGGGAAAAGTGAGACCAGCACATGACCAAGTTACACACATCTACACATTGCCATTGGGACTTTGGTGCACAAATGGAACTGTGGAACTCATTGCTGTGAATAATCGAACCAGCGCAATATTACCTGATTCCATACCAAGTGGTTAAGCTGGTTTGAACAATACCCCATTTTTTTGTGAATATCCAGTGGACTTATGATATGGACAAGAGCACTTGAACACTGCAGAGGCAGCTCACTGCAACTGCCAACAACTGGACAAATTTAAAATATACACTCCAGAATAGTGTTACAAGATCTTAACCCTGTCAAAGGAGGAGAAGCAGTGTTTCTGGTGGTGGCCTGGATATTGGACTATATTACAATGCTCAGGGCTCACAATATTACTGTGGATCATTATGGCTGTTGGCCTATTATTAAGTAAACGCTCTGCGGCATCAGAGCTGGGAATAGGACACTGGGAAACAAGGCTCTGTGGCGTCAGAGTTATGGTATACATGTTTGCTGGAAATTAACCCCAATAAACATCGCATTGCCTGCACTTTGGATTTCTGGTCTTCTGCTTTGTCTATGTGACAAGAACCAGGGGAGAGGGTGAAGGGAAAGCCCTCTAACATTCTCCAGGAGGTATTTCTGGAGATGAAGTTCCCGCCCTTCTCTGGTATGGCTGGGGACCTATTGGCATCTGTGCCTTGCCATGATGTGGGCTTCCCCAAGATAGTAAAGGCAGTGCTGGTGGTCGTTGCTGACTAAGAAGGATCATGGACAGGGAAGTGCTAAGTTTGAAGCCCAGAGTTCTGGGCATAGTCCAGTACCTGAGTGAGGAACAGGGGAGTGGTTTTCCCCCAAAGAGAGTAAATCTATAAAACTTAGTAAACACTAAGATCTATAAAACACTACACTATAAACCCTGCAAATTGTTAAAACGATTTACAGAGCTAAATCTAAAAAAACGGTTACCCACCTTTTGTAACTGTTGTTCTTTGAGATGTGTTGCTCATGTCCATTCCATTCTAGGTGTGTGCGCGCCCACGTGCGCCATCTTTGGAGATTTTTGCCTTAGCGGTATCAGTAGTGCCGGCTGTGGCGCTGGTATATCAGGTGCCACTGGCCCTACGCCCTCTCAGTTCCTTCAACTCTGACAGGGATAGGAGGGCAGGTAATGGAATGGACATGTTCTGAAAGAACAACAGTTACAAAAGGTGGGTATTTTTCTTCTTCGAGTCATTGCTCATGTTGATTCCATTCTAGGTGACTCAAGCAACATCAGCGGAGGTGGGCTCACAGTTCACAGTCTTGCAGCTTGCAGCACAGCTCTGCCAAAGCCAGCATTGTCTCAAGCTTGCTGGGTCATGCATAATGCGATGCAAACGTGTGGACGGATGACCAGGTAGCGGCCAGACAGAGCTCTTAGATCGACACCTGTTCCAGGAAGGCTGCCGATAATGCCTGTGCCCTCATTGAGTGCGCCGTCACGATCGCTGGTGGGGGCACCTTTGCCAGCTCATAGCAGTAGCAGATGCAGGCCGCAATCCAGGCTGAGATTCTCTGGGCAGACACTGGATGACCTTTCAGCCTGTCTGCCTCCGCAAATGAACAACCGCATTGATTTAAAGAACAGCTTCGTTCTATCTATGTAGAATGACAATGCCCTTCTGATGTCCAGGGTGTGAAGCCTGAGTTCCTCGTCAGACGCATGGGGCTTCAGACAGAAGACTGGTAAGTATATGTCCTGGCCAGTATGAAACTGAGAAATGACCTTGGGCAGAAACGCCAGATGTGGGCACAGGTGGACCTTCTCCTTGTAGAAGACCGTATAGGGTGGCTCAGAGGTGAGTGATCTCAGATACCTTGCCAGCCGAAGTTATGGCAACCAGGAATGAAACCTTCCAGGAGAGAAGCAGGAGGGAGCAGGAAGCCAGAGGCTCAACGGGAGGTCCCATGAGCCTTGACAGCATAAGATTCAGGTCCCGGGGGGAGTGGGTCCTGCACATGTGGATAGAGGCACTCTAGACCCTTCAAAAACCACACCATCATAGGAAGAGACCCTTGCCTTGGAACAGAGGATGCAATGCCAAAATGGTGGACAGGTTGACCTTGATCGAAGAGAGGGACAACCCTTGGAGTTTGAGGTGCAGCAGATAATCCAATATGTCCTGCAGCTAGGCGTGCTCGGCCCTAAGAGGCCCAGCACCCAAACCTTTTCTATTTAGCCAGGTAGGTTTCCTGGTGGAGGGTTTCCTGCTACCCAGCAAGACCTGTTGGACATGGGTCGAGCACGCCCACTAATCCGGACTTAGCCATGCAGTAGCCAAGCCGTCAAGTGCAGCGCTGCCAGGTTTGGGTGCAGCAGAGTGCCGTGGTTCTGGGACAGCAGATCTGGCCGAAGAGGCAGTGGAAGAGGGGCGGCTGCCGAAAGGCTCAGCAACGTGCTGAACCAGTGCTGACAGGGCCATGCGGGGGCTACCAGGATAACCGTCACTCTATGTTGCTTGACCTTCATGAGGACCCTGTGAATTAACCGCACTGGCCCGACCATGGAATGAGGAAGGCATCTGACAGGGAACCTCTGTCCAGACTCTGAATCGAACAGAACACATGACATTTTCTGTTCTGTCTGGACATGAACAGGTCCACGTGGGGAATTCCCCCACCTCTGGAGGATTATGTTGACCACCTCTGGATGGAGCGACCATTCGTGGCGAGACGAGAAGGTCCTGCTGAGGTGATCTACCAAGACATTCCTGGTGCCTGGCAGGTGGGTGGCGACCAGATGAATGGCATGTTGCACACAAAAGTCCCAAAGGCTGAGCGCCTCTTGACAAAGGGCTGAGGACCTGGCACCACCCTGCCTGTTGATGTAATACATCGCGGCGATATTGTCCGTCAGGACCTGTACCACCTTGCCTTTCAGGTGGGGCAAGAAAGCCTAGCAAGCCACCCTGAGCTCCCAGATGTTGATATGGAGGGCAAGATCATCCCGCAGCCAGTGGCCCTGGGTGCTCAGCTTGCCCACGTGGGCCCCTGAGCCCAGATCCGAAGAGTCGGAGTCCGGGGTCAGAGATGGGGTTGTGCAGGGAAGACAGGACATGGTTCGACACCCTGATCACCCAGTCCAACCTGTCTCTGTTGGGGATATAAACCAATGCCAGCCACACTTGCAGAGGTCGTAGGTGGAGCCAAGCATGGGTGACCACGTACATGCACACATTCATGTGGCCCATCAGATGTAGGCAGGCGAGGGACGTAGTGAGCAGGTGGTTCTTTAAATGGGAGATGAAATCCAAAATGGCCTGAAAACGTGTTTCTGGAAGAAAGGCCCTGGCTCATGTGGAGTCGAGGATCACCCTGATAAATTCCATGCGCTGCACTGACGTTAATGTGGACTTTTTTGTTTATTAACAGGCCCAGATCGTGGCAGGTGAAACTCGCCAGATTGAGGCTCCTCTGCACCTGCACCCGAGACCTGCCCTTGATGAGCCAGTCATCGAGATATGGGAAAATCTGGACCCCTCAATGTGTCAGGTAAGCTGCCACTGGTGCCATGCATTTTGTGAACATCCTTGGGGCCAAAGATAGGCCAAAGGGCAGTGCCATGAACTGAAAATGACGCCCGCCCACTCTGAAGAAGAGGAAACGCCGGTGACCCAGGAATATGGAAATGTGGACATAAGCATCTCGTAAATCGAAAGCGGTGTACCAGTCTCCCAGATCCAGGGAGGGGATGATGGAGGCCAGGGTAACCATGCGAAACTTCTTGAGAGACTTGTTGAGGCAACGGGAAGTACTGGGACTGGAACCTCTTCCCTTTCATGTCCCGAGGGACCTCCTCTACCACCTCCAGGCTCAGAAGGATCTCAACCTCCTGAACAAGGAGTTGCTCGTGAGAAGGATCCCTGAAGAGGGACGTGGAGGGGGGATGGCCAAAAATTGCAGTCTTGATATACTATGTCCAGTACTCAGCGGTCCGAGGTGACCCGCGATCAGGCCGAACAGTAGAGGTGAAGGTGGTTGAGGAAAAGGAATGGCGGATCCAGGGAACTGGCTGGGGCGTTGCTCTCGAGGACGCCATCAAAATTAGTGCTTCTGGTCTCCAGACTGTTTCGCCAGGCCAGGCTGCGCAGGTGAGCGGGAGGTAGAAGGGCGAAGATGACTAAACCAAGTGTCTTTGTCCCTTCTTCTAGCATACCCCGGACGAGGCGGCCACAGCCTTGGTGGCAGAGGCAGCCAGAACTGCTTATGCGCTGACTGCGGCGTGTGCATGCCCAGCGAACTACGGGTGGCTCTGGTGTCTTTCAGCCCATCGTGTCTTTCAGCCCATTCAGACCGTTCCCATCGAATGGGAGGTCTTGGATGACAGTCTATCTCCTGGGAGAGTTTGGTGGTTTGAAGCCAGGAGCTGTGTCTCATTACCACCGCAAACGCTACCACTCTGGCTGCCGAGTCCGCCACATCCCATGCCATTTGCAGGGAGCATCGGGCCGCTGTAGGGCCTTCCTGCACCAGAGTATCAAACTGCTGCCAAATCCTGCAGGAGGGACTCCTTAATCTTATGGCAGGAGTCCCATAAATTAAAGTTGTAATGGCCCAAGAGTGCCTGATGGTTCGCCACCCGAAACTGCAAACTGGCGGTGGAATAAATTATCCTCCCAAACAAATCCAGTCATTTGGCCCCTTTATTTTTTGGGGTTGAGCTGGATTGTACTTGCTTTTCTTTCTCATTGGCCGCCGAGATCACCAGCGAGCCAGGGGGAGGTGGGTATACAAATATTCAAAACTTTTGGCTGGGACAAAGTATTTCTTTTCAGCCCATTTTGATGTGGGAGGGATGGAGGAAGGGGTTTGCCAGATGGATGTGGCAATTTTGAGGACCCCGTCATGTACTGGTAGCGCGACGCAGGCCGAGGCAGAGGCCGAAAGGACGTTGAATAGGGTGTCCATCGCTCAGCCATCTCCTCCACTTCCAGGCCCAAGTTCTCAACCACCTGATGAAGCATGGCCTGGTGGTCCTTAAGGTCATCCGCCAGACCAGCCCTGGAGGGGCCTGCGACTGCCTCATCTGGGGATGAAGGCTAGGACTGTACCACAGGCAGGGGGCCCTGGTCCTACTCCTCTGTGAGGGAGGGCAGCTTAGGAGTGGTCACAACCTCTTCAGCCTTGTGCTTCCCGCACCAAGCCCGGTGCCATCGGTGCCGGCAGCTGTTGCGCCGAGGTGGCAGCCGACGAGTGGAGCAATGGCTGCATAGCCATGACCGGAACTCCCCGTGCGTTCCAAAAAGGCCACTGCACGGGCCACTGACCTGGCTGCCACTGCGCTGTTGCTGTTGTCTCAGTTGCCCAGTCACGCTGTCGGGTTCTAGGCAAGGGGCTAAACCGTCCCTCAGCACTGGAGGAACCACCTTCTGGAGTCCATGGAGGGGCTATGGATGCCTGGGTCTGCTTAGAGACCACAGATAACAGTGGAGACTGGTGTTGATGCTGGGGAGACTGGGGGCGGGACAGAGAACGCTCCCGCAGCATAGGCGACCTGGATTGGTGACGAGACGCGATCGATGGGGAGGCGATCGGTACCAGTAGTAAGGGGATCTACGCCTCCCTCTCGGTGATAGACGTCGAGATGACGGGGACCATGATCATGGTGCTGGTGATCTATGGCAAGCCCCAGATGATCTCGGTGGTGGCTCCGGTGACTGGCGGTGCAGAGGTGGAGAGTGCGTCATTGTCTAGGGGGATCGGTGGCACTCCACTGATGCCTGAGGAGTCTTATTGGCTGACTTGCCTTCTTGGGGAGCCTTTGCTGAAGCCTGTGGCCTCTGCTGCGTCGGTGGCCTTTGCTCCCTTTACGCCAGGGGAGTACGTGAGGGCGTCGGTGCTGGCAGGGGAGTTGGTCCGATACTGCTCACAGGAGTTCGAGGAGGACCTTTCATGGGGCTAACGTCCCCAACAGGAGAAGGCTAACTGCAGGGTTCTGGGCTATACGGATATCCCGAGGCGGGTCTTTTGCCTGCTGCCACATGGCTCTTCTTTCCTGGCGCTGGGGAGCCTTGTTTCTTGGCCTTCTTTTTCAGTACCAGTGACAGGGAACAGTGCTGAACAGAGCTTATTGCTGGGGGTGCACTTCGCACCAATGCCGAGGTGCTTGGCGAATCATGCCGAGACGGCTTGGAGGCGGGACGGAGGGCGGACTCTATCAGAAGAGCCCAGTCAAATGTTCAGCTCTTTCGGCGTGCGAGGCTGAAAGTTTTTGCAGATATGGCACTTGTCTTTTATGTGTGCCTCCCCCAAGCACTTGAGACAGCCGCTGTGGGGGTCACTAACAGGCTTAGGCCTTTTCACAGTCTGTGCAGGGCTTTAACCCTGGAGACTGAGGCATGCCCCGGGGCAGAGTCCCCGCTGGGACTCTAACTACTAACAACTAAACAAACACTAACTACTGAAGAATCAACTACATACAAAGCCTTAAGGCATGAAGTCCAAAGGAGAAAAAACCACTAGCTCTTGCTAAGCAGGGAAAGGCGCTCCAACTAACCTGAGGAACTGAGAGGGAGTAAAGTCGACGGCGCCTGATATACCAGCACTTGGGTGCAGCACTCAAGGGGGCACCACAGTCAGCCCTTCGGATACCGCTAAGGCAAAAATCTCTGACGACTATGCACATGGGTGCGCACACACCTAGAATGGAATCAACATGAGCAAGCACTCAAATAATCTTATTTTGTAGGATGAAGCTGAAGCTATGGACACTGGAGGTTCCAACCCAGACCATGCGGCGGTGAGAAGGAACTGGAGAGAGAGTTGGTCTGCCTCCCCATATCCCCTGGGTTGGAGGCATGAGATGAGCCAGGGCGCGTGTGTTGACCAATGTCTCTACATTCAAATCCTCCGACTCTGGGCACATGGTGTGCATGCGTAAACCCACAGTGGAATACAATAGGGGGTCATCCCTCAAAAAGGATCATATATTGTGAGACTTGTGATAAAATCTTGAGTTAGCAAAAAATGATTCTTAAATTCCACATAGATAGCAGATAGTCCCCTCTATCTCCTCCCCCTTTGGTATGGACCCCTCTTCCCCCCCAAAAAGATGTTTGTTTAAAAATGTTGAAATGCAGGAAGAAAACTGCACCTGATATTTTAGAATCTGAGGTGATGGCCCCCTCCCAGATATTCCATTCAAATATTTGCCTTCTTACAGCATTTTAAGAACCTCCCAACACATGTACACCTACCTAAAAGCTTGCAAACAACTACAATGCATAGCAATTTGAACTTAATTTTATTACAGCTTTATACAGTAAATCACCTGTTACACCACTAAACTTGAAAGGAATCAAGTGAAATATATATCTATATCTATATCTGTCACCAAATAACTTATGAAAAGAGTGTTTTAGAGCAATGTTCATTTGCTTACTTCATCATGAGGCACATACTGTAAAAC
Source organism: Platysternon megacephalum (assembly GCA_003942145.1). NCBI lineage: Eukaryota > Metazoa > Chordata > Testudines > Platysternidae > Platysternon > Platysternon megacephalum. Next base: position 906,382 of record QXTE01000364.1, on the reverse strand, counting down.
TGCCACAAAACAGTGGTCTCCATAGCTAACTTGCACAGCTAGGATTTTAGATTATGCACAGATTAATGTACATCAAGCACTGAATAATCAGAGCACTTCTTAACACATTAAACCATTGAACAGTTACACAGTCCCAATGCCAAAATTCTACCTGTATTTTATATACAATAGTTTAAAAGCACTTGGTAAAGTTATATGTATTGTAACCAATTTGCCCTTCCTCACAGTTTACTTCAAAGACAACCTCTTTATTGTAATGTACTCAATACAGAACAATTTACAAAATACAGTATCGTTCTGAGACCTGTGCAATGTAATTGACAGACCAAGGGTGGAATACTGGCTCCACTGAAGTCAATGCCACTGACTTCACTCTTTTTTCTCTTAGATAAATAGACTAAGAGCCAACTCAGAATAAGAAGAAATACAAAATGGTATATTAGAAAAGCATTCCCATTAGGCGCACACATGCAGTAAAATGATCCAAAGCAAACCAGAAGAGAAGGGAGAACACCACAATTAAACCTAGCCGAATTCATTTTTAAAGCTGGAAAATTATACTTTGGAAAAAACTTGTTTTGGTATTGCTTCCCCAGGGAAGTGCATGATCGATCTTTTTAACGGAACTATTACAATAAGAAATTTTGAATAAACATTTGTGTGTCAGTGATTTTTTAAAAGCTGTTGTATAGGCTTTGACCTCCTTGGTATTAAAATAGACGTAGAGATATGTGAATATTCACAACTGAGCAAAACTTTTATTAGATATTTCATAAGGGGCATTATGATTAATCAGTAGATATGAATTCAAAATATTTATTAGCCTTATTTTGCAAACTGAAAATTCTCTGGTTCTTCTGATCAAAAGCTGGAAGTATTAAAAGATCTATTCAGAACCTGAACTGCTTCTCATCAGCCTCATATTTAAGTTGCAAAATCACAATTTGTTAAAAATACCAATTAAAGTGCATGAACTAGACATACTGCTATGAAAGCCTCATACAAATTGCAAACAAGTATGTAGGTGATGTTTTAGCTATTTTAAATGAAGTCCTGTGTTAAAATAAATTAAATGTAGGGTCACAAACTATGAGCCCATCCTGCAAACCCTCATTCAGTCATGCAGTGACACTGAAATAAATGAGACTCTCTCTCACATGTTAGGCCTGCTTAATTGTGTAAGTGTCTGCAAGATCACACTTCTAGAAAGGTACTTAGCAACCTATTCACCCACTGAAGTCAACAGAAATTGAAAACGTTAAGCACCTTGCAAGGGCTCAACTTGCTTAAGAATTTTGTGCACTGTCATGCCAAACCATAACAGCTAGCTGATTTAAGATTCATTCATAAAAAAAAGTTCATTTCTGTTCACCAAATGAAAGGAAAAAGGAAAGAAAATTATTTTCATTGTATGTGAAACTCACTGTATGAAGAGACTCACACAAAAAAGATCAACATTCCTTGACTGTTCTTTTAAGTGGAGAAAATGTATCTCAAACATTTAATTAGAAACATATTACATTGCGTTGTCATTTCCTAAATGAAGTAAGTTTTATACACATGCATCAACAGAAAACCATAAAAACCATAACATCTTGACAATGTAGAATATTACAATTATCTTAAGTCAACGTGTTATGATACATATCCACCCCAAAATGAACCTCTGTGGCTAATGGCCCTCAAAAGTTCCATAAGCTCTCTGGGACATGCAGACAGAAGCTGCCCCTGAGCACAAAGAGCTGCACAAAGGAATAACTTCTAGGGCTGTGTGCAGTCAGGAGGGGTGAGACAGACAGAGCATAGTGTGAGGAGTAAGGAGCTTATTAGCATAAGGGGCCAGATCTTCAATTTGGGTAAATTGTTGTAGCTCAAGTGAAGTCAATGGAGCTATGACAATTTACACCAGCTAAAGATCTGGTCTCTCCTTCCTCATGAGGACAACCATTAATGTGAAACAATTTGAAATCTAGGAGACTGTGTTGGCTACTGAATTGTGTAAAGTATAATATATTTAAAATGTAATGTGATCATTAAAGGGATGTTTTCATTGAGAGGGATTTAACATACCAGACTTTCTTACGAAGTTTTCAAGAATTGCTGCAATCTCAACCCATATTCCAACACAAGCCTAGCACATACCTACTGCTCTAAGCTTGTACAGAGGAAAAGTTTAAACTAGTGAAGTCATCAGTTTAACAATCCTAGACATATGATTCAATCTCTATGGAACATCAAAGCCATACGTGGAGTTGTGACTGTTCAAGCGTTTGAATTAAATATTTTTTTTCATTTTAAATTTAATCCTTCTATTTGGTTTAAATATACAAACTAAATAAAACACACAGAAAACTAAACCATTATTCTCTTGCTTAATAAAAACCCACAAACAAACAAATGGCATTTTCCCTCCTCCACCTCAACAACAAGAACTGGAAAGTACCAAAATCCTCAAATGCTAGTGAACATGAGACATACTCCTCATTAGCAGGTGTCTGTGTGCCTAAGCACTGGGAATATGTAACATATTGTAGAGTTGAGCTAAATTTTTAGTTTTATTCCATGTGGGAATAACTCAGACACTTCACTCCCAAATTTGATATGTTTGCAGTAGAAATGGAATGATTAAAATCACATGAAAACTCTTTGAAAATATATCCATTAGGATTATATTATAGCGATTTGTGATTTGTTAATTTTTAACCGTACAGTTGGATCCCTCAGTATAAATCTTTGGAATGTTTGCCACTAATATCACTACCCCAATAGAATTTAATTACCAGTTTTTTCAGCTACAAATTAATGGATAGGCAGTTTCACTTCATTAAAGATCTCTGCTTGTTTGGAATCAGAGTAAGAAAAATGTACCAGCCCGAGGTGAAAAATACCTGCACCTGCAATGTATGTAAAAATATGCAGAGCAGCTGAAAATTTGCAGTCAAATTTAAAATATCAGTTTCATTGATATAATTAATGATGAGCCATATTCTGGCTTTTGATGAACGCATGCAGTTCTCAGTGCATTCAATGAGAGCTGTGCACATCCATCTGAAGTCAGAATTTGGCCTTTAATAGCTTATCTTGCAATATTCAGAGCTCAAATTTTAGTTAATTTCTAGACAATGCTATGTTTCTCATACACTTAACTCACCAGTGCTTTTTTACTATTTTAAACTTTGAATATATTGAATAGTTACTCATTTAATTAGCCACAAAGCATCTTGCATGATAGATATGTCTCTTCACCTCCATTTTTCTAAATAATAATTTAAGATTGATCATTTCAGTCTTGGACATCAAAGTAGTCAATCACTGGCTCCACTTTTAATGTTTTCTGCAAGCCACTGTTTCCATTATTCCTGAAATTAAAACCATAAAATATTACAGAACACAATTCTCAGTTAAATGAAAGATAGAGTTACATAAGCAAGGATAACACACTGACTTTCCCAAACTACCAAACTGATATAAAACACCATAACATCTCATGGCATATTATGCCACTGGACAGCAAGATCAATAAACACCAGGCATTAGAAAACTGTTACAAAGTTTTACAGAAATCAAATCTTAATTATTCACTCTAATGTACACTGAACAAATAGCTACCTTTTATTAACTGTGCTTTTCATAAATATTAATATTAGCAATTCAGCCATTCAAATATTAAGGTAGAATACCACAAGCAATTTATGTACAACACACTGATATTTAGGTAGTTTATTTTGCAAGTGAAAACTTTGTTACAGACGAGCCAATGTTCTGAATATTGTCCTTTTAAAAAAATATATGCAAAAAAAGCAAAAGACTATCTCTGAAGTGAGGGATAGTTGCAGGTCAAGTTTCAGCTACATATAAAAACAAAGGATAAAAATTAATGAAATCATCGACTGTTAGTATAGATTATTATTCAAATATGCTAATTAACTGTCATCAGAAGACAGTCAAGGTGTGTGCGGAAATATCTTTTATTGGACCAAGTTCTGCTGGAGAGAGAGACAAGCTTTTGAGCTTGTCACCAACAGAAGAAGATGGTCCAATAAAAGATATTTCCTCACCCACCTTGTCTCGCTAATATCCTGGGACCAACATGACTACTGCATATATCTGAAGACAGTGACATGAGGCCTTTCAAAAACTTCTGTTTCCAATAAAATTTCAATGTTTCAATATTAAATGAATGTTTTATTTACAAATAATTCTAATCCAGAGGCGAAGATTTTCAAACCTGGCCACCTAAAATTAAAAATAAGCGGGCTGGTTTTTCAGGAGGTGCTAATTTCCAATGAATTCCACTGAAGTAAATGGGAGATGCAGGAGCTAAGCACCACTGAAAATCAGGTTACTTTTATATATGTTCCTAAGCATTGATTTAAGAGCCTTGTTTTAGGCATGCCAGCAGGTGGTTTAGGCTGGATTTTAATCTTGAATCTGTTAGTTTACACTCTGATGAACTGGATCTTCTCAAGGAATTAACAGCCTATTATTGTTATTCATTTGTATTCTGGTAGTCCCTGAAACCACCAACCAGAATTAGGCCCATATTCTGCTAGATACTGTCAAAATCTAGAACAGAAGACATTCCCTGCATCAAAAGCCTGTGGTTTCCCAATATCCTTTTAAGGGTGCAATCATCTTAAATCCAAATTCAGCAAAACATTTTGAGAGCCAAAACTGAACAAATATAACTCGGGGTTGTGAAGCCCAGACTGTTAAAAGCTATGCACACTCAAGGCCACTGTGTCTTACAAACACAGGAGCTGATATGTTAGATAAGACCATACAGCCAAGGAGTCTGGTATCTTGCCCCAGCAGCGGTCAGTACCCAAGGAATGTGAAGTCCCCACTTTTGCCCTCTTTGGCCACTATAGAGGAAACAATACTTAGTGAACCCCACAGAAAACCATTATATGCCATGAACTAATTACCCATATCTTAGTTTGCAAAGAATAGTTAGAAATGGTTATAAAATTATTCAGTCTTTTAAAAGTCTAGCTACAGTATGCGTCTCTACCTCTTGCAACAATAAATTACAGATTGACTATATAGCATAAGAGCAGTATTTATTTTTGCTGGCACTAAATTTATTCCCATTTTATTTCAATGAGTGACCCCCTGTGCTCATTATGAGAAAGGTAGAGAGAAGGGTCTGTTCAGTTAAATTTTAATTCTGAATAACTCCTTTCCATGTTAAATAGTCTCTGCAATTTTGTGAACTGTAACTAGGTAAAGAGCTAAGATTTTTCACTGCTTTGATGCATCCCCCCACCCCCCCAAATTTACTCTATACATTTCTTTTGATGAGGCAACCAAACTTGGACACAAGATTCATATAAATTACATTTTTATATAAGAGATCTTCTATCCCTTTCTACTGCTCCCATACATTCTATTTGTCTATTTTTTTTAAAAACTGCTGCAATGATGTGGGCAGACATGTTTAGTGAGTAAATCCCCTTGATTTCTAGCTTTTTTCCCCTCAGAGGCTCTTTGATGTTCAGAATGCATCAATGTATACAAGATCTTTCAAAAATTGTTTATTGCACCAAGGTAATAAATGATATGCCACATAGTGTAAGCAAACACAACAAAAACACTCATGTAATGTTCACTACTGCTCTGGATTAAAAACCAGAGTGGCAGAGGTAGTCTCTAATGAATGTCCTAGAATTATAAAACATTTCATCATAAATTGTCACATTTAGCAATCTGTTTAAGAGATTAAAATAGCATGAGTATGGCAATTCAAAACTGAGATGCCCTGACAAAGTTGTGAGGGCTCTGGCCCATACTGTCACTTTATTAAACATTAACTTAACAAAAACACTTAAATAACTAAATAGTTCTTACTTATCTGTTTGTCTGTAGTGAGGAATAGGTGGTGGAGGCCTTGTCTGCATTTCCCTCTCTAGCACAGATGTTAGGGTATTACTTGGACAAATGGATTTACCTCTAGAGGATGAGAATGGTAACAAATATTATTTGTGATGTTATTGTCTACATGTTTAAATAGAAAAATCATACACTATATTAAAAAAATCAAGACAAAAATTAAGTGTTAAATGTGGTGTAAATGACAGTTAGAGACTTGAAGATCAAATGTGTTATCTCACAGCAAATCCAATATTGAGGTGTTAGAAGAACTTCTGACACACTGTGACTCAAAGCAGCCCAGCATTTCTTCTTTGCCTAAAACAATCTATACCCCCTCCCCCCCCATTTAAACTGAACAACGGAGACAGTAAATAGAGGAAATAGACTATTTTTCTTATTATAAATATGTCTTAACATAAGAAGATATCCGCTAGTCTGGAAGTTTTCAGGGTTGACTAGGATAACAACTTTCTTGGTTCTTGAACTGCTCCCTTTGCGTGAGCCTGTAAAGTGCATCAAAGTCCAAACTTACAACACTTAAACCCTAAAACTACAAACATGTTGTGACGTTGCACTCCAGATGTTTTATGGAAATATGCACTCCAGATGTTTTATGGAAATATGCTTATGAGTATGAATATGATGTAACTGGAATATACTTTAAGCAAAAGGTCTCTTGTAAGGTATCCTTACAATCTACTGAGTGTGTTCATCCTATTTGTATGCATGTATCATTCTTGTATCTGAAGCTAGAAATATAAAGTATAACTCTGAGGTCCTATTGTCATTATGCAAAGTGTGGGCCATTGATGGTGGTTTAGAATCTTGATGGCTCCCATTGACTAGGACAACTGGTTGTAAATAGCTCTGTTTACTTGCAAGCCTTCCTATGTTTGTGTGAGCCAGCCCAAGAGGAATGGACGCTGGGGTCTCACAGGACGCGAACATGTCACCTGATACTCGAATCCATCTTAAACCTGGTGCTTTTCCATTTAGGAGGGGTGGGGACCCAGAGAGACAAAAGATTCCCACCTTGTGACAAAGCTATAAAAGGGAGTGGAACAGAACAAAGGGGCTGCCAATCATGAGAACACCCCTGCTTTCCACCTAAGATGTTTGCTGGAACTAACAAGGACTGTACCAGGGGAAAGGATTGGGCCCAGACTAGGAAGGAGTCTAATCTGTGAAAGAAGCTTATTGGAACATCTCTGAGGGTGAGATTTTACCTGTAATCAGTTTCTTAATGTATTAGGCTTAGACTTGAGTGTTTCTGCTTTATTTTGCTTGGTGACTTACTTTGTTCTGTCTGTTACTACTTGAAACCACTTAAATCCTACTTTTAATACTTAATAAAATCACATTTGTTTATTAGTAAACTCAGAGCAAGTGATCAATACCTGGGGGAGCAAACAGCTGTGCATCTCTCTCTATCAGTGTTACAGAGGGCGGATAATTTATGAGTTTACCCTGTATAAGCTTTATACAGAGTAAAACGGATTTATTTGAGACTTGGATCCCATTGGGAACTGGGTGTCTGGGTGCTGGAGATAGGTGACCTGCTGAGCAGTTTTTGATTAACATCTGCAGCTTTGGGGGTGTGGACCAGACCTGGGTCTGTGTTGCAGCAGGCTAGTGTGTCTGGCTCAACACGGCAGGGTTCTGAAGTCCCAGGCTGGCAGGGAAAATGGGCTCAGAGATAATTCCAGCACGTCAGGTGACAGCTCCAAGTGGGTCTCTGTGACCGAACCCGTCACAGTGGCATAGTCGAGCAGAATCTGTGCACAGCTGATTGCTTTGAGACACTGGTAGTGATTTTAAGTGAGTTTTGAGTGTGGTGGTTGGAGAACAGACAAAGTGGTTACTGGTTTGTTATTTTCTGTTTGTTTATTTCGGGTGAGGGAAATAAGCACAAGAATGCAGGAATATGACTTCCAGTGAGGCAGCTACAAAACTAGAGCTGGCCAGACTGGAAGTTGAAGAGAAGGCAAAGGACCATGAGTTTCAAATGTGGCAGGCACAAATGAGGCTCAAAGAAGCAGCTGCGGCCAGGGAAACGATGGAGGCAGAAGCAGCCAGACAAAGGGCTGCACACCAGCAAGCCCTGGACTTAAAAGACAAAGAGCTTGAAGCCCAGAGGTTAGCACAGCAAGCTGCTCAGGAGGCGAAGGAAAGAGAGGCAGCTAGCCCTGGAGTTAAAAGACAAAGAAATTGAGGCCCAGATTGCGACCCAGAAGCATGAACTGGCTGTAATGGAGTGGAAGAGACAAAACCCTTCAGCAGCTGGCTCCACTTCCCCAAAAATCTACAAATGGGAACAGTTATGTCCACCATATGATGAATCCAGTGATATTGCCGAGTATTTCACCATCTTTGAGAGACTGTGCACTCTCCATGTGATTCCCGAGGATCAAAAAATGGTTGCAAAATTGACTGGGAGAGCTCTGGACATATTCAATAAGATGCCTATTGCTGATGCTTCAAACTATGGTAAATTTAAGGAACTGGTTTTGAAACAGTTCCAGATCACAGTTGAAAGCTACAGGGTTAAATTCAGGAGTCTTAAAAGGGGATCTGGATTAAGTAATGTGGCCTATGTAAATGAAATGAGAGATTTGTTAGACAAGTGGGTAAACACAAGAGGGGAAAACACATTACAAGCTTTGAAGAAATGCGTGATTTGGTTACTGAGGAACAGTTCCTGAATACGTGCAGTGATGATGTAAAACAGTATTTGTGGGACAAAAAGGTGGATGCAGTGGGTGAATTAGTGGGTTTGCAGACTCTTATGAGCAATCATAAGCTGCAATTAAACATAAACCACTGGCAGAGGGCTACAGGGTTGGTGGAAAGCAGAATCACCTTTTTACCCCTGGGAAAAAGGAGACTGGGCGTTCACCTCCCCATTCTCCTGTTACTCATCCCAAGTCTCCTGTACAAACAGAGGAGCCCAGAAGGTGCTATCATTGGAAGTCCACTGAGCATCTAAGGAATAAATGTCCTTGGCTGAGTGGGAACAGGCACCAGGTAACACATGAAGCTGGTGCATCTCAGAGCACAGTGTATCCCAGGCTACTGTCTCTTACCACACAGGATTTGTAAAGGTTGCTTCTACACAATCAAGCAGGGAGCATATGCATGCTGTTAAGCTTAATAGCAAAGTGCTCCAAGGTTGGAGAGATACTGGTGCAGAAATTTCTGTGGTCAGGAGGGACCTGATCCAGGAGAAGGATTTGTTACCAGGAAGAATGGCAGAATTAGAATTGGTGGGAGGTAATAAGGTCCTGGCACCTTTAGCCAAGGTACACATGGAAACTGGTGATTTGCAGGCTGAACTGACTGTTGCAGTGGTGGCACACAATTTTGCACCATTTCTACTGGGGAATGACTTTTTTGATGTGGCAGAATCTGACCCATGGTTTGTTAGCAGCAAGAAGGAATCTTGTGCTAAAAGCCCCAGAGGGGAGGGTGAAGTCACACATGCTGCTGGGGAAATAGGAGTGTGTCTCTTTAATTATTCTGTAGCAGTGGAAAATGGGCCGTTGGGGGCAGGGAGGGTCGAGGCCAGTTCCTGTAACCACAGGGCTCAAGGCAGGTCCCTGCGGGAAGGGCTGGATAGAGCCAGCTCCTGTCCTGTGATCATCTCCCTGGGGGAGGGGGATGTTCCACCTTGTAACAGGGAGGCCTTCCCAGATGCTGACTGCCAGGAAGATGTAGTTCAGCAGGGGACAGGCCCGGCCCTAGGGTGCGCAGAGACATGTATCCTGGAGATGGAAGTTGGGGTCCTGACGACTGCTGCAGTGGGAACAGACCCCAAGGGCTCTGTAGCTGGAAGCAAGCCCAACCTGGGTGAAAGAGGGGGGATTTTGCTGGTCAGTGAAGGGTCTGTCATAGATGGTAGCTGTGAGCCCACAGATGTCACCTTCCCTTTTGGGGGACATAGGAGTGTCTGCCTCAGAAGGGAACCCAGAAAGGGAAGTCCAGATGGAAGGTGAGGGGGGACAGGCAGGTCTGCCCACCTTTTGTAGGAAGGCATTTCCCCAGGAGGAGGGTGAAGGATCTGCATCTGAAAGGCCACATCCCTCACCTGTGGATCAGGTTTTAAGGGAAAACTAGGGGTCAAATTTCCTGGAGGGGAGAGTGTTCCCAGCTGAACTTTTGGGAACAGATTGTGGGGTGACTGAGGGGAATCTTACCAATACAAAGCACTCCACTGAAAGATGTTGTTCCTGCTACGCTTGTAAGAGATAAAACTGTCTCTTCAAGGCAGGAGGAAGAAAAACTTTGCATTTGGGAAACTTCACAAGCGGGTGAGGTCTAACACAAAGAGATTCCAGAGGGAGGGGCCGAGGGCAGGCATGGTTGCAGTGCACCCTTTCCTTGCCAAATCCTCAAACACATGCCTGAATTGAAAGCCTTCTCCAAAGAGACAGGAGAATCTGTGTCTAAACCCCTACCATGGTACACAAAGGGGTTGGGAAATGCAACAGATGCTGAACAAGCTAAACTGTGTGAAGGAGTTGATGCTAATAACAAACCCTTTGAAGATGTGTAACATACCTGATTTGTGGGAAAAGCTTTTGTACATGCTAGGGATGGTGACAAGACAGTCCCACAAGCATGTTGCTTTTCAGCTTATACTTGTAAACAGGCTTAGAGCTTGGCACAGCAGCAAAAGCATAACAGGCCTGCACTGCTGTGTGGGAGGGGAAACTGAGGCACACCACCTCATGGCATTGGTGGCTAAATGCCAAGACACCTACACTTTAACAGATATTGCTATCTGCATTCTGTTAGCAATACTACACCCCAACATGTTTTCAGGCACCCAGGGACCAGGAACCCCGAACCTTGCTAGGACACCTATGAATGACATCATAAGGTTTAAAGGTACTGGAAGGGGGTGTGACCAGAGATGAACAGGGATTTTACACGTACTGCCATGTACAGCGTCCAAGACTCCGGCAGTAAGTTCAGGAGGAGGGTGTGACGTTGCACTCCATATGTGCATCTCTATCAGTGTTATAGAGGGCAGACAATTTAAGAGTTGACCCTGTATAAGCTTTATACAGAGTAAAACGGATTTACTTGGGGTTTGGATCTCACTGGGAACTGGGTGTCTGGGTGCTGGAGATAGGTGACCTGCTGAGCAATTTTTGGTTAAAGTCTGCAGCTTTGGGGGCGTGGAGCAGACCTGGGTCTGTGTTGCAGCAGGCTTGCGTGTCTGGCTCAACAAGGCAGGGAAAACGGGCTCAGAGGTAATTCCAGCACGTCAGGTGACAATCCCAAGGGGGTCTCTGTGACCGAACCCATCACACATGTATATACAAGGGTGGGAAAAAAACAGACTAGTGAATTTCCTGTTATGAGAAGCATGAGTAAGCTGTCTATTCTCATATATACTACACTGGAGGACGATTGGAAAGCAGCAAGCAATATGACCAGAAAAAAGGGAGGGACAGCAGAGCTGAGACAGTTGAAAAGAAAAATAGTGGATGGTTCCTATAGACCAAAAGCAGTATCTGATAAAAATGCATTATCCACTTTGTAGTCATGTCTGGTGAAGGTACAGAGATTTCCAAGTGGTCCCTCTGCAGACTTCCTCATAAGAAACTTTCTTTTTGCCTAAAATGCGGATGCAGACTTCACTGAATGTGCCGAGGCTTTCAGAAGGAGTTTTTTTTGGCTTACTTATATGCTTCTGATATAGCTGCCAGGATCCATTGACAATTTTGTTTTTTAAAGAGTTCAGACCTGTGATTTTTGCCATTATAAAGCAATAATCAATCCTGTTTAATTAGAATTTGATTGATATGCAAACAGCCAGATTATGGCATTTAATATCATGAGGATGAGTAGGTTTAATAAAAAACAAAATGTAAAAAGTGATGTATTGATTGAGGTGATAAGACAAAAGAAGTTCCTTAAATAGGAAGTCTGAGGTGGTGCAGAGTATCAGCTCTGGAGAAAAAAGGAATTTTTAATAGACAATGCATTTAATTCACTAATCATCCTAACAGAAATGGTTGTGATTAGAAAGGCAACTATAAGAGAAAGGAAATACAAGGACGTAGAGGCCAGATTCAAAAGGGCTGCTCCATCAATTATTCCAGAGCTAAGTTAGGCATCCTGCTAACAATAGAAAATTCAACAGAACAAAGAAACTTCCTTACTGTCTTGATGAATCCTGAAATATGAGATGCTGCTGAGTACCTGTGGGTACTCAAAAAGCTCTAACTGAACCTATGAAGTGGTATGGCTGAGCCCTTTATTTAAGTCATGAAACAGGAAGCACAAGCAGGTTTAGGCTGAAATTGACTTAACATTAAATTGAGAACAGTGGTGTCTGAAGATTTTCCAGTTGTTGCTATAAAAATGTAGATATAGAATCCTTCCTGGATTGAAATTTAACATCTACTAGTTGATCTAAGTCATAGAGTTTCATCCATTCAAATTCTAAAAAGTAGTCTGAAGCCTGCCTGGATCCTGACTTTGTATCAGCAGAGCTTATTTGTGGGTAGTTGCCAGACATCTCCTAGAGCCAGGGTCTGCAAGGCCAATAAGGAACTATGAGAATTACCTTGGCTGTCTCTCTTATGTCTAATGTAGAAGCATTTTATCATCTTTTACTGAAGCATGTGCAACTCTCTCTGACCTGCAGCTTCACTGACAACTGTCCAAAAGACCTGTCCCAAAAGCCCATTCAAATGTTGCTTGAAGTAGGCCAAACTGAAAATAATGTCTGCATCCCAGGAGCAGAGTCTGCATCCCAGAGGAGTCTCCTAACTATGTTGGAACAGAGGAGAGAAAACAGGCTGCAGCTAAATATATTTAGATACTCAAACAGAGAAAGAGATATGGACAAGCAGTTCTAGACTGCCTTTTGTAAGATAATGTGACTAGGGTTACAGAGGAAAAGCTTGGATTGGGGTGACCATTATGGTAGGCATAGTTTGCACATCCAAAGGCACAGTAGGTTCACAGGGGCAGGGTGGACCCTCTTTGGCCAGTGTCTGGCCAGATGCCCCACAGCCCCTAATGTAGCTCAGCTCCATTGACTGTTGACCCATAGTCTCAAGCGACCATTGTCAAGTTGCAAAACTCAACTCTGTCAGTATGTGGATACCCTCAAGGGTGGAGCCTTTAACAGCCTGTTCACTTATGATTTAAGAACTGCCTCTTTCTCCACTGGTCACTGTTGACTCCAGGTTGGGGTGAAGAATGGCTGTAGAGCCATGCTGTCAGAGGTAACAGTCACAGGCTTGCAGCAGTCAGCAATGCTGACTACAATCAACTTCTCCTCTCTGAGGTCTGGAGGTTCTGGGGGAGGAGGTGAGGAAAAACTTCAACTGTCACAAAACCGTAAAAGGTCTGTGGCCTTCCCTCGGAGCTCACAGGAGAAACATACAGAGAACTGCTTCTGGAGAGACAGAGACAGGAAACTGAGCCTGAGACATACTTTCCCATGCTCATAGAGAGAGAGCAGAATCAATCCTCCAGACACGTGGATTTGTTGTGCATGAAAAAATATCAAAATATTCTTATTAATCACATCATATCCTTCTTTTAAATGTGACTTCAGATTCATTTCAAAATGGTCCATCTGGCATAGCAGAAAAATTGGAAATGGTTCAGAAATCTGTTGACAATAGGGATAAGGAAAATTTTTCTTACTGTTAAGTGTGTTTGTAATGTGCACGCGCACTGGTTATCAATCACAAGAGTTCTGAACTCAGGGTCACCTACTTCACATTCTCTTACTTTTTTTTTTTTTTTTGCAAATGCCTTGAGAATTCTAAAGTTCTGAAATTTCACACTGCCAAACAAGCAAGAAAATGCATCTTATCACTAAATCCCTGCTTTAATTAAAAATCAACATTCATATTTTCAATCAGTTCTCCAAATAAGATTGTGAATTCTTGTGAATTTTAGTTTTCTTTTTTTAAATATAGATTTTCAGGCTCTGCTAGTAGACCAAAAGCCCACTACAATATACAGTCTCTACCCCATATATAGCATTATGATTTTGAATCAGAAACTGATGATTTGTTCAAATGATGTAACAATGCAAAAGCATATGAGCAGTAAAAATCCTTGTAAAGCCAGTGATGAGCAAACCCTAAAGGTTGAGTGTTTGATAAATATCCTAAAATACAGATGCTTCCCTAAACCTATGGAGGTAACATCCACAAAAAAACAAACCAAACCAAAACCAAAACCAACCAAACATTTCCCATGAACAGGGCTTGGTTTCCCCTGCACTAGAAACTTTAATGACCTGTCTATCCACTTCCAGAGTGATTGGCAATGATCAGTTGGCCTGATCCCCTTCTCTGACATCTTTATGAGGCATCTCCCTTTTCTTTTTCACTCAATTTCTCTCCCTTTCTCTGATCCTAGCCCAGCGGTAGGCAATCTATGGCACGCGTGCCAAAGGCGGCACACAAGTTGATTTTCAGTGGCACTCACACTGCCTGGGTCCTGGCCACTAGTCCGGGGGGGCTCTGCATTTTAATTTAATTGTAAATGAAGCTTCTTAACGTTTTAAAAACCTTATTTACTTTACATACAACAATAGTTTAGTTATATATTATACACTTATAGAAAGAGACCTTCTAAAAACATTAAAATGTATTACTGGCACATAAAACCTTAAATCAGAGTGAATAAATGAAGACTCGGCACACCACTTCTGAAAGGTTGCCGACCCCTGTCCTAGTCCCTCTTGGGAGTTGCTCCCCCCTCACTTTTCACCTTAAGACTTCCCTTCTTTTTGCCCCCATTAAAAGTTCCTCCCATTCCTCCCTGCATCTAGCTGATGCCTCTTCCCCTTCTCTTGAAAAGGTAAAACAGACTGTGGGGAAGCTGGCAAGAGAGGAAGTGATCATCATCATGAGCAGCAGTTCATGCTTGTGGGTTGTGCAGCAGTGAGAGCAGCAACCTCTTGTGACCAGAAAAAACACAGCTTGGAGTCAAAAGAACTATAATTGGACAGTTCTGTCATATTTAAAAATGGGAGACTGAGGTGAAATCAGAAGAAATACCCCCAAACTGATGGAAATACAATCGTGTGAGATTATGCATCCCCTCCACCCCAGCCATTTAAAAGCTGCTTCTATAGAACTTACGAAGTATAAAGGATGTATTTTGCAAGTTGTAAATAAAGTAAACTCAGAACAAAATATAGAAAACACAATATTCGAATCTACTGAATGGATGTTAATTACTTTGAAAACTAAAATAAAAAAGATTAATATAACATACTTCACTGCAGTGATAACAACATTACGCTTTGGTTCATTGTCATAGCTCACACTCTCAATGCCATAAATTTGAGCTAACTCATGGATGATTCTGCGGTGATCTCTGTTCATGGGTGGATAACAGTGACTCTTTTTTGAATGCTTGCCCTGAATTTAAGAGAAAAATAAATGGTATGTTTGTGATTGTTTTCGTAGACAAGATTATAATATATGATCCATCGTCTAGACTTCCCTAACAGCGACAAAGTCAGTTTGCAAGTACAGTGAGAACTAGATACTGTTGATGAAAACCATGTGCATACTAAATTCCTATTAATTCACATTATATACACACACACACTCTACACTGGTTTGCACAGCTACAATTTTTAGTTTTTGAAAATGCATGAGGAGACCATGCATGGTTTGACAAAATCTTTTTTTTTTTAAAACCATATTCCATATTCCTGCAGGGCTAGAACAACAAATTGGAAGATAACTGTAGACTTGGCATTATATTGGACAATTTTTATTTAGGCTTTTCAATTTATATTCTGTATATAAAGAGGATTTGCCATATCCCTGTTGGTTATATCCCTTTCACAACATACAGTATAGCAATGCTGGCATCTGATAAAACAATACTGTGCCAACGGGAAATAGGCAAATGAATTAGCTTTTAGTTTAAGGTAAACAAAAAATTACCCAGTTGAACAGACATCTTCTGAAATGTATTATAGTAGCTGTAATTTACAAGTGCAAGTGCCTAATTACCATATAGATTACACATTGAAAAGTGGTGTGCTAAAAGGTAATGGCTTTACAAGCGATGTAAAAATTCTTGTCTAAATCATTAAGTATTAGCAGAGATACCTGATTTTCAAATAATGGGCAAAGTATTACGATAAATCTGAGGACACAGCCTAGTGCAAATCTAGGCAAAATTAATTTAATTAACTAAAAATTAACAAAATTAACACAGTATTGCACAACCTTCAATTCCTAATAATCTAGGAAGCATTCAAATCGAACTGTTCAATCCACAAATTTCCATTTCTATATAAGATGAGGTAGAGCAATTTCATAGCTAATGAGAATCAAATCCTTGGAAGAGATGTTTAGACAATTATGTTGTAAATATTAACAGGTAAGTTCTTAAATCTGTGCACTTTGGACTTTGCCTCTGATATTTAATTAATGGAAAAGACTTCTCAACAGCAATCTTATTTGTCATAGTCTTGTCTTCTCCCATCCTACCCAGCAACATATATGATGATCAGTAGATGTAGCAACTAGTGGAATCCAGAGATGAGGAAGCGCTTGGAGTACTACTCTGCCAAATTCAGAGTCTGCCACAGACAAATTCAGCTGACAGTAGCAGATAATGTATGTGAAGCAGAAGTGAATATATAGCTGCTTTGCAGAAGGAGAGATACCTTGGCCCTCAAGACCACAAGGTAAATAAGTTAGGAAGGATCTGATAAACTGTGGTCAAGGTCTTCCAGAAGCCAAGGTTTTCCAGCTTGATCATACTCTGTCAGGAAGCAGTCTTTCACCCACTAAGAGAAGGTAATCTGCCAAGGCTTGCCTTAGTTACAGTCCTTGAAGCGAAAACCAGAAATGTCTGGAGACAGACCTATAGAACTTTTGTACCCATTTTACTTTAAGGGAATGAAGTTTCCTTTTGAGAAAGTGAGTGGCTTGAGGTATAAGGCTCAGAAAAGCGAGGTGAGTTTCTGTCCATATGCAAAGGGCTTCTGTAAGGAGATGGCAATGCCCCCTTGTCTGTTTACACACACCATTGCTGAACAAATGCTGCAATGGATTAGGACATGGTGGTGGGCTGACAGAGGCTCCCAGACAAGTAGAGTCAGATAGATAACCTATAGCTAAGGATAAGATTATGTCACTGAGATTACGGATTCCGTGATTTACAGACATCTCTGTGACATTTTTCGCTTCAGCCCCAAGGCGGCAAAGCCAGAGCTGTCAGCTGGTGGGGACAGCTCTCAGCATACGCAGACAGCAGGTGACCTCCCACAGCTCCTAGCCGCTGGCCCCAGAGCTGAGAGCCACTGCAGGAGGCAGGGACCACAGAGCTGAGAGCCTCCGTGGGCGATGCGGAACCTTGGAGCTGTGAGCCACTGCGGGTGGCGGGGGAACCCTGGAGTTCCAAGCTCCCGCCCCGCAGCAGGGTTCAGGCTCTCATCACCCCCTCAGGTTTCAGTCAGCCCGTCAGCCTCTCCGCCCCTGAATTGTTTTTTAGTAAAAGTCACAGACAGGTCACAAGCTTCTGTGAATTTTTGTTTATTGCCCGCAAACTGTTGGTTATTTTTAGTAAATTTTTTTTATTTTTAGTAAAAATAACCATGACAAAAATCTCAACCTTACCTATAGCTCAAGCACATTGGTGCTACAGTTCCTCAACAGTGGAAGGGGGGTGGGAAGAGACAAGGTCCTTTTTACTGATCCTTTGTCCAGGTGAGATGAAGCAAAAACTATAAATAAAATTTATTAATGGGTAGCACAGATAACACCAGTATCTGGACAAATGGGAATATAAAGGTATATATCCTTCTGAGCAAAGGAAACCACCTTGTGCATGGCCTGAAGGATGGACCTGAGGGTTTCCACATGAAACCTCTCTTTCCAGACTCTCAGACTGAGAAGGCACAAATATAGAATTCTTCCATGAAGTATCAGGAATAAAATCCCCATGCCAGCCAATAAGGAAAAACTACGAAAATACCCTTCTTTGGCCAGCATTATATTGGCTACAGTAAGGAACTTTATCAGTTTTGCTAAAATTTGCAGATGACACAAAGAGTGGTGGAGTGGTAAGGAAAGTAATTTGGAGTAAGGGAAGTCATCTGGAGTAAGTGGAGTGGTAAGGGAAGTCATTTGGAGTAATTTGGATATTTTGGCAAAATGGGCCCATTCAAACAAAATGCATTTTAATACAGTCAAATGCAGGATCATATATTTAGGAACAAAATGCAGGTCATAAAGAATGGGAAATACAGTGATTCTCAAAAAGGATTTAGAGGTCATAGTGGACAAAACGGAAAAGGAGCTGCTAGTGCAATGCTGTGGCTGAAAGGACTAATGTGATCCTTGGATGTGTAAACATGGGATTAGTAAGGAAAAGTAAGGAGGTGTATATGGCATTGGTGAGACTGATACTGGAATACTGCATTCATTTCTGGTGTCCACATTTTAAAAAGGATGTAGAAAAATTGGAGAGGGTGCAGAAAAGAGCCACAACAATTATTCGAGGGCCTAAAAGAATTCCTTACAAGAGACTTAAAGAGTTCTTACCATTTAGCTTATCAAAAAGGTGGATAAGAGGTGACTTGATTATGGTATAGAAATATCTTCATGGGGAGAAAATACCAGGTACTAAAGAGTTCTTAAAGCTGGCAGAGAAAGGAATAACAAGAGCCAATGGCTGGAACATAAAACCAGACAAATTCAAATGAGAAATCAGGCACGTTTATTTATTTATTTAAAAAAACCAAAAACAGGGAAGGAGATTAACTATTGGAACAAATTATTAAGGGAAGATATCTTCAGATCAGGTCTGAGTGTCTTTCTGAAAGATATGCTTTGGCCCTGGGCAGTACTGAGAAACTTTGAGAGGCAAAGTCCTGGAAGAAATTTAATGAAATATCCTAGGGAAATCCCCTTCTCTGGCAGGCACAAAAGGTGAATGTAAGGAAGGACATGGACTGGAGACATGGATCTTTATGGGACTCAAGTGCTACTTAGCATATGTCTACACTAGAAATGCTTCAGTGGCACAGCTGCATCCGTGCCACTGTAGCGTTGTAGTGAAGACACTCACTACAGTGACAGAAGGGGCTCTTCAGTAACTCCACCTTCCCAAGAGGCAGTAGCTAGATTGATGGAAGAATTCTTTCAACAACCTAGCAGTGTCTACACTGGGGCTTAGGTTGGCTTAACTGCATCACAGTTAAGGGGTGGGGTGTGTGTGAAATTTTTCACAGTCCTGAGTGAGGTAGTTAAGATGACCTACCTTTGTAGTGTAGATCAGGCCTTAAGTGCTCTACTTAAATCCTCAAATAGTTTTAATCCCCTAAGGGCCAAATCAGTTTAGACTTTGAACCCTCCACAGCTTCTCAGTCTTATATGTCTACAACCCACTGTACAAAGACTGTCTGGGTGCCATCAAAAACAGCAACATACAAGTAGGAAGTGCTCTAGGTGGCAATCAAACAAGATGCTAGACCTTCATGACTAGATCTTAAGGAAATTGGATAAAAGCTGAAACCCTCTTCAGGTCTACCTGAAGTGTCCTGGAAATGAGAACTGCATGGATGGCAGCATGGAAGGCAATGGTGGGAAGGGGAGGGAAACACACATTCTCTCCTACCTGTGCAGTCCAAGGCCAGGGCCACAAAATCTGTGGACAGATTGGAGGGAGAGGACAGAAATAAAGTAATTTAAGCATCCACTGTGGGGATGGGGAAAATGCAACTGGTATCTGTAGGGTGTCACAAGGCACTCCCATGCCATCAGGCAGGAGTTGACAGAATGCTCTTTCATCGGATCACATTCCTTGGGCACAATGTTTAGCATAGTAGAGTGGAGAGGCAAAGATTCTTGGGTTTTAAAAGGCAGAGGGATCCTCAGTCATTTCAAACAGCTGAGGCTTTGTAACTTTGCATCCCAGACCTGTCCTCTGGGTAGGTTCTCTTTGCTGTGAGAATGCTTAAGCATGTCAGTACCCTGGGCTGATTATTTTGATAAAGGGGCCCTAAATCCTCCTCCAACTGTAAATCTCAACGTTGGGCTCATCCTCCAACAAGGCACTGGCCCCAAAATGGGGGTGAGGAAGGTTGAATGCCAAGCAGAGCCCAGGACTGTAGAAACTCCTCCAGTTGCACCTGGAAAACCCCCAGAGACTAGGTATTATTGGGGTGGAAAACAAGGCCAAAAGGCCATGTAGAGGTTTCAGAGGGCCCAAAGGCAGAGGGGAGGGACGGAGGGTGTATGAAGAGGGGTAAAGGAAGTTTCATGTTACCAGTACATAAACAAATCTTGTATTTCTCCTCAGGACTTCTTGAAGGAAGTCTGTGCAAGAGCCTGAATGAGGTTTAACCAGAAAGGCTTCAATGCCCTTTAAGAATAACTTATGTGGAGAGATGCCACGGTTACTTGGCAACATGTTTTGCTGTCAGAAGGGCCAACAGTCACATTAGGATCCTTACTAATACCCGTTGGCTCTGATTTAGTGGTCATATATGACACATTCAACTTTGGTGGAAATATCTACAACTTTTTCCACTAAAAATGAAAGTATTCTTTTTAAAGTTAAAAACTACACTTACTAATCTGGAAAATGAGATTCATATTCTTATAGAGCCCACTAAAGGCTGGCACTATCCCATAAAGAACAGTTACTCAGACTTTTCATAACTGTTCATTGGAGGTGTGTTGCATGTGTCCATTACACTAGGTGTGCATGTGTCCCGTGCACTGATGCTGGAGAGGTTTCCCTAGTGGTGCTCATAGGGATGGCCATGCCTGCACTCCGTGCTCCTCCAAGCTGAGGATATAAAGGATATAAAGCTGCCCCGTCCACTCTTCGGTTCCTTCACACTGGATCATTATATGAAAGACTGATGCGTTGGGCAAGGGGGGTGGGGAGATTGTGTAATGAACATCTCAAAGGAGATGGTTACAAAAAGGGTGAGTAACCACTTTTTCTTTTTCTTCAAGTGACTGCATATGTACATTACACTTGGTGACTGCCAAGCTGATTCCAATGGAGGGGGGGACTAGGAGTCTCATCAGAAGACGGACTGAAGAGCTGCTTTCCCTACATTAGCATCTTCCTTTGATGTAATTGCATAACGTCTAACAAAAGTGTGGACTGTGGACCATGTTGCTACCCTGCAAATGTCCACAATCTGGACATTACTAACAAATGCTGTGATGCTGAGTGAGTTCTGGTTGAACACACAGACAACTGTTTCGGAGGGTTAACATCCTCAGCGTTGTAACACATGACGACGCAGCTGGTGATACACTTATACAGTTGTGCCATTACAGGATTGCCCTTCATTTGTTCTGCATAGGAAACAAACAGTTGGGAGGAAACCTGTAAGAGTTTTGTTCTATCTACATAAAAGGCCAGTGCTCAAACATCCAGAGTGTATATCTTTTGTTTGTCCTTATCAGTGTGTGGCTTGTCCTTGAAGAAAACAGTGCACATAACTAGAGCATGCAGCAGTCCTACTCTCCTCACAGACCCGATGGCTACTAAACAGGCCATCTTTGGTGAAGAGTGTAATCACAAGCAGGAAGCTAACAGTTTGACAGAGGATCGATAAGAGCTGATAACATTAAGTTCAAATCCCATTGTGGGGGTGGGTCCTCATAGGTGGGAAACTGTCTCATTTCTCATTAGACCTTTTAAGAATTTGCCAATGATTGAATTAGAGAAAACAGAAATACAAGGGTGGGAACGCTGAGATTGTGGCCAGGTGCACCTTAATAGAGCTGACCACCAAACCAGACTAGATGTAAGAAATAGTCCAAGGTATTTTGAATTGTGGCCTATGTAGAGGGCACACCATAGCTAGTTCCCAGATAGAGAACTGCTTCCACTTACTAAGGTAAGTAACCCTTGTGGAGGTTTTCCGACTATTACGTGGTACATCCTGGACTGCTTCTGACAGTGTGCCTTCTCTGGGTCAAGCATTGAGAAACCAGGAACTGAGGTGTAAAGCCTGAGGTTCAGGAGCAACACCCTGCCAGGATCTTGAGATATCAGATTCCTGAGCGGCAGCAGGAGGAGAGGCTCCTTTGCTGATCGCATATGTGAAGGTCCAAATACCATGGCTCTCTGGCCTAGTCTAGTGCAATGAGTATCACTTTGCCTCTGTCTTACTTCAGCTTGGTGATGATCTTGGGGATCAGCAGAACTGAGGGGAAGGCATAAAGCAGGTTCTTCTCCTAAGGAAAAAGTAACATGTAGGAGATGGACCCTGGGCTTGCAACCATATGACTTTCCATCAGGAGAAACTGAAAACTGGATATGAGTCAACACTGTGCCCTTGTTGCCAACAAGGCTAGCGGCATATTGGGCTGCATTAGTAAAAGCATTGCCAGCAGATCGAGGGAAGTGATTATTCCCCTCTGTTTGACACTGGTAAGGCCATATCTGGAGTACTGCGTCCAGTTTTGGGCCCCCCACTACAGAAAGGATGTGGACAAATGGAGAGTCCAGTGGAGGGCAACGAAAATGATTAGGGGACTGGGGCACATGACTTATGAGGAGAGGCTGAGGGAACTGGGCTTATTTAGTCTGCAGGAGAGAGGAGTGAGGAGGGATTTGATAGCAAATACTTCAACTACTTGAAGGGGGGGTTCCAAAGAGGATGGAGCTAGGCTGTTCTCAGTGATGGCAGATGACAGAACAAGGTGGAATGGTCTCAAGTTGCAAAGGGGGAGGACTAGGTTGGATATTAGGAAAAACTATTTTACTAGGAGGGTGGTGAAGCACTGGAATGGGTTACCTAGGGAGGTGGTGGAATCTCCATCCTTAGAGGTTTCTAAGGCCCGGCTTGACAAAGCCCTGGCTGGGATGACTTAGTTGGGGTTGGTCCTGGTCCTGCTTTGAGCAGGGAGTTGGACTAAAATGACCTCCTGAGGTCTCTTCCAACCCTAATCTTCTATGATTCTAACCCTACCTTGAAGTCCTCAGCCAGCTTACTAAGGAATTCTAACTAAGGAATTCTAACAGCTAACTAAGGTTCTCCGAGATGTGTGGTCCCTATCCGGATTCCAAACATGGGTGTGCATGTGCACCATGCACCGGAACTGTTCATAGTAGCGTCCACTCACCTGCACATGCGTCGTGCATTGGCCACATGGCGCGTCCGAGGCTTTAACAGGCTGTGCAGGTTGACGCCGCTCCAGTTACCTCTTACCCAGCAGTAGTAGAGCCTGGAGCAGAGTGGATGGAGGGCAGGATTGGAATCCAGGTAGGGACCACACATCTCGGAGAACCTCCAGTTACAGTAAGTAACTTTTCTTCTTTGAGTGCTGGTCCCTATGAACCCTTTTATGGATTCCAAACGTGGGAGAGTAGCGAGCAATACTCAGTGTGGGGGTGGGTGTGAAGGCTCTGCAGAAATAAGTTTGAAGAATGGCGTGGCCAATAGCCACATCATGGGCATAATGATTGGTAAAGATGTGAATGGAGGACCCAGTGGCTGCTTGGCAAATGTCCTGCCATGGGACGTCCACAAGGAAAGCTGATGTGGTGGTACGAGCCCATGTGGAGTGGGCTGTGATCCCCGGAGGTGGGGGAATGCCAGAGAGCATGTAGCAGTCTGCAATGCAATGGGAGATCAAGCGGGAAAGACATTGCAAGGAAAGCACGTGGCCACAACAGCTGTCGGTGATAGTGATGAAGAATCAAGAGGTAAAAGGCTAGCACTCAGCGTACATCGACGGAGTGTAGCGTGTGCTCTCTGTTGGAGGCGTGTGGTTTAGGGTAGAAGGTGGGTAAGTGTACACACTGGTTGAGGTGAAATGAAGAGACCACTTTGGGAAGGAATTTGGGGTAAAGCATAGGGAAACCTTGTCACAGTGAAAGACAGTGAAGGGTGGGTCCGCCATCATGGCCACCAGTTTGCTGATGCATCGTGCTGAGGTGATTGCGACCAAGATGATCACCTTCATAGAGAGGTGAGCAAGGGAGCAGGACACCAGGGGTTCAAAAGGCGGCTTAGTGAAGATGAAGAGAACAAGGTTTAGGTCCCAGAAGGGAGTAGGTTTCCGCACCAAGAGAAAAGCGTTGAGGACACCATGGAGGAAGCGGGTGGTAGTTGGATGCGAGAAAATGGAGAATACATCTACAGATGGAAGGAAGGCACTGAGTGCTGCCACGTGTATGCAAACAGAGGAGTGAGCGAGGCCTGAGCGATGAAGATGGAGAAGGTAATGTAGGACCATAGGGATAGGAGACAGAGTCCGGGGAAACGTTGTGACGCTGCGCCCAGGCCCGGAAGTGGCACCACTTCACCTGGTAGCAAGCCCTGGTAGACAGGCACCTACTGTGCAAGAGGATATTGCGCACTGGGGTGGAACACACTGCATCTATGTGCGAGCGCCATCCAAATACCAGGCTGTGAGGTGAAGAGGGCTGGGATTGGGGTGCCAGACGTGGCTGTGGGCTTGAGTGAGGAGATTGGGGAGCAGGGGAAGGCAAATCGCAGAATGAGTGGAGAGATGAAGGAGGTCCGGAAACCAATACTGGCAGGGCCAAGCAGGGGCCACAAGTAGAACCATCCCCTGATCCTAGGGGAGTAGAAGCCACGGCCATAGTAGTGCTGTGGGACGCGCTCTGTGGTGCCCTTCTGAAGGAGGGCATGCACTTCTTGTTGGAGCAGAGGGAGTTGGGAGGGATGTCCTGAGCGGCCTGGACAAGGGTGGCGAGGGGGAAAGGAAAGGAATTCAATTAGGTAACCATGTTGAACGATGTCTAGTATCCAACAATCGGTGGTGATCTTGCCCCAATGGTGGGTGAACAGGGCAAGACGACACCCAAAGGTGCTCGGCAGTGGAGTTTGAGGAGCAGAAGATGGTTCACGGTTCATGCAGAAGGAGTCAAAAGTTCTGCCTAGGGGTCCGTTGTGGAAGCGAAGAGGTGGCCAAGGTAGAGGCAGCGAAGTGTTGCGGGTGTCGTGAGCATGAACTGCAGCGAGAGGGCTCAGGTTGGCACTGTGGATAGGTTTGGTAGGTGGCACGGGGATGGGGTTGAAAAGATGACTGGTGCTGCCTGTGGGTAGGGACAGGGGTATAGAGGCCCAGCGATCGGAGGATGGCCCAAGAATCTTTAAGGGAGTGGAGGGACTCACCAGTTTTATCATTGAAGAGTTTTTGATTGTTGAATGGGAGGCCCTCAAGTGTGGTTTGGACCTCCTTTGGGAATCCACTGGACTGTAGCCAGGAGTCATGCCAGAAGCCAGGGAGTGGGAGGCGGTATCAGCAGCTTCGACCGTGGTCTGAAGGGCACCTTGGCGACTAATTTGCCCTTGTCCATAAGGTATTGAAAATCCTGCTTTTTATCAGGGGCAGGAAAGCTTGAAAGTCTGCAATTTTTGTGTAGGAAAGGAAGTTGTATTTTGCCAGAATGGCCTGGTAACCGGTAATGTGGAACTGAAGGCCCACGGAGGAATAGACTATGGCCAATAAGGTCAAGCTGCAAAACGTCTGTTAGTCTATAAGGTGCCACAGGATTCTTTGCTGCTTTTAAGGTCAAGCTTGTTCACCACCTGGTTCAGGAGGGTAGAATGGAGATGTTGCTGGCGGGCACGTTCTGTGGCTGCCTGAATCACCAAGGAGTTTGGAGGCGGGTGAGAGAACAAGAAGTCCGTACCCTTAGCTGGAACAAAATACCTGTGCTCAGCTTGTTTTGGAGTAGGGGCGCAGGAGGCAGGGGTGTGCCAAACCACTTGTGCTGGTTGGAGAATGACAGTGTATGGGCAAGATGGTGGGGGAGGGTCCAGTGGGCTGCAAAATGTCTAGGAACTTATCGTGGGGGTCTTGGACATCTTCCATAGGGAAACTGAGGGCAGTTGCCATATGGTGGAGAAGGTTCTAGTATTGAACATGGTCATCTAGAGATGAGAGTGCAGGTGGAATGATGACATTATCACGTGATGAAGAAGCCCCAGTTGGGACCGAGAGCGCCAACGGTGCTGGCGATACTCGTGGTATGGAGGGCACTGAAAGAGTTGAAGCTTCGTGGGGATCCTCCTAGACAGAGGGCGGGTTCACAGAAGGCAAAGACGGGAGGTGGCATGGGCGTGAGGAGAGGCCACGGCGGTGGTATGGGTCCCAGGCAGACCAGTATGACGAGGCATAGGAGTCGCCTGGCATGGGCATCCCTGTGGATAGGTGAGCCACGGTTCGGCTGCTGGGTCATAGTGAGGCGGATAGGGCTGGCAGTGGGATCAGGGTTGTAGGAATGAGCTGGCGAGAAGGCTGGGTCTTGTTCTAACTACCAGTCCGACTCCAAAGATGGATCTGGTAGAGGCGGGGCCGTCGATGCCGTCGGAGCGGGCTGGAGCCGTCAGTATGGGCTGGAGCGACGGAGGGTGGTTCATAAGTAGGAGAGGTTCCGCAGCTGGAGATGGGGGACTGAGAACAACCGGCGGTGTGGAGTGCTGAGGAGAGCCAGCTAAGGGCAGTAGCAGTTTGGCTATTGGTGTGAGGGGGGACACGCATCCCAGACTGTACAGGACTGGGTGGGCCAGACCAGATAGTCCCGGCGGTGTGGACGGCACAGGAGATGATGGTGGCGGGATGGACACTGTGGCTCAGGGTGGTGCCGGCGGAGTGCGATGCTTTGATTTGTGCTCATGAGGCTTCTTCAGAGCGGGAGCCTCGGAGTTGATGCACAACTTCTCACCCAACCTGGCGTGGCTTGGGGAGGTAACACTGAATTTAGCAGTGGTCCCCATTGGGTAGCCACCCTTGGGCATATATGAGTGTGCTTATGCACACAATGAGATTTCGGTGGAGGTGGTGGTGGTGCCGAGCAGGAAGGTCCGGGAGAAGCACCACCCACTGTTGCTGGCCAGCTTTCCAACGGATCCGCTGGTGCCAGATACGAAGGGGAATGTGGCTGCATCATTTCTTCCATGAGGAACTTACGGAGACAAAGCTCTCGAGCTTCCTGAGTCCAGGACGGAAAAGAACGGCAGATGGAGCAGTGAGTGGCAATATGGGCTTTGCCCAAACAATAAAGGCAGCGTTGGTACTCATTGCTTATGGAGAAGGAGTGAGGGCACGAAACACAGTACTTAAAGCCAGCTTGCCTGGGCATAGTCCCCGGGCCGGGTGAGAGAGTCCCGCAAAGGGGGAAAAAAGGCCAACGAGGAACACTTAACTATCTAAAACCTACCACTATGAAAAATTATATACAAGGCAAACAGGGGAAGAACACAGTACTTCTAGCAAGCTAGGAGCACTGATGAACAGGGGTTCTGACTCTGGCCATGCGGTGGTGAGAGGGAACTGGTGTGGCATCAACCCACACAGGCTCTTAAGGCTTCAGACGCACTACATGGCCGACGCATGCACGGGTCAATGGACATACTATGAACAGTTCCGGCTCCGGCGCATGGCACGCAGGCGCACCCATGTTTGGAACCCACATAGGGACCAGCACTTGAAGAAGAATTGCACATTCACAGAGGAACAACTGACCAAATACTCTGACAGTAAGATGAAACTGAAGAGTGGGAGGGGCAGCTCTACCCTTTAGAACAGGGGTAGGCAACCTATGGTACGCGTGCCAAAGGCAGCACGTGAGCTGATTTTCAGTGGCACTCACATGGCCCGGGTCCTGGGGGCTCTGCATTTTAATTTAATTTTAAATGAAGCTTCTTAAACATTTTAAAAACCTTATTTAGTTTACATACAACAATAGTTTAGTTATATATTATAGACTTATAGAAATAGACCGTCTAAAAACGTTAACATGTCTTACTGGCACGCAAAACCTTAAATTAGAGGGAATAAATGAAGACTCGGCACACCACTTCTGAAAGGTTGCCGACCCCTGCTCTAGAACCTCAGCTCAGAGCACAAGGAGGTGTGGCCACCCCTACACGTATTGCCAAGGGAAACCCTCCAACACTGGTGCAAAAGATACACGCACACCTAGTGTAATGCACAGTCATAGGTACATAGATTCTGGTATTCTTGCTAGCAAGTTAAAGAAGTATGGATTGGATGAATGGACTATAAGATGGACAGAAAGCTGGGTAGATCGTCAGGCTCAACAGTAGTGATCAAGGGCTCGATGTCTAGTTGGCAGCCGGTATCAAGTGGAGTGCCCCAGGGGTCGGTCCTGGGGCCAGTTTTGTTCAACATCTTAATTAATGATCTGGATGATGGGATGGATTGCACCCTCAGCAACT
The DNA here is from genome assembly GCA_003942145.1 of Platysternon megacephalum. Taxonomy (NCBI): domain Eukaryota; kingdom Metazoa; phylum Chordata; order Testudines; family Platysternidae; genus Platysternon; species Platysternon megacephalum. The sequence continues at coordinate 878,304 of QXTE01000364.1, read as the reverse complement.
TCGTGGATGACACTAAGCTGTGGGGAGAGGTAGATATGCTAGAGGGTAGGGATAGGGCCCAGAGTGACCTAGACAAATTGGAGGATTGGGCCAAAAGAAATCTGATGAGGTTCAACAAAGACAAGTGCAGAGTCCTGCACTTAGGACAGATGAATCCCATGCACTGCTACAGGCTGGGGACTGACTGGCTAAGCGGCAGTTCTGCAGAAAAGGACCTGGGGATTACAGTGGATGAGAAGCTGGATATGAGTCAACAGTGTGCCCTTGTTGCCAAGAAAGCTAACGGGATGTTGGGCTGCAAGATCTAGGCAAGGGCTTAAGTTTTGAGGATAAGAATTTTGACACGGATGTTAAACCTTATGATAATGCTACTTTTCAATTAATACCTGTAAACAGGTTTAAAGCTTATTACAGCAGAGAAACCATAAAAAACCTTGTTTGCTGTGTGTGAATGGGGAAACTGAGGCATGCTGCCTCATGGCCTTAATGGTTGGATGCCAAGAGAACTATAACACAAACTGCCTTCGTGCTAGTCAGTGACTAATCCTCTTGCAGTAAACTAAGAGGGGAGGTGTGACGCTCTGTACCCGGGGGAACACCCAGCACCTCCATGTACATCCTTGTAAAACGACTGTGTGGTATCCAATGCAAAGTGTGTCTTTGAAAGGCTCATGATGCACTGAGCATTGTTGTTACAGTAAGGTTATAGTAAGGTTATAATTTCATGTATGTAGTTATGAGGCTGAAAATGTATCCTCATGGTTTAAAATAAGCCCAGGCAAAAACTCTCCAAGAGCTGAGAGGCAGTTCACACCTCATCAGGGCATGTATGGGACAAACCCAGCCCAGCCTCACAGGAACAAAGGATGCTGGCCTAGACAGCAACAAAAGAATCTGTTGGACTCTCGAGGGAGTCATCCCCCTTCCTTTGGTCAGTTTGGAATTGCGATGAGGTAATGCTCACCTGACTCTGAAGCCAAGAGGGAAGAAAGAACATGATAAAAGGGAGAGATGTTTGCCATGCTCTTCCTCTCTCTTCCACCTACATCTACAGACACCACCTCCAAGCGACTGAAGCGCTGAGCAAAGGGAAGAGCCTGGCTGAAGAGCAACCAGCCAGCCTGTGGTGAGAAGCATGTAAGTTTGTAAGGGCACTGAAGGTGTTAAGATCAGCTTAGAATGCATTTTGCCTTTATTTCATTAGACCAAATCTGACTTATGTTTTGACTTATAATCACTTAAAATCTGTCTTTATAGTTAATAAATCTGTTTGTTTATTCTACCTGAAGCAGTGCGTTTGGTTTGAAGCGTGACAGAGACTCCCCTTGGGATAACAAGCTTGGTGCATATCAATCTCTTTGTTAAATTGACGAACTCATATAAGCTTGCAGCGTCCAGTGGGCATAACTGGACACTGCAAGACAGAGGTTCCTAGGGTTGGGTCTGGGACCGGAGATATTGTCTAGTGTCATTCAGTTGCATAATCCAAGAAGCAGCTTACATGCCAGAGGCTGTGTGTGAACAGCCCAGGAGTGGGGGTTCTCACAGCAGAGCAGGATAGGCTGGCTCCCAGAGAGTCAAGGATTGGAGTGACCTAACAGATCACTGGTCCAGACAACACCAGAGGGGAACGTCACAGGGAGGTCTAGGTTGGATATTAGGAAAAACTATTTCACTAGGAGGGTGGTGAAGCACTGGAATGGGTTACCTAGGGAGGTAGTGGAATCTCCATCCTTAGAGGTTATTAAGGCCCAGTTTGACAAAGCCCTGGCTGGGATGATGTAGTTGGGGTTGGTCCTGCTTTGAGCAGGGGGTTGGACTAGATGACCTCTTGAGGTCTCTTCCAACCTTAATCTTCTATGATTCCAAGGCCAGAAGGGACCATTGTAATCATCTAGTCCAGGGGTCGGCAACCTACGGGACGCGTGCCAAACATGGCACGCGAGCCGATTTTCGGCGGCACGCCGCTGCCTGCCAGCCCCAGCCCCACTCGCCCCCCCCGCCCAACGCTCTCCCCTGCGGGGGCAGGAGGCAGAAGCTTGGACCTGCGGCAGCCAAGCTCCCGCCTCCCCCGCTTCTTCCCCCAGCTTGGAGCTTTCCTGCCCCTCCTCCTCCCTCCCGACAACCAGCTGATGGCCGGGGAAGGGGGGCGGAGCCGAGCCGCAGCGTGCTCGCTACTCCGGAGACAGAGAAGAGGTAGGGACGGGGCCTTGGGGAAGCGGGTGGAACAGGCATATCCCTTCCAGCCCCCTGCCCTGAGCTGCTCAGGGCAGGGGGCTGGGAGCACCCCCACAACCCGAGCACCCCAGCCCTCACCCCTGAACCCCCAGCCCTCTGCCCTGTACCCCTGAACTCCCCCCCAACACCCAGCCTTCTGCCCTGTACCCCTGAACTCCCCCACACCCCCAGCCTTCTGCCCTGTACCCCCACACCCCCCCAGCCCTCTGCCCTGTACCCCCACACACCCCCAGCCCTCTGCCCTGTACCCCTGAATTCCCAACACCCAGCCTTCTGCCCTGTACCCCCCAACACCC
>QXTE01000364.1:719035-875735 GCA_003942145.1 Platysternon megacephalum | reverse complement strand
CTTCTGCCCTGTACCCCCACACCCCCCCAGCCCTCATCCCTGCCCCCCTCCTCCCCCCCAGGTCTGGGGTCCCAGCTGCCAGCCCCATGCCTTTTAAAAGATCAGCATTTTAATTTAATTTTAAATGAAGCTTCTTAAACGTTTTGAAAACCTTGTTTACTTTACATACAACAATAGTTTAATTATATAATATAGACTTATAGCGAGAGACCGTCTAAAAAACGTTAAAATGTATTACCGGCACGCGAAACCTTAAATTAAAGTGAATAAATGAAGACTCGGCACACCACTTCTGAAAGGTTGCCTACCCCTGATCTAGTCCGATCTTCTTTATAACACAGGTCATAGAACCTCCCCAAAATGATCTCTAGCTTTTAGAAAATAATTCCTAGCTTTTAGAAACACATCCAGTCTTGATTTAAAAATTATCAGTGACGGGGAATCCATCACAAAACTTGGTAAATTGTTCCAATGGTTACTTGCTCTCGCTGTTAAGAATTCAAGCCTTAGGGCATGTCTACACTTACCTCTGCAGCGATCGATCCAGCAGGGGTTGATTTATTGTGTTTAGTGAAGACACGATGAATCGACCGCCGAGCGCTCTTCCGTTGACTCCGGTGCTCCACCGGAGCGAGAGGCGCAGGTGGAGTCGATGGGGGAGCGTCAGCAGTCGACTTATCACAGTGAAGACACCGCAGTAAGTAGATCTAAGTATGTCGACTTAGAAGTAGATCTAAGTTACGAAGTTGCGTAACTTAGATCGAACCCCCCCACCAGTGTAGACCAGACCTTATTTTTAGTCTGAATTTGTCTAGCTCCAACCATCATGTTATATCTTTTTCTGATAGACTGAAGAGCCCATTATTAAATATTTGTTCCTCGGGCGCAATCACTCAAAGAAGCATTTCAGTAACAGCAGATAGGGCATTTTCAGAGAGATTGAACTAAAGATACTTATTTGTCTCCGCTACACTATTCATCTTCTTTTGGCATACAAACAATAAACATTCTGTTAAATAATATTATTTTCCAAATGTCAAGTAAAGATGAGACAAAATATCACCAAAATGTTTCAGAATTTAGAAAAAAGGCTTTACATACTGAAACAAAGAAACTATTAGATTAGTTTAATTAAATTTAGCAGTTCAATATTGTAAATAGGCAACATGAAATATACACCTCTACCTCGATATAACGCTGTCCTCGGGAGCCAAAAAATCTTACCGCGTTATAGGTGAAACCGTGTTACATTGAACTTGCTTTGATCCACTGGAGTGCGCAGGCCCCCCCTCCCCGGAGCACTGCTTTACCGCGTTATATCCAAAATCGCGTTATATCGGGTGGCGTTATATTGAGGTAGCGGTGTATTTGAATTTTGATAAAAACTTGCTGAAAGAGCAAAATTCAGTTGTAACCATGAAAAACAAAGTCAAAGAGTCTAATACTCATATTTATTGAAATGAAGATATACAATTATCGTTACCTGATTATTTCTCTCTCTCTCTCTCACAAAAATTATATTAAAATTAATGGATTTTTAAAGCCAGAAGCAACCATTATGATAATGTAGTCTGACCTCCTGCATAACACAAGGCAAAGAATCTCACCCAGTGATCCCTGCATCAAGCTCATAACTTCTGGTTGCACTACAGCATCTTTTAAAAACATATCCAATCTTTATTTAAAAGACTTCAAGTGATTGAGAATCCACCACATCCCTTGGTAAGTTATTCCATGGGTTAATTACCCTCACTGTTAAAAATTTGCAGTTTATTTCTAGTTTGAATTTGTCTAAAATTCAATGGTTGGAAGTTGAAGGAATGGTGTCATTAACATCGACTCCAATAAAAGCACTATTTCTTTTAAATGACCACGCTGTATAAAGCAAATTCTTTGGCCACCAACCTTATTTACAGCTTCCACGAGTGTTCTCATTTCCTTCTCAATATCACTGACAAACTTTAAATCTTTCCTGAAATAATAAAGAATTATAATTCACCTAGTATACAAGATAAGAGATAAATGCAGCATTTACCTACCACATATGTACATTGATAAATGCAATAATAAATTAGGAGGGAGAGGGTTAGAGTGAGCAGACAATCAGCACAGGGCAGAGAATGTTCAGCCAGAACCGTAGGAAGTTCTCTGTGTTTGGAGGTATCTGCTTTGGTTGCTTCTGCTCTTACAGGCTGAAATGTATGGCTGGCTCTTCTCTTCAGAGGGGCACCACCTGGGTCCTATTCCCCCATGGAGGGAGGGAGAGAGAGAGAGGAAGAGTGTGGTGTGGTTCCCTTGCACAGTTCTGGGTCCAGGTGATATAATACTGGATGTATTCTGGCTCTCTTTAGACACACTCCCCACTGCCTGAGAAACCAGGGAGAGGCCCGCTGAAGGATGTCTCCTTGTTTTAGGCTGTCTGTGCCGCACCCTGTGACAGGAAAAGGAGCTAAAGTGAATCCTGCTCCAGTGAGATCTATTGTGAGGGACCCAGTTTTCTGGCTGTACAAAATACAAAAATCTCTGAGTGTAGAGGAATCAATGCAAACTTACGGCTTGTTCTTTTTGGGGTTATGGTGCACTCTGTGAGCATGGGTGGGGTACCAAGCAATGAAGTTTTTTTTTTCCTGGTCTAATGCCACCTGGGACCCTTTGTGCTCAGGGAAGTAGAAGCTGAGGTAAACCCTGCCTACAAGGAGGCTGCATCCTATCTTTATCCATCAAGCTGTGAAACAGAGGAGGGACTGAAGCCACTGAATTCTCAGCCAAAGAGAAAGGATGGATCTGCTTCTGCTAAAAAAGGACAACCCTTGGGCAGTACAGCTGTGATGAGGCATATGCACAAGTGGTCAAAGTTAAGTTCTCACAACCATCCCTAATTTGGCACTTATTTTTTCAGTGTTTTACTTTGAAATCTTAATGGTTTGAATATTATTTTAAAATCTGTATACACACACATTGACTATCCATCACATTTACCAAAATATTAAATTATATCCTTTTCCTTCTTGAAAAAACAAATCTAAAATGGTATATAGTTCAAATAACATTACCTATGTGAAATACAATATATGAATTTAAAAGCTATATTAGACCTCCACTCCTTGGAGCATGCCTTACTTATGTGATTAGTGTGGAATGTTTCAGAGCTCAAAATTCAAGCTATTAAATTACTTTAATAGCAGCTGGTGTGTACTTGCATACTAATGAGGCATAACAGGGGTTATCTGCCTCAGTCATCCCTTTGTTATACAAAACAAGACAGAGAAATTACATCCCCAAATCTGAGGGAAAGGTGAATGAGTAGATGGGAATCCTAGAACTGCATCCTGTGAAGTCTCAAGTCCCTCCCAGTGGGAGTCAAGGGCATCTTGCAGACTTGAGCACACAGTAACCAATATATCTTCTAAGAACAAGAATTACGATAAGTAATTTTCTTTTTTCCAAGGAAACTCCAGGGTGTCCATGGAATTATTATTTTAAGTAGGAAGACCAGCAATGGTGTCTACAAATCTCAAACAGTGTGACATCAAATAGCAAGTAATAGTCAGACACGAAACTATAAAAATGTTCTCTCCACCCAAAATTATGTACATAAAAGGCTAGAGAATGGGAGTATTCATAACATAAAAAGGGGTTTGGGACACCAAAATACCACTGATAGGCCAAACTTGGATTCTTGATATGACTGAGTCCAAGCTGTAGTTCCTTAAAAGCATAATAGAAAACAATGCACGTCCCATGCTAATCTCATGAAAAGGAATTGATCTGAGGGGTCCAGTTGGCAGAGTAAGTACTTTTTGATCCACAAAAGGTATACCTAGTATTGAAGGGGAGATTCAATAAAGCAGATGTTATTTGGTATTTGATTTGGGGGTTTAAAACTGGGAATACAAATGGAATGAATACAGAAGGAGATTATGGGAGACAGGAGGGAATTAGGGAGGCAGTGGGGGATTGCTATTTTTCTTTATGAAAATTTACAAGCAGATGTTTATGTCATATGCACATATACAGTTATGAAAACAATACACTCAATAATAGGACATTTGCCATAAAGGGTTTATACGATCAGATAACCTCTTCACAGAGGATCCTTGGGCATTAGAAGCTTGATCCAAAGCTCACTCAAGTGAATGGAAAGACTTCCATTGATCTCAACAGGTCAGGGAAAAAAGTTAGTTGGTCTGATGATTTTAGTGATAATCTATTCAAGATCAGACCTAAGGTGTATATAATGTGTATGTAACCCCCCCACCTCCCCACATATTTATATTTTGGATATGTCAAATTATTACCAGTTTTTGATATCTTTGAATGTTAAAGGATTGAAGAAAAAAAAGCACTCTTGGAACTAAAAAACGCACACACACTATATTACTTCAAGAACTAATTTTCAGAAAGGGAACATTGTGGGCATGCGGGGTAATTCACAAAATTCCAAGACAAAATAGGCAAGGAAACAAGGGCAGCACTAACCTATCTATCCTAATAACTTAATAGTTAGGCTGCTGAAGAAAACTGCACCCAGAGGAGCAAGATTATACATTTTATTCACATGTACATCATTTATATTTAATGTCTACAAAAAAATCAGAGAAGGTTAAGTTCAATAAATCAGGATCTCAACAAGAATGTGCATCTTTGCTTCTGAAAGAAATATTTGATCTTTTATTAAAAAAAATGGAAAAATAGTCACGACAATAGGACCACCTGACTTGGCCTACCTCCAAGACCAACATATTTAAAGGTCTATGTGTTATTGGCTATTGTCTTGGAACTATGGGACAAGACTGAAAATCATTTAAACAGTATTATGTTAGGGGGAACTTGATGAATGTTAGAAACTTGTTTGAATTTTGTTTAAGAACTGAACTTTTGCTATATTTCAGATTGTGTCAAAACTGCTCAAAGTTACCTTGATTTTCAGTTAAGACTGTTTGGGGGAAAAGAGCTACTGGGAAACTCAGAGGATGGCTGTTCTTTCCTTCTTTTTTTTAAACACGTCAAGCCTAACAAATTGCAGGGAATGATGTTTTTGAGATTTTACCAATATACCGTAACCAGTCCTAGATTTGATTTTGTCTGATCAGATACTGGCACCTGCCACTGTGAGGGGGTACTTTGTCCAACAATGGTCCTGGACACCCAATCCAGCTTTTCCAAACTGACCTCAAATAGATCAAGAGATCTTGCCTATACAGAGAGAGGTCCACAACGCCATCTGGGAACTCTCAACAATCATATTCACCTTCCTCTGAACCAAAAGGACAATTTTCCTTTGCCCTTCTCCTATCTTCTATCTGTTTGGTAGGGGGAATTGTCTTGAAAAACAGTTTTGTAAGTAAGATGAGGACCTTTTAGTTGCAATTTATTATTTCAAATGGAGATTAAGAAACAAAGCTGGTTTTGTAAACTTCCATTTTTTTCTGCATGCTTAGGTTAATTAACTGCTGAAAAACTTCATTAATTCATCAGTGTTAACAATAAAAAGCTAAACAGATTTTCACACTATAACTTTGTTAATGTGTAAGTTTTCTACACACAGTCCACATTTTTCAAAAAGAGGGACCTAAATTTAGGCTCCTAATCCCATATTTGAGGTATCTAAGAGATTTTCAAAAGCATTTATGTGACTTATGAACGCAAGTCCAAATGATTTGAAGGTGCAAACCCTGATGAATGGCTGTAGCCTAGTTGAAGCATTCCTGACTTGTGAAAGGGATATTGAAGGGATATTGGAAGGGATATTGATTGGAAATATGGCAGGTGCTATTGCTTATCAGTTTTGTGTCTCTTTTGTATTGTTCTCACAATAAGGGTGTTAATGAGGCCCTGGACTTGTCTTTTTTAGCACAGATGAGCATTTTAACTATGAAAGTTTTTAGTAGAAAACATTCTTATGTAAAATCTGAAATTCTATGAACAATTAGAAAACTAAAGAAACAAGTATAAAACACAATTTAAGACTATAAAATGGGTAAAAAGAACTACTAATGTAAATAAATGTTTGATTTTTTAAAAGTAAATTAAAATTTAAAAAATCATTTAAAAATATTTTTTTGTAAAATATCACTTGAATCCACATAGTCATTGAAATAGGGCAATGTTAAGGTTGTGTGTGGGTGTAGTGTGGGAGACATTACCTTAACTCTAATTCCTAGTTTTCAGAAGTTTAGCAACCCTTTACATGATGGAAGGGTACAAGGCAGTGCTAGGTAACCTTAACACTGCATTCAAAGTTTTTTGCAAGTGATTTTCCCATTTAAAAAAAAATAGTGATAGTGAGGGACACAATCAAGGAGCAGCTGCGGGGAAACGAAGGGTGGCACAGAATGGGGCTCCCTGGGAACACCTCTGCTCCACTCAACTATCAGCTCCGCCCTCTTCCTGGCCCCTCCATGCTCCTACTAGGAACGGAACAGTAGAGAGGCTATAAGGAGTGAACTAGAGGCAAGAAGGGGAAGTAGAACTGGAGCTCCACAGTTCCAACCCAAATCTGGATCTAGAGTCTGGGGCTCTTTTTGGAGGGAAGCAGCACATTCATCTCAGATGAATCAGAACACTCCATGTAGATTAATTCAGCTTGAAACAATAGCTCTGAGAGGTGAGAACTGCCCCATTCATCTTGATTTAGTTGGGGTTGGTCCTGCTTTGAGCAGGGAGTTGGACTAGACCACCTGAGGTCCCTTCCAACCCTAATCTTCTAGGATTCTATGATTTCAATGATTGACCTCACTTCTGCTCCACTCTCAGCACTGTGGCTGTGGCAGGTAGTGAGGGATGCCCAGTCTAAGTTCCCTGCCCCAGTCACAGCAAGGGCACTTGTGGCATGTATGGAGCATGTCCATTGTTAGCTCCCCACCCCATAGCAGTGACCTCAAAGGGAGGCAAGCTAACTTATTCATGTGCTTTTGTCAATTCTACTAGGTGCCTGTTTGTATATCTGAATCATGGATTTTAAAGCACTTTCAAGCATTGTCTCTTAAGTTTGAGCAAAGCTCCCATGTTAACTGTGGTATGACAAGGGCCACCCCATAACAAATTACAAGGGTTAACTTAATAAATATACATAGTCATGTCAGACTATTTAATAAAACCTTAAGACACAGTGACAGCTATGGGGTGCAAAAGTAACAATGTTGTAACCATGTATTCCAACAAATACCTTGCATCTTCTTTTAAATTATCACTGTACTTTGATCCAGAAGAACGGATATTAAAAGGGTCAGAATTATCACGGATATGGAGAGCTTCAGCAAAGCGTCTGCAATTTAGAAAACAAAATTTTTAATTTAAAGATGGCTTTTCAATGACAAACTGATCCACTACAGAGAGGGACCAGTGCTACAGATAAACAGCTTTTTGCAGAAAACTCCCTAGTTGATATACAGTAACTCCTCACTTAACGTTGTAGTTATGTTCCTGAAAAATGCGACTTTAAGCGAAACGATGATAAGCGAATCCAATTTCCCCATAAGAATTAATGTAAATGAGGGGGTTAGGTTCCAGGGAAATTTTTTTCACCAGACAAAAGACTATATTATATATATATATATATACACACACACACACAGAGTATAAGTTTTAAACAAACAATTTAATACTGGTACACAGTGATGATGATTGTGAAACTTGGTTGAGGTGGAGGAGTCAGAGGGTGGGATATTTCCCTTACTGCTAAATGATGAACTAGCAATTGGCTGAGCCCTCAAGGGTTAACACTCTCACTCTGCAAGGCAGCAGGAATGGAGGGAGATATGCGCATTTCCCTTAAGTACACTGCCTTGTTAATTAGATCAGCTTGCTGAGAGCGCAGCTGCTGCAAGCTCCCTCCGTCCTGAGCCTTGCTCTATGGAAGATGGGGTAAGNGCCAAAAAATCTTACCGCGTTATAGGTGAAACCGTGTTACATTGAACTTGCTTTGATCCACTGGAGTGCGCAGGCCCCCCCTCCCCGGAGCACTGCTTTACCGCGTTATATCCAAAATCGCGTTATATCGGGTGGCGTTATATTGAGGTAGCGGTGTATTTGAATTTTGATAAAAACTTGCTGAAAGAGCAAAATTCAGTTGTAACCATGAAAAACAAAGTCAAAGAGTCTAATACTCATATTTATTGAAATGAAGATATACAATTATCGTTACCTGATTATTTCTCTCTCTCTCTCTCACAAAAATTATATTAAAATTAATGGATTTTTAAAGCCAGAAGCAACCATTATGATAATGTAGTCTGACCTCCTGCATAACACAAGGCAAAGAATCTCACCCAGTGATCCCTGCATCAAGCTCATAACTTCTGGTTGCACTACAGCATCTTTTAAAAACATATCCAATCTTTATTTAAAAGACTTCAAGTGATTGAGAATCCACCACATCCCTTGGTAAGTTATTCCATGGGTTAATTACCCTCACTGTTAAAAATTTGCAGTTTATTTCTAGTTTGAATTTGTCTAAAATTCAATGGTTGGAAGTTGAAGGAATGGTGTCATTAACATCGACTCCAATAAAAGCACTATTTCTTTTAAATGACCACGCTGTATAAAGCAAATTCTTTGGCCACCAACCTTATTTACAGCTTCCACGAGTGTTCTCATTTCCTTCTCAATATCACTGACAAACTTTAAATCTTTCCTGAAATAATAAAGAATTATAATTCACCTAGTATACAAGATAAGAGATAAATGCAGCATTTACCTACCACATATGTACATTGATAAATGCAATAATAAATTAGGAGGGAGAGGGTTAGAGTGAGCAGACAATCAGCACAGGGCAGAGAATGTTCAGCCAGAACCGTAGGAAGTTCTCTGTGTTTGGAGGTATCTGCTTTGGTTGCTTCTGCTCTTACAGGCTGAAATGTATGGCTGGCTCTTCTCTTCAGAGGGGCACCACCTGGGTCCTATTCCCCCATGGAGGGAGGGAGAGAGAGAGAGGAAGAGTGTGGTGTGGTTCCCTTGCACAGTTCTGGGTCCAGGTGATATAATACTGGATGTATTCTGGCTCTCTTTAGACACACTCCCCACTGCCTGAGAAACCAGGGAGAGGCCCGCTGAAGGATGTCTCCTTGTTTTAGGCTGTCTGTGCCGCACCCTGTGACAGGAAAAGGAGCTAAAGTGAATCCTGCTCCAGTGAGATCTATTGTGAGGGACCCAGTTTTCTGGCTGTACAAAATACAAAAATCTCTGAGTGTAGAGGAATCAATGCAAACTTACGGCTTGTTCTTTTTGGGGTTATGGTGCACTCTGTGAGCATGGGTGGGGTACCAAGCAATGAAGTTTTTTTTTTCCTGGTCTAATGCCACCTGGGACCCTTTGTGCTCAGGGAAGTAGAAGCTGAGGTAAACCCTGCCTACAAGGAGGCTGCATCCTATCTTTATCCATCAAGCTGTGAAACAGAGGAGGGACTGAAGCCACTGAATTCTCAGCCAAAGAGAAAGGATGGATCTGCTTCTGCTAAAAAAGGACAACCCTTGGGCAGTACAGCTGTGATGAGGCATATGCACAAGTGGTCAAAGTTAAGTTCTCACAACCATCCCTAATTTGGCACTTATTTTTTCAGTGTTTTACTTTGAAATCTTAATGGTTTGAATATTATTTTAAAATCTGTATACACACACATTGACTATCCATCACATTTACCAAAATATTAAATTATATCCTTTTCCTTCTTGAAAAAACAAATCTAAAATGGTATATAGTTCAAATAACATTACCTATGTGAAATACAATATATGAATTTAAAAGCTATATTAGACCTCCACTCCTTGGAGCATGCCTTACTTATGTGATTAGTGTGGAATGTTTCAGAGCTCAAAATTCAAGCTATTAAATTACTTTAATAGCAGCTGGTGTGTACTTGCATACTAATGAGGCATAACAGGGGTTATCTGCCTCAGTCATCCCTTTGTTATACAAAACAAGACAGAGAAATTACATCCCCAAATCTGAGGGAAAGGTGAATGAGTAGATGGGAATCCTAGAACTGCATCCTGTGAAGTCTCAAGTCCCTCCCAGTGGGAGTCAAGGGCATCTTGCAGACTTGAGCACACAGTAACCAATATATCTTCTAAGAACAAGAATTACGATAAGTAATTTTCTTTTTTCCAAGGAAACTCCAGGGTGTCCATGGAATTATTATTTTAAGTAGGAAGACCAGCAATGGTGTCTACAAATCTCAAACAGTGTGACATCAAATAGCAAGTAATAGTCAGACACGAAACTATAAAAATGTTCTCTCCACCCAAAATTATGTACATAAAAGGCTAGAGAATGGGAGTATTCATAACATAAAAAGGGGTTTGGGACACCAAAATACCACTGATAGGCCAAACTTGGATTCTTGATATGACTGAGTCCAAGCTGTAGTTCCTTAAAAGCATAATAGAAAACAATGCACGTCCCATGCTAATCTCATGAAAAGGAATTGATCTGAGGGGTCCAGTTGGCAGAGTAAGTACTTTTTGATCCACAAAAGGTATACCTAGTATTGAAGGGGAGATTCAATAAAGCAGATGTTATTTGGTATTTGATTTGGGGGTTTAAAACTGGGAATACAAATGGAATGAATACAGAAGGAGATTATGGGAGACAGGAGGGAATTAGGGAGGCAGTGGGGGATTGCTATTTTTCTTTATGAAAATTTACAAGCAGATGTTTATGTCATATGCACATATACAGTTATGAAAACAATACACTCAATAATAGGACATTTGCCATAAAGGGTTTATACGATCAGATAACCTCTTCACAGAGGATCCTTGGGCATTAGAAGCTTGATCCAAAGCTCACTCAAGTGAATGGAAAGACTTCCATTGATCTCAACAGGTCAGGGAAAAAAGTTAGTTGGTCTGATGATTTTAGTGATAATCTATTCAAGATCAGACCTAAGGTGTATATAATGTGTATGTAACCCCCCCACCTCCCCACATATTTATATTTTGGATATGTCAAATTATTACCAGTTTTTGATATCTTTGAATGTTAAAGGATTGAAGAAAAAAAAGCACTCTTGGAACTAAAAAACGCACACACACTATATTACTTCAAGAACTAATTTTCAGAAAGGGAACATTGTGGGCATGCGGGGTAATTCACAAAATTCCAAGACAAAATAGGCAAGGAAACAAGGGCAGCACTAACCTATCTATCCTAATAACTTAATAGTTAGGCTGCTGAAGAAAACTGCACCCAGAGGAGCAAGATTATACATTTTATTCACATGTACATCATTTATATTTAATGTCTACAAAAAAATCAGAGAAGGTTAAGTTCAATAAATCAGGATCTCAACAAGAATGTGCATCTTTGCTTCTGAAAGAAATATTTGATCTTTTATTAAAAAAAATGGAAAAATAGTCACGACAATAGGACCACCTGACTTGGCCTACCTCCAAGACCAACATATTTAAAGGTCTATGTGTTATTGGCTATTGTCTTGGAACTATGGGACAAGACTGAAAATCATTTAAACAGTATTATGTTAGGGGGAACTTGATGAATGTTAGAAACTTGTTTGAATTTTGTTTAAGAACTGAACTTTTGCTATATTTCAGATTGTGTCAAAACTGCTCAAAGTTACCTTGATTTTCAGTTAAGACTGTTTGGGGGAAAAGAGCTACTGGGAAACTCAGAGGATGGCTGTTCTTTCCTTCTTTTTTTTAAACACGTCAAGCCTAACAAATTGCAGGGAATGATGTTTTTGAGATTTTACCAATATACCGTAACCAGTCCTAGATTTGATTTTGTCTGATCAGATACTGGCACCTGCCACTGTGAGGGGGTACTTTGTCCAACAATGGTCCTGGACACCCAATCCAGCTTTTCCAAACTGACCTCAAATAGATCAAGAGATCTTGCCTATACAGAGAGAGGTCCACAACGCCATCTGGGAACTCTCAACAATCATATTCACCTTCCTCTGAACCAAAAGGACAATTTTCCTTTGCCCTTCTCCTATCTTCTATCTGTTTGGTAGGGGGAATTGTCTTGAAAAACAGTTTTGTAAGTAAGATGAGGACCTTTTAGTTGCAATTTATTATTTCAAATGGAGATTAAGAAACAAAGCTGGTTTTGTAAACTTCCATTTTTTTCTGCATGCTTAGGTTAATTAACTGCTGAAAAACTTCATTAATTCATCAGTGTTAACAATAAAAAGCTAAACAGATTTTCACACTATAACTTTGTTAATGTGTAAGTTTTCTACACACAGTCCACATTTTTCAAAAAGAGGGACCTAAATTTAGGCTCCTAATCCCATATTTGAGGTATCTAAGAGATTTTCAAAAGCATTTATGTGACTTATGAACGCAAGTCCAAATGATTTGAAGGTGCAAACCCTGATGAATGGCTGTAGCCTAGTTGAAGCATTCCTGACTTGTGAAAGGGATATTGAAGGGATATTGGAAGGGATATTGATTGGAAATATGGCAGGTGCTATTGCTTATCAGTTTTGTGTCTCTTTTGTATTGTTCTCACAATAAGGGTGTTAATGAGGCCCTGGACTTGTCTTTTTTAGCACAGATGAGCATTTTAACTATGAAAGTTTTTAGTAGAAAACATTCTTATGTAAAATCTGAAATTCTATGAACAATTAGAAAACTAAAGAAACAAGTATAAAACACAATTTAAGACTATAAAATGGGTAAAAAGAACTACTAATGTAAATAAATGTTTGATTTTTTAAAAGTAAATTAAAATTTAAAAAATCATTTAAAAATATTTTTTTGTAAAATATCACTTGAATCCACATAGTCATTGAAATAGGGCAATGTTAAGGTTGTGTGTGGGTGTAGTGTGGGAGACATTACCTTAACTCTAATTCCTAGTTTTCAGAAGTTTAGCAACCCTTTACATGATGGAAGGGTACAAGGCAGTGCTAGGTAACCTTAACACTGCATTCAAAGTTTTTTGCAAGTGATTTTCCCATTTAAAAAAAAATAGTGATAGTGAGGGACACAATCAAGGAGCAGCTGCGGGGAAACGAAGGGTGGCACAGAATGGGGCTCCCTGGGAACACCTCTGCTCCACTCAACTATCAGCTCCGCCCTCTTCCTGGCCCCTCCATGCTCCTACTAGGAACGGAACAGTAGAGAGGCTATAAGGAGTGAACTAGAGGCAAGAAGGGGAAGTAGAACTGGAGCTCCACAGTTCCAACCCAAATCTGGATCTAGAGTCTGGGGCTCTTTTTGGAGGGAAGCAGCACATTCATCTCAGATGAATCAGAACACTCCATGTAGATTAATTCAGCTTGAAACAATAGCTCTGAGAGGTGAGAACTGCCCCATTCATCTTGATTTAGTTGGGGTTGGTCCTGCTTTGAGCAGGGAGTTGGACTAGACCACCTGAGGTCCCTTCCAACCCTAATCTTCTAGGATTCTATGATTTCAATGATTGACCTCACTTCTGCTCCACTCTCAGCACTGTGGCTGTGGCAGGTAGTGAGGGATGCCCAGTCTAAGTTCCCTGCCCCAGTCACAGCAAGGGCACTTGTGGCATGTATGGAGCATGTCCATTGTTAGCTCCCCACCCCATAGCAGTGACCTCAAAGGGAGGCAAGCTAACTTATTCATGTGCTTTTGTCAATTCTACTAGGTGCCTGTTTGTATATCTGAATCATGGATTTTAAAGCACTTTCAAGCATTGTCTCTTAAGTTTGAGCAAAGCTCCCATGTTAACTGTGGTATGACAAGGGCCACCCCATAACAAATTACAAGGGTTAACTTAATAAATATACATAGTCATGTCAGACTATTTAATAAAACCTTAAGACACAGTGACAGCTATGGGGTGCAAAAGTAACAATGTTGTAACCATGTATTCCAACAAATACCTTGCATCTTCTTTTAAATTATCACTGTACTTTGATCCAGAAGAACGGATATTAAAAGGGTCAGAATTATCACGGATATGGAGAGCTTCAGCAAAGCGTCTGCAATTTAGAAAACAAAATTTTTAATTTAAAGATGGCTTTTCAATGACAAACTGATCCACTACAGAGAGGGACCAGTGCTACAGATAAACAGCTTTTTGCAGAAAACTCCCTAGTTGATATACAGTAACTCCTCACTTAACGTTGTAGTTATGTTCCTGAAAAATGCGACTTTAAGCGAAACGATGATAAGCGAATCCAATTTCCCCATAAGAATTAATGTAAATGAGGGGGTTAGGTTCCAGGGAAATTTTTTTCACCAGACAAAAGACTATATTATATATATATATATATACACACACACACACAGAGTATAAGTTTTAAACAAACAATTTAATACTGGTACACAGTGATGATGATTGTGAAACTTGGTTGAGGTGGAGGAGTCAGAGGGTGGGATATTTCCCTTACTGCTAAATGATGAACTAGCAATTGGCTGAGCCCTCAAGGGTTAACACTCTCACTCTGCAAGGCAGCAGGAATGGAGGGAGATATGCGCATTTCCCTTAAGTACACTGCCTTGTTAATTAGATCAGCTTGCTGAGAGCGCAGCTGCTGCAAGCTCCCTCCGTCCTGAGCCTTGCTCTATGGAAGATGGGGTAAGTGGGGTGCAGGAGCAGGGGGACACCCTGACATTAGCCCCCCTCTTCCTTCCCCCCCCCCCGGCACAGCAAGCAGGAGTCTCGGGGAGCAGCTCCAAGGCAGAGGGGGGAGGGACTCCAGGCAGCTGCTGCACAGGGAACTTAGGGGAGTGGGGAGCTGATAGGGGGCTGCCAGTCCACCCTGGTTCCAAGCCCCCACCAGCTAGCTGCAACGGGCTGCTCTTCCTGCAAGCAGTAGACAAAGCAGGCGGCTGCCAAACGACGTTAGAAAGGAGCATTACACAACTTTAAACGAGCATATACCCTAATTGATCAGCAACGTAACAACAAAACAACGTTAACCGGGACGATTTTAAGTGAGGAGTTACTGTATTTGGAGCTATTTCATTAAATTAGAAATAATCTGAGAAGACTTTGGATGGGAAAGGCATAAGATTTTAGAACATGTTTCTAAAATTAATAGTTTATTTATCATCTAGTACAGAATGCTAAGGAGATGATCTTGACATTTTATCAGTTCTCTCCTTCACATGGAAAAATTATCTTTTCCATACAGCTTAGATACATCAAGTTAATACTTTTGTGAAAAAGTATACCAACCCACCTGTTCCTTTCAAGGGCGAAACACTCTTCATTACACTGCAACCTGGATTATCAAAGAAAAACAACAACACTAAAACACCTCTGCATGCATGTTTTTATGGCAAGATTATTTGATTACAATCACACAATTACAAGTAGTTAAAGGGTCTGAGTCAATATCCACTGAGAGCAATGGAAAAGTTTTCCTTGACTTCAATGTGTATTGAATCAGGTCCTAAACAATTAGCTCCTGGCTTCTAATCTAAACAAACTTTTACATTCAAACAAACAAACAAGCAAACTCTCTCTCGCTATGCTAAAAGAAGATTAAGGTTGCAAAGTTAACGGGCTCAAAATCTAAGAAATGCTAGAATTAAAGTTGACTATGGAATCTTCATTCAGCCCCCTTGTGTGTATTTATTAAGGGCATGCTTCTGCAAAGCCTATGACAGAGTCCTATCCAATACCACATAGGAAGTCTGTGACCAAGCTAGGAATAGAGCGCAGCTATTGTGCATCTCAGTCTGTGCTATCTACATTCAACCTAAAGATTACCTTGGATTCAGTTAAGGGGTAACTGAAATTCTATGGTCTATGACATATAGGAGATCAGACTAAAGAACAGTATGTGTCTCTCTGCAAAACTAAACTGGTCAATCTCATATGTAAGAGCAGACATAAAGTGAGAATAGGACTAACATTGGTGAACAGATGGCCTTGCTGCACTGCAGAGTCCAGATGTGAGGTGGCAAAGTTTCTCAGTGCTCTGCTGATGTTGTCAAGGTTCACATTCACAAAGATAATGAGCTTCATGAATCAGCTCATGATTTGATAGTCACCAATGGCCTCTGGCAGGTGGTTACTGGTTTAAATGGTCGTTGCCCTTAATCTAGTATTTGGGTTGGGACTATGGATGAGGAAATTAGCTATTCTATCCCTGTATCATTACCTCCGAAGGTTTAGGCCTGGGACTTCGTTTTGATGATCCATCCTCTGAAACTGATGGATCCAGACCACACTATCAATGGCTTCTTCCTCACAGATCACACTGGAGGTTTACAGAAGATCTGTGACTGATGAAGCAAGAAGAGGAAGATGAATTCTGGTTGCAGATGTCTTAGCTTGTCTCGGAACCCTCTTCAATTTATCAACATCATTCTTGAACTGTAGACATCAGAACTGGACACAGTACTCCAGCAGCGGTCACACCAATGTCAAATATAGAGGTAAAATAACCTCTCTACTCCTACTCAAGATTCCCCAGTTTATTCATCCCAGGATTGTATTAAATTTTTTGGCCACAGCATCACACTGGGAGCTCACATTCAGCTGATTATCCACCATAACCCCCAAATCTTTTTCAAGAGTCACTGCTTCCCAGGATAGAGTTCCCCATCCTGTAAGTATGCCATACACTCTTCATTGCTAGATATATATACACTCATTTAGCCATATGAAAATCCATATTGTTTGCTTGTACTCAGTTTATCAAGCAAATCCAGATTGCTCTGAATCAGTGACCTTTCCTCTTCATTATTTATCACTCCCAACCAAACCAACCCTGATATATTGGGGTTTACAATAGTGGTCACTGCTCGGTGTGATCAATTTGTTGAAAGAGGTAATTGATTATATAATTGATGATTATTAGTTGTGCAGCCATGCAGTTCCAGAGTTCTTCAAGGTATCGACAAAGTCACATCATGTCTTACTTGCACAAACCGAATGGAAGGGACCTTTCTTTGACCTCCCCACTCTTTCCATCTGTTTTGTTTTTGATTCACATACACATTTGCAGTTCCACGTTTCAATACATTGCCTTTTCACAAACAGTTTACTTGGCAGTATCTGAGAGATGCCAACTTTAGCAGCAGCTTCCTGATAATTACTCTTTTGATTACAGTATCCAACAATGCTGATAATAGCAACAGGAGAAAAGTGTGTGCTTCCTCAACAGCAGTGACTCAAAGCAGGCAATGGCTCTCTAACAGACAAGCAGCAGTGCTGCAAGCTTCCTCAGGAGCAGTGTCTGGCCCAAGGAAGGCCCTGTCTCTATAATAAGCAGACTCCCTCAATCCTCTCAGCAGGAGAAAGAGGCTCAGTGGCCTATCATGCAAAAGACTTGTTACAATATCTAACTTTTCTTTTCTTCCACATAAAAGAAGAATGAGATGGTTAACTTGTAGATTTTTTTCAATAAAGACCATTATGCTTCAAAGATTTCAATGGTTAATTTCCAAGAAGTCAATTAAGGCACTCCCCAAAGCTCATTCGTAGACCATCAATGGTCTGCAGATTATGGGTTGAGAATCACTGCCCTAATAAACTAGACAAAAGTTAACTATATGCAAATGTGGGAATAACCCAAACCAGAGGTTTCTTCAGTTCTGAGAGGACACATTTGCAGTAAGATCAAGTTGTTTGTTCTCACATACAGAAAAAAATCTATTTTGGAGACTGATGAGAATTAGCAAGCAGTCCATCCAAGAAAAAAAAAAAAAAAAGGTTGGGGAGGGAAAAGAAAGAAGGAAATGAGATTTAAAGGGAGAATAGCAGATTGGAGGATGCAGTGACCAAGTGCAGCATCTGAAGAAGCTGTTATATATACTTTGTATTGATTTGTATGTAGAGATTACCAGCTGGTTTGTGTCCAAAAAGCAGAGAGATCTTGTAAAATATTCTTAGACTAGACACTTTCTACCTTTTGTATAAACAGACTAATCTGGAGAGGGCTGTCCCAGTACTTTGAGTGTGTTCTTTCCAGGAGAGAAGACAAATAAAACATCTGATTTTCTAAAAGATTTAGTCCTGTCCAGGTACAATTTGATCGCTCTTTAAACATTCAAATGGTGCAATCTGATCTCTTGAAGATGAAAAAGTTTACGATAAAACGTGAGAGAATGTGGTCCTGATGAGGAGTTTTTCTTGGACTGTAGATTACTCAATACCTTATGCTTCTGTTATTAGAGTCAGAATATCTTGAAACTATTTGAAATCTTCTAAGGGAGAAACTGGAGTACTCTATCATGATGTCCTTGGGAGAAGAGAAGGAATTCTGAGGATTCTGGCCTACAGGCACTGCTCCAGCTTGTTATCCAAACAGGAAGATTCTGTGTCCTCTACCTGAAGTGCTAATGAAACCATGACTGATGTTATTCAGGAGCTGAACCTACTATGGTTTATTTACGAACTGTAGGTGCTGGGGGTATAATTGCTCTAGGGCAGTGGTCCCCAACCTTTTTCGTCTGGTGAGCAACGGAGGACCGTGGCGGCGGACGAGCATCTGCCGAAATGCCGCCGACAAGCGGCAACGTCAATAGGCGTCGCCGCCGAAATGCCACCGACAAGCAGCAGCATCCAGAGGCGTCGCCGCCGAAAATCAGTGGCATTTTGGTGGCGACGCATCTGGATGACGCTGCTTCTCGGTGGCATTTTGGCGGATGCTCGTCCGTCGGCCAATACGCGGGCGCACTTAGATGCCATGGCGCCCACGGGCACCACGTTGGGGACCCCTGCTCTAGGGTTCTTTCAGTGATTGTGGTTCAGAAATGTTGAGTTCACAGAAGTGGCATTGGTTGAGACTCCATAACAGGGTAGTTAGTCTGGGGGTTCCTCTGAAGGAGGGTCCATGCTGGCAAGGCACCCCATAGAGGCCCAACTCCATAAGGGTAAGGCAGGGGGAAAAGCTCTTAAAGTGGGTAAGGGTAAGGAGATGAAAATCACATCAAATACCTGGATTCAGAGGGAGGAACCAGGTGGGTTTTTTGTTCAAAAGTTGAGATGCTTTGGAATAGGAGTCAGAGGTGTGTAGAACCCGCACATTCGGTGTTGTATGTGAATTTTCAGAACTAATGAAGCTATAGGCTTTGGTTTTGGAGTGATAGAAAGCCTTTGACTTGAGTGAACTGAAATTTCCTCCTGTGAAATGAAGGACTCATTTGGATCATCACTAATCAATCAAGACTGGTGGTTCCAGGTAAGGAACTGATCTGAGAACCTATGCTATGGTAAGAGATTGAGGCAAACCTTGCAACACTAGGGAGTTCAATAAAGGCACCAAAGTACACTTCCATACTGGGGAATGCCTTCCATTGCAAAACCAGAGGCAACAATGTGAGCACCAGCTTGTGTCTTGGTGCCAGCAATAGCAACTTGCTCTTTGGCACTGGGGCCCCTTGTGTTTCCAAGATATTTACAGTTCCAGCCTTCTTGGAATCATAACAAGGAGCCTTTATTATCTCTCTGACTTCTTCAAAAGAGGAGAGCCTCAGAAGTGAGACTGTCAAAATCCAGACAAAGCTGCAGTAAAAATCTGCTCACTGTGCACAGAAACAGCAGATAGGTTGCCTCCCTGCGGCTCAGCAGGCACCACAGCTGAGAAACAATTTATGCAATCCCTACACTCTGGCCAGATATGTGAGAATACAAATAAGCTGTGCTGAGGGGCCATGTGAGGGGTGCAAATTGCCTGACACTTAGTAGCCCTGGGCTGCAAAAAAATTCTGACTTTTTTTTTTGGCTCTTAGGCTTGTTTTTTAATGACTGTTAGTGACAAACCCAATTTTGAGAGGACCACAAAGTTATCTGACTGGATTAAAAACAAACAAACACAGGAAATGTTAAATATGTAATTTTCAGGAGCTCTCTGAAGCCATGGCTGCAGAGGCACACATCCTTGTTCCATATCTGAACTACAATTCGGACAGCAGCATGCCTGCATTCAATACAGTAGGGAAATCATTCTATATAATAATAATAATAATAATAAAAATAATAATAAAAATAAAAATAAAAAAAACCAAACAACCCACCCCACAAAGATTTGAAGATTCTTATGGAAACTGAATGAGAATCCTAAAATATCAGTATTGTTAAATACAGACAGGCTGTTAAAAGTTTTCCTGATTTTATTTTGGACTTTACCCGCAATTTTTTCAGCAACATACACATTTCAGTTCAACATTTATAGATTGCTAGAACCCCTCCCATGCTTGATTCTTCATGATTACCTTGTTTGCTTCATTTCTTTTTTGGTAATCAGCCTACTGATTTCCACTGAGTCTCCAAGTTGCAGGTCTGTTAGTTTAGTGGCTATGGATATAGCAGCTATTCTGGAAGAAAAAAACCCATTAGATTTTACTTAATTCATATGCAAAAAGATCACTTGGCAAATAGCATGGAACTACAGACTAGTAGTCCAGGTGAGACACCAGAGAAATAAATAAGTTCAAGGAGCCTGCCATTATACTCCATACCACTACTTTAAGGTTATGAAGCAATAGCAATGTGAAAAGAATTCTTCATATCCCTGTTAAAAAAAATGTAAAACAGCTGTCACATTTCAACCCTCATATAACTGTATTTTAATTGTGGATAACAAACCCTGAAAATACAGCCTATAACACACTTTGGAAACATTTTAGGAAGAAAAGCATTACACAAACTGTAATGAAACAGTAGCAACTCTATAGGTAAAAGTTTGAGACAATTTCCATTCTAACCCTGCTCTTGATCACTCCGACCACCCATATCTAACTTTCTGTGAAGAAAAAACAACAACGCTGATTTTCTTCCTGAAATTTCTCATGTTTATAGTGAATCATAAAAGGTGAATTTCTGAAGAAAATTTGAAGTTAATATGGCATGCCAATTTTGAAATAAATCTGAAAAGGAAGAATTCTGTCTTACTTGAGAATTTTCTCTCTTGCCACTCTTCACGTCAGACAGTCCCCACAGTGGAGTGCCACTGTCAGACTATCTGAGATGGAGGGTCCTAGAAAGAAAATACTCAGGTAAGAGAATTTTCCCTTCTTCATTTCCTTCATATGCCAATCTTCACAGAGGCATGCAGAAAGCAGTTGATCATCCTTAGGGAGGGAGGGGAGGATACAACTCAACTATGTAAAAAATTAAGACACTGGGAGGCACCATGTTCCATAACAGACTTCTACTAAATGCATCAGCAGAGGAAAGGATGTTGATTATACTATTTTGTGAAAGTGTGGATGGAAGACCATATAATGGCCCTTACAGACCTCATCATCCATGAAATTGCTGCTCCTTCCACAGAGTAAGCAGTATTGGAAGGAGCTTTGAATGCCTTGTGTATACACAAACACCTTTACCCCATTGACAGCCTTTTCACATCCAACTTATGCCCTTCCATTACCTTAGAACAGGTGTAGTCAATTATTTTTTGTCAATGTCCAAATTTCTTGGTCAAGGTCCAGACTCCACAGAAAATAATTAAAAAACCCACAACAATGAAAAGATTTTTGGGTCTGTTCAAAAGTGTCTGGTGGTCCGAATTTGCCCTATTGACTACCCTTGCCTTAGAACAGGGGTCGGCAACCTATGGCACGCGAGCCGATTTTGGGTGGCACGCCGCTGCCTGCCGCAGTCCCAGCCCCACTCAGCCCCCCCGCCCACCGCTCTCCCCTGCAGGGGCAGGAGGCAGAAGCTTGGTCCTGCGGCAGCCAAGCTTCTCCCCCCCGCTTCTTCCCCCCGCTTGGAGCTTTCCTGCCCCTCCTCCTCCCTCCCGGGAAGGGGGGCGGAGCCGAGCCGCAGTGTGCTCGCTGCTCCGTAGAGGAGACCGAGAAGAGGTAGGGACGGGGCCTTGGGGAAGGGGGTGGAACAGGGTATATCCCTTCCAGCCCCCCGCCATGAGCCGCTCAGGGCAGGGGGCTGGGAGCACCCCAGCCCTCTGCCCTCACCCCTGAACCACCCCCCCACACACCCAGCCTTCTGCCCTGAACCCACCCCCCCACACACCCAGCCTTCTGTCCTGCACCCCCACAGACCCCCAGGCTTCTGCCCTGATCCCTGAACTCCCTCCCCACCCCCAGACTTCTGCCCTGAACCCCCCCACGCCCCCAGCCCTCTGCCCTGTACCCCTGAACTCCCCCACACCCCCAGCCTTCTGCCCTGAACCCCCCCACGCCCCCAGCCCTCTGCCCTGTACCCCTGACCTCCCCCACACCCCCAGTCTTCTGCCCTGCACCCCCACAGCCCTCATCCCTCTGCCCTGTCCCCCCCCCCCAGGTCTGGGGTCCCAGCTGCCAGCCCCATGCCAGCCAGCGTCCCGGCCGCAGGCCGCGCTCAACCCGCTGCAGGCTTAGGTGAACAGAACCCCAGGCTGGCAGCTTAAAATCAGCATTTTAACTTAATTTTAAATGAAGCTTCTTAAACATTTTGAAAACCTTGTTTACTTTACATACAACAATAGTTTAGTTATATAATATAGACTTATAGAGAGAGACCTTCTCAAAAACGTTAAAATGTATTACCGGCACGTGAAACCCTAAATTAAAGTGAATAAATGAAGACTCGGCACACCGCTTCTGAAAGGTTGCCTACCCCTGCCTTAGAATGTTTTAATTCAACCAGAGTGACAACACTACTTTCTATTATAGGAAGAAGAAGATGGTGACCTTGGAAATGAAGTCTTGGTCAGTTCAAAGAACTGTACGGGGAGATGTCAGCAAACCAGTAAAGTGCCTAAAACCACTATGGCTTATTGCTAAAAGCAGCCAAGTCAGCAGGCTGTAAATTGGCCATGCCGCAGCCTCAGCTTGACCAAGGCAGGAGAGGAGGGGTTTTTGGGTACCACAGAAAGGGCAGCTTGACCCCGCATCCTTCCTGATAAGAATTGTGTTGAAGTTGCTGATACATGCATTTTAGAAGAGCAGAATGTGCCCCCAGGAATGTCTATTAGGGCCTCAAGGTTGCAAACTCTGGAAAAACCCACACCTGGTTAATCGATAATCAGAAGGAACCTCTTGCTTGACCATTGAAACTGCTTGCTTGACAAGTTTTCTTTAAGGGACATGTCATTCTATTACTAATGTATAAATAAGGGGAAAAGGTTTGAGGTACTTGGACTCTTCTGGACTCTCCCTCTGGATACAACTTGCGGTCCCCACCAGCAGACGGAAGATTTGGCCACCGGAAGCCTGCTGCTGTGCCACTCGAGAGCTACACTCAGCTTTGGTAATTATCAAGGGTTGGGGGTGTTTTACTAACCTGTTGCGGACGTGTGTAAGTGCGAGACTAAGCAAAGTTTAGCTTTACGTGAAAGCACTCTTGTGTTGTCCTGTTTGTGCCAGCCATCTATTGATCGGACGGCCGTGTCTCCCGATTTACTTCCTGACACCACCTCGCACAGAGTAAAAGTTACCAAGAGCTTTGGGTTGAAAGAACCCCGGGTAACAGAACTATCATATTTGACAAAATATGTGCAACTCAGGTATCATTGAGAGCATGGCAAGCTTTAAAATCCCCCTGGCCAAGGAAGGTGGTTCTTAAAGGTACAGCAAAATGTCTATACCATCTGTAAATCAGGCTATCCTCTTGCCTTTAGGGCCCCCTTGAAGTCTTAAAACCCCTCACAAGATGTTCTTCCCTGAAAGATCTTCTAAAGAAAGGAAGAAACATTTAAATGAGAAAGATACCCCAGGTTCTCAACTAAACTTCCCAGAATTTAGTGCAAATGGGAATCTAACTTTGTGTGTGTTGTAGAAAACAAAACTTGTTAAGTTGAAGAAGAGCTCTCTAATTCTTTCTTCCCTGTCTGGTTTTATTAGGATGTGAGTAGGATTCAGAAATCCTGCTTGCACCCAAAGGACCAAAAGGACTTAATCACCCAGCCTAAGGTTGAACCTAATATGCAGCCTCCTTCATAAAGGAGCACAATCATACCATCCTGCCAAACCCACATATAAAAGAATTAATCAGACAGAAGTTGGATACAGGGGCCTTACCCCTGGGAGTGTTGGCTGTGACCTCTTATTTTGTAGAGTGATTCTCAATTGGGAGCATACAGAAAAAAAATGAGAAACTAAATAATACCTACTTGAAACTGGATTTCTCTAGCTGTTGCTTTTGGGATTTATGCTTCACCTGACTCTTAAGATTTACTGAACGTTCAAAATTCTAATGTAGTTGCCCGAGGGCTACTGCAGCTTCACCTGCAGAAACTGGACTTGCAGGCTGACACCCTTCCACATATTCTATGAGTAAAATCTTTGGGTAGTTAGGAAGAGGTTCATGCAGCCATTTCTGAAAGTTGGAAAACCAAGGCTGGGTTTCTCTGGAAAACCATCCAACTCCCAAAGCTTCTCGACTTTGAGTTTTCATTTCCCAAATCAGAGGAGATTTCCCTCACCACCACTCTCTCTAACGAGAGTGTTAGGGTGGGCCCTCCCTTGATAGGCAGCCACCTCAAGAAAATGGGTACTTGAGAAGATCAGAAAAAGGGTATTCTATAGAATTCACTCACTGAACCCAGAACAAGTTTATTCTTTCCCTAAAGTTAAAATAAACTAAAACAATATTCAGAGGGGTAGCCATGTTAGTTGCAAATTTGACACCATCAGCTCAGGATTAAACAAAGACTGTGAATGGCTAGCCAACTACAAAAGCAGTTTCTCCTCCCTTGGTGTTCACACCTCAACTGCTAGAAGAGGGCCTCACCCTCCCTGATTGAACTAACCTCGTTATCTCCAGATTGATTCTTGCCTGCATATTTATACCTGCCCCTGGAAATTTCCATTACATGCGTCTGACTAAGTGGGTATTCACCCACGAAAGCTTATGCTCCAATACATCTGTTAGTCTATAAGGTGCCACAGGACTCTTCGTTGCTTAAAACAATATTGTCAGCACCAAAATCCTTTGACACATCAGAAGATGAAGGATGAAATAGACTATCTCCTACACATCACAACAACAAAGCCAGTTCTGTAGAGAGAGAGATTTTGGAAAGTGCATAAGATTCTTTGTGGAACAAAGAGAAAAGATCACATGCTGGACATTCTAAAACTCAAGAAGTATATAAAGGGATTAATATTCCAGATGGAAATAGTGAAATCCATCATTACTGCATTGCTCTCCCAGGACTTCAGAATGTGAAGATAAACCTCCTGGAGATCTACTGAAGATATGATCAAGGAGAGTCTCCATAGATACTTCAGCTTCTGCTACAGCAGGAAACTTTTTCAATACAAAGACTCAGCTTCTTGTACAGGTATTTCACAAATATCATGTTATCCCTCCCTTTAAGTGAAAGGCACACGTGAGTACCCTTGTCTGGATGGCCTTCTTTTAAGGTCCTATTCACAGGTCAGTACTATGCATGGTCTAACAGCTCTGCTAAATACCTTCAGGAACATGACCTTGAACAAACTAGAAACAGCAAGCAAATTTACTGCCCTCACAAAGCTGCATTACCTACAGTATGCGCTGGTCATTGTCCAAGACAAAATCTCTACTTCAGAAGAGAGAGTAGCAAATATAATTGTCACTGATTTGTCAAACAATAGCACACCTCTCCTACGGTAATTTTCTTTACTCCTGGGCTAGTTATGTCATGCATGGATACTTTGCATAAATCTTGCTTCACTTCCAGCCTGCAACTGCAGCAAATCAGTATATAAAGACCTCAGTCCAGAGTCAATGGTAGTATCCCTTGGCGAATTCATGCTTAATATTATTCTGGAACCCACCATCAGGTAGCTCCGGAAAAGCTAGTCACTAAAATGGATACCAGATTTGAGACCTAGATATACAGCTTTAAGTTAAAGCAGTATAACAATATTCATTTAAGAGATCATACATTTATTATAGGTGAGCTGGTAGTGACACCTATAGTTAAGGCTACAATCACCTTGGATTCAATTGCTTATAAACTTTGTCAAACTAACTGTTTGGGCTGAAATTTTCCACAGTGGGTATGTAACCCATGTTGCATTTTTTTTTTTTTTTTTTAATTTCAGCCAAAACTGTTCAATCATTTCTCAGAATCAGGTTAGGGAAAAATGTTTTGTCCATGTTAAAAAATTCATACAACTGTTTAGTTGAGCAATTCTAATGCCTCCATCTATTGGAGCATGGAATTGAAATTTGGCAGAGAGAGTTGCCTTGGTGCCCAAGATGTGCCTTTTGCTTTCACCATGAAAATCCACCCATATTTCACCAAGTTATAAGCATTTGAAAATGGCACTTTGCATAAGCTCAGTAGAGACTTCCCAGAGTTTGACAGCTATATTTTCTAAAAAGATTGCATCTACCATGAGCATGCTCCAGCCCAAGGCTACAAAGCTGAGCAGGACTTTCCATGAACTTGCTCCTCCCAGATGCCAGGTGTTGCTGTGCCTCTGGACACAGGAACTGAGAGCAGGGAGACTGTCACTCCTGTATTCTCAATACTCCAGGCAAATTAGAAGCGAAGCAGAAAAACAGTTACCTACCTTTTGTAAAAAACGGTCACCTACCTTTCGTAACTATTGTTCTTCGAGATGTGTTACTCATGTCCATTCCAATTAGGTGTGTGTGTGCCACGTGCACAGTAGCCAGAAGGTTTTTCCCCTAGCGGTACCCATCGGGTCGGTTCAGGTGCTCCCTGGAGTTGTGCCTCCATGGCACCGTATATGGGGTCCTTCAGTTCCTTCTTGCCAGCATTGCTCTGACAGAGGGGTAGGTGGGTGGGTCTTGGAATGGACGTGAGCAATACATCTCAAAGAACAATAGTTATGAAAGGTAAGTAACCATTTTTTCTTTTTTGAGTGCTTGCTCATGTTGATTCCAATCAGGACCCAAGCAGGAACTTGGAGGCGGGGTTGGAGCTCATGGATTCGCTAATTGAAGCACCGCTCTGCTGAAGGCTGCATCGTCCCTGGCCTGCTGGGTAATGGCGAAGGCTGCATCGTCCCTAGCCTGCTGGGTAATGGCGTAGTGAGAGGTAAAAGTGTGGATTCATGACCATGTTGCAGCCCTGAAAATTTCTTGGGTCAGAACCTGTGCCAGGAACGCCGCTGAAGATGCCTGCACCCTCGTGGAGTGCACTGTCAGCACTGGGGCAGGTACTTTAGCCAGATCATAGCATGTCCAGATACAGGATGTGATCCATGATGAAATTCTTTGGGACGAGACTGGGAGCCCCTTCATTCTGTCTACTACTGTGACAAGTAGTTGCTTAGATTTTCGAAACAGCTTCGTCTGCTCGATATAGAAAGCTGACGCCCAGCGAACATCCAAAGAGTGATGTTTTTGCTCCTCGCTATTTGTGTTTGGCTTAGGATAAAAAACTGGAAGAAAAATGTCCTGATTAACATGAAACTGGGAGACGACCTTCAGGAGGAAGGCTGGGTGTGGCCAAAGCTAAACCGTGTCCTTATAGAAGATTGTGTAAGTAGGTTCAGATGTTAGGACCTTAAGCTCGGAAACCCTGCTGGCATAGGTTATTGCCAGCAGAAATGCTACTTTCCATGAGACAGAGAGAGAGCGAGAGCAATGAGCATGCCGCTAGTGGTTCAAAGGGGGGCCCCATTAGTTTGGAAAGAACAAGGTTAAGGTCCCAGGCTGGGATTGGTTGTCGTACTTGAGGGTACAGCCTGTCAAGTCCTTTAAGAAAGTGTCCAACTATCGGGTTGGTGAAAGCCGATCGGCCAGACATGCCTGAGTGAAAGGCAGAAATGGCAGCCAAGTGGACTTTTATTGATGACATAGAGAGCCCCTATTGCTTCAGGTGCAGAAGGTAATCCAAGATATGAGGTACTGACAAGGGCATAGGAGACGTGTGTCTCTGTGATGACCAAATTGTGAATCTCTTCCATTTGGTTAGGTAGGTGGCCCTAGTAGACAGTTTCCTATTGCCAAGAAGGACTTCCCTAACTGGATCAGAGCAAGCAAGCTCCATCGGATTTAGCCATGGAGCTTCCAAGCCGTGAGGTGGAGAGATTTGAGGTTGGGATGCCGAAGATGGCTGTGGTCCTGGGTTATCAGGTCCGGGAGCAGCGGTAGAGTGATCGGAGTTGTAGTAGGAAGAGAGCCTAAGACATAAGCCCTTGTATCAGAGGCCTGGTATGAGGCGGGACCTGCTCACAGAATCTGGCAAGAACAGGGCTGATATTGCAGGAATACACATTCCTAAGAAGTGCTAGTCACAGAGTACTCACGCAAACACTTCCAGATATCAAGTGGTACCAGAACATCCTGATATCAAGGATGGTATAAAAACATTCCCCAAGGATAATAGGAACACACTGACCCCTCCTAAAAGATAAGGTCAAGGATGACAGTACATAATAGAGATGTTTTGATCGAACCAACATGTACAAAGTGATGAGTATCAGAGGGGTAGCCGTGTTAGTCTGGATCTGTAAAAGCAGCAAAGAATCCTGTGGCACCTTATAGACTAACAGAGGTTTTGCAGCATGAGCTTTCGTGGGTGAATACCCACTTCTTCGGATGCAAGTAGTGGAAATCTCCAGGGGCAGGTATATATATGCAAGCAAGAAGCAAGCTAGAGATAACGAGTTTAGTTCAATCAGGGAGGGTGAGGCCCTGTTCTAGCAGTAGAGGTGTGAAAACCAAGGGAGGAGAAACTGGTTCTGTAGTTGGCAAGCCATTCATAGTCTTTGTTTAATCCTGAGCTGATGGTGTCAAATTTGCAGATGAACTGAAGCTCAGCAGTTTCTCTTTGGAGTCTGGTCCTGAAGTTTTTTTGCTGCAGGACGGTGACCCTAACATCTGCTATTGTGTGTCCAGGGAGGTTGAAGTGTTCTCCTACAGGTTTTTGTATATTGCCATTCCTAATATCTGATTTGTGTCCATTTATCCTTTTCCTTAGAGACTGTCCAGTTTGGCCTATGTACATAGCAGAGGGGCATTGCTGGCATATGATGGCGTATATTACATTGGTGGATGTGCAGGTGAATGAACCAGTGATGGTGTGGCTGATCTGGTTAGGTCCTGTGATGGTGTCGCTGGTGTAGATATGTGGGCAGAGTTGGCATCGAGGTTTGTTGCATGTGATGAGTGATAACTAGTCAGGAGGCAGTAACTACTGTAACTATGTCAGAGGGACAGTACTCTCATGTTTGTATCGCGGTATAAAGAGGGAGTATCTTTGTCTAGCCTAGGGAGGAACAGAAAGTCCCGCCGTTCACTGAGCTGGTCCATTGTTACGGGCATACATGTATTAGTGATCCGGTAGAGTCTGCAGGATACTAATACTGTGCTTCGTCGACAATAAACCTGGCTTGGTGCCTTCGTCCCTTAACAGATCTCGTGGTCATTGGGCGGTTCACTTGAGGTCTGCTGTGCCAGCTGTCTGCACAGGGCTGGGGCCGTACACAAAGGGAACACACACACACTCGCAGCCAAACATCTAATCAAGGAGTTTCTACTGACAGCTCCAGAAGAGACGTGTACCAGTGCTGACATGGCCAGGCTGGAGCTACCAATATCAGAGAGGCTTCGTCCCTCCGAACCTTGAGTAGCACCTTGTGAACGAGCAGAATGGGTGGAAGCACGTAAAGGAGGTGGTCCTTCCAAGGGAGAAGGAACACTTCCACGATTGAGCCCGGGCTGTGATTCAGGAAGGAGCAGAACTGTTGACACTTCCTGTTGTTTCTTATCACGAACAAGTCTATCTGAGGAGTTCCCCACTGTTGAAAGATGGTGTTCATGATGTCTGGGTGGATGGACCACTCGTGGTTGTGAAAGGACCTGCTGAGATGATCTGCCAACTCGTTCTGAGCTCCAGGGAGATAAGATGCCTCCAAGTGTATCGAGTGGGCTATGCAAAAGTCCCACAGTTTGAGAGCTTCCTGGCACAGGGGAGAGGAGCATGTTCCCCGTCTGTTTATATAAAACATCGTTGTTGTATTGTCTGTCATGACTGATACACATCTCCCCTCCAAGTGAGTTTGGAAGGTCTGGCATGCCAGACGGACTGCCCTCAGCACCCTTACGTTGATGTGAAGTGAGAGCTCTGTTTGGGACCAGAGGCCCTGAGTCCTGAGCTACCCTAGATATGCTCCCCACCCCATCGCTGATGTGTCCGTGACCAGGAAAAGAGATGGTTGAGGTCTGGAGAAAGGAATCCCTGCACACACAGCTTACGGGTTGAGCCACCATAGGAGAGACTTGAGAACCGGCTGGGAAAAAGTGACTACGTTGTCTAGACTGTCCTGGTTTGGTTGATACACCGATGCTAGCCATGACTGAAGGGGTCAGAGCCTCAGTCTGGCATGCTGCACTGCATAAATACAGGCGGCCATATGGCCAAGGAGCTTCAGGCAATTCCTTGCTGTGGTGGTATGAAATCATCTGATATCTTGTATGATGCCGCAAAGGGTCTGAAACCGTGACACTGGTAGGAACACTCTTGCCTGTCTTGAGTCCAACACTGCCCCTATGAACTCTATCCTCTGAGTGGGGGACAGGGTTGATTTCTGCACATTCAGTAGAAGGCCACGGTTATTGAAAGTTGATCTTATCAGACTCACATGCAACTCCACTTGTGTTCCGCCTTGAAGATCTCTTGTGCGGAGAGTGCCTCCAAAGCCTCTCATCAACTCTCCTGGGGAGGGGAGTCCTGTGGAGCCAGACTTGACTGACCCCTTGGTGGAGCAGGAATGGTGCTGGGCTAGGTGGTGCTCCACTTGAGTGGCCCGACACAGGTCTCACTGCGCTTGAGTCTTTACATCCCAGTCTCGGTGTGGGTGAGTCCGGCTTCTTATTCTTGCGGGGCATCGGGGACTGGGAGTGGTGCCGCACACTATCATGTGTGGAGCCCCTGTGCAGCGAGCCCTGCCGGTGCTGAGTGTCTCTATCAGAGTCCTTTCTTGGCTCCGAAGTTTCCCATGTCGATGCTGGAGCACTGCACACTGATATTGAGGTACTAGGCGCCAATTCAGCCGAACTCAGCTCCGAGTGGGGAAGGAGGGTGGCCCCCCTCAGAAGGATTTTTAACCGTTGGTCTCTTTATTTTTGAGTCCTGGGGCGGAATCCCCAACAGATCTTGCAACAGTCCTTCTGATGTGATTTACTCAGACACTTCAAGCAGGAAGCGAGAGTGTCACTCCTGGGCATAGGCTTGTTACAAGCTGCACAGGGTTTAAACCCTGGGGACTGAGGCATGCCCTGGTGCCGGGGAGGGGGTAGGGAAAATGGGGGGTAACCCCTAGAACAATTCCTTACTGGGATTCTAACTATACGACTAAACTAACTACAACTAACTAACTGATTTAACTATTTACAGAGCACAGTCTGAAGACCATTAGGAAGAAGGCTTGCCGAAGCAAGAGAAGATGAGCATTCTGGCTAACCATCACAGGTGGTAAGAAGGAACTCAAGTGGCAGCGGGTTGCCAGGACCCTGTATACAGCGCCATGGAGGTGCAACTCCAGGGCGCGCCTGAACCAAACCGACTAGATGGGTACCACTCGGGGAAAATACTTCTGGCTACTGTGAATGTGGCATAGATACACCTAATTGCAATCGACATGAGCAAGTACTCAAAGAAGAAACTGTTGCTCTTTGAGATGTGTTACTCATGTCCACTCCATTCTAGGTGTGTGCGTGCCTCCATGCACCGTTGTCAGAATTTTTTGCCTTAGCGGTATCCATAGGGCTGGCTCTGGTGCCCTCTGGAGTCCCATGCTCATAGAATCATAGAAGATTAGGGTTGGAAGAGACCTAAGAAGGTCATCTAGTCCAACCCCCTGGTCAAAGCAGGACCAACCCCAACTAAATCATCCCAGCCAGGGCTTTGTTGTCAAGCCAGGCCTTAAAATCCTCTAAGGATGGAGATTCCATCACCTCCCTAGGTAACCCATTCCAGTGCTTCACCACCCTTCTAGTGAAATAGGTTTTCCTAATATCCAACCTAGACCTCCCCCACTGCAACTTATGACCATTGCTCCTTGTTCTGTCATCTGGTACCACTGAGAACAGCCGAGCTCCATCCTCTTTGGAACCCCCCTTCAGGTAGTTGAAGGCTGCTATCAAATCCCCACTCACTCTTCTCTTTATCAGACTAAATAAGACCCGTTCCCTCAGCCTTTCCTCATAAATCATGTGCCCCAGCCCCGTAATCTCCAATTTGTCCACATCCTTTCTGTATTGGGGGCCCCAAAATTGGACACAATACTCCAGATGTGGCCTCATCAGTGCCGAATAGAGGGGAATAATCACTTCCCTCAATCTGCTGGCAATGCTCCTACTAATGCAGCCCAAAATGCCATTAGTCTTCTTGGCAACAAGGGCACAGTGTTGATTCATATCCAGATTCTTGTCCACTGTAATCCCAGGTTCTTTTCTTCAGAACTGCCACTTAGCCAATAGGTCCCCAGCCTGTAGAAATGCGTGGGATTCTTCCATCTTAAGTACAGGACTCTGCACTTGTCCTTGTTCAACCTCATCAGATTTCTTTTGGCCCAATCCTCCAATTTGTCTAGGTCACTCTGGGCCCTATCCCTACCCCCTAGCATATCTACCTCTCCCCCCATCTTAGTGTCATCTGTGAACTTGCTGAGGGTGCAATCCATCCCATCATCCAGATCATTAACGAAGATGCTGAACAAAACCGGACCCAGGACCAACCGCTGGGGCACTCCACTTGATACTGGCTGCCAACTAGACATCGAGCCATTGATCACTACCTGTTGAGCCTGACGATCTAACCAGCTTTCTATCCATTTTATAGTCCATTCATCCAATCCATGCTACTTTAACTTGCTGGCAAGAATACTGTGGGAGACCATATCAAAAGCGTTGCTAAAGTCAAGGTGTATCACATCCACTGCTTTCCCCATATCCACAGAGCCAGTTCTCTCATCATAGAAGGCAATCAGGTCAGACATGACTTGCCCTTGGTGAATCCATGTTGATTGTTCCTGATCACCTTCCTCTCCTCCAAGTGCTTCAAAATGGATTCCTTGAGGACCTGCTCCATGATTTTTCCAGAGACTGAGGTGAGGCTGACCATCTGTAGTTCCCCGGATTCACCTTCTTCCCTTTTTTTAAAAAGATGGGCACTATATTTCCCTTTTTCCATTCGTCCGGGACCTCTCCCAATCGCCACGAGTTTTCAGAGATAATGGCCAATGGCTCTTGTGCATGGACTTGTGCATGTCCAGCTTTTCTAAATAGTCCTTAACCTGTTCTTTCACCACTGAGGGCTGCTCACCTCCTCCCCATACTGTGCTGCCCAGTGCAGCAGTCTGGGAGCTGACCTTGTCTGTGAAAGCATTGAGTACTTCAGCTTTTTCCACATAATCTGTCACTAGGTTGTCTCCCTAAGGGTCCCACACTTTCCCTGACCACTTTGTTGCTAACATACCGGTAGAAACCCTTCTTGCTACCCTTCACATCCCTTGCTAGCTGCAACTCCAATTGTGATTTGGCCTTCCTGATTACACCCCTGCATGCTCAAGCAATATTTTTATACTGCTCTCTAGTCATCTGTCCAAGTTTCCACTTCCTGTAAGCTTCCTTTTTGTGTCTAAGCTCACCAAAGATTTCTCTGTTAAGCCAAGCTGGTCGCCTGCCATATTTGCTATTCTTTCTGCACATTGGGATGGTTTGTTTCTGCACCCTCAATAAGGCTTCTTTAAAATACAGCCAGCTCTCCTGGACGCCTTTCTCCCTTATATTAGCCTCCCAGGGGATCCTACCCATCAGGTCCCTGAGGGAGTCAAAGTCTGCTTTTCTGAAGTCCAGGGTCCATATTCTGCTACCCTCCTTTCTTCCTTTTGTCAGGATCCTGAACTCGAACATCTCATGGTCACTGCTGCCCAGGTTGCCACCCACTTCTACTTCCCCTACCAATTCTTTCCTGTTTATGAGCAGCAGGTCGAGAGGAGTATGGCCCCTAGTTGGTTCCTCCAGCACTTGCACCAGAAAGTTGTCCCCAACACACTCAAAAACTTCCTGGATTGTCTGTGCACTGCTGTATTGCTCTTCCAGCAGATGTCAGGCAATTGAAGTCCCCCATGAGAATCAGGGCCTTTGATCTGGAAACTTCTGTTAGTTGTCCGAAGAAAGCCTCGTCTACCTCATCCTCCTGGTCTGGTGGTCTATAGCAGACACCCACCACGACATCACCCTTGTTGCTCTCACCTCTAAGATTAATCCAAAGACTGTCAACAGGCTTTTCTCCAGTTTCATACTGGAGCTCTGAGCAATCATACTGCTCTCTTACATACAGTGCAACGCCTCCACCTTTTCTCCCCCGTCTGTCCTTCCTGAACAGTTTATATCCATCCATGTGCTGGTATATGAGGCACCACTGGCCCTATGCTCTCTCAGTTTCTTCTTGCCAGTAACTCCTACAGAGGGGTAGAAGGGCGGGTAATGGAAAGGACATGAGCAACACATCTCCAAGAACAACAGTTACGAAAGGTAGGTAACTGTTTTTTCTTCTTTGAGTGCTCGCTCATGTCGATTCCATTCTCAGAGTTCACGGTTGTGCGGCTTGCAATATTGCTCTACCAAAGCCAGCATCATCCCGGGCCTGCTGAGTGATCACGTAATGGGACATGAATGCATGGATGGATGACCCTGCAGATGTCTTGAATAGGCACCTGGGCCAGGAAGGCTGCCGATGAGGTTGCACTCTGGTTGAATGGGCGGTTACGATCACCGGCGGTGGCACTTTCGCCTGTTCATAGCAAAACCTGATGCAGGCAGTGATCCATGATGAAATTCTCTGAACAGACACAGGAAGGCCCTTCATTCTGTCTGCCACCGTGACAAAGAGTTGCATTAACGTATGAAATGGCTTAGTCCTTTCAATATAAAAGGCTAGCGCTCTCCTGATGTCCAGAGAGTGTAGTCTACGCTCCTCGTCTGACTTATGAGGCTTTGGAAAGAAGACTGGTAAAAATATGTCCTGGTTAGTATGAAACTGTGAAACAATCTTGAGCAGAAAGGCTGGTTGTGGCTGCAGTTGAACCTTGTCCTAATAGAACACTCTGTAGGGTGGCTCTGAGGTAAGTGCTCTAATTTCAGAGACCCTACGGGCTGATGTTATCGCCACCAGAAAGGAGACCTTCCACAAGAGCAGCAGAAGGGAACAAGAAGCCAATCACTCAAAGGGAGGACCTGTGAGTCTTGACAGCATGAAGATCAGGTCCCATGGTGGGACAGAGTCATGGACTTGAGGGTAGAGCTGCTCCAGACCTTTTAGAAACTAGACCGTCATATCATGAGCAAAGACTGACCTGCCCTGAACTGGAGGGTGGAAGGCTGAGATAGTTGCCACGTGGACTTTGACTGACGAAAGAGATAGGCCCTGGAGCTTGAGGTGCAGAAGGTAGTCCAGGATTGACTGGAGTGAGGCCTTTTTGAGTCAAAAATGTTGGTCTGAGGCCCAACATGTGAACTGCTTCCACTTGGCCAGGTAGGTCATCCTGGTGGAGGGCTTTCTGCTACCCATCAAGACCTGCTGAACGCGGGCAGAGCATGCCTGCTCCTCCGCAGTCAACCATGCAGTAACCAAGCCATCATGTGCAGAGCTATTAGATTCGGGTGCAGTAGCCATGGCCATGGTTCTGGGAACGCAAGACTGGCCAGAGTGGTAGTTGTAGTGGAGCCGCTACCAAGAGCTCCAGCAGTGTGCCAAACCAGTGTTGGAGAGGCCAAGCCAGAGTCATCAGGATTACCTTTGCCTTATAGCCAAGGATTTTAATTTATTATCCATGTATTGTGTAACGTTATAATTAATCAATAAGTTATATTACTTATTGCAGTGGTCCCCAACGCGGTGCCCACGGGCGCCATGGCGCCCGCCGGGGCATTTATGTGTGCCCACCTAGTGCCCAGCAGGGGAGAGAAGCTGCGGCCCCGTGCCTGACGGGGACAGAGAACTCTGGGGCTGCAGGCTGCGGGCGCCGGTGTTCTCGGTCCCTGGCAGGCTCAGGGCCGCGGCTTAAGCCGGAGAGAAGCTGCGGCCCCGCGCCTGCCGGGGACCGAGAACTCCGGGGCTGCAGGCTGCGGGCGCTGGTGTTCTCGGTCCCCGGCAGGCACGGGGCCCACCTAGTGCCCAGCAGGGGAGAGAAGCCGGGGCCCCGCACCTGCAGGGGACAGAGGACTCCGGGGCTGCGGGCGAAAAATTGTTGGCGCCCGCCACCCTCTTCTGAAAACATGAATGTGCTACTGGCCACAAAAAGGTTGGGGACCACTGACTTATTGTATGTTAATTAGAGTTAATTTGTAGGATTATAAAAGTATAAGACTGATTAGTATTAAGAGGAAGTATTAGACATGAGGAAGACAAGCTGAAACGCAAGAACCTGTAGGTTGAGGCCTGCAAGACTTTAGCTTAGCTATTTTAGGCCTTGGAGACAAGAAATGATGATTTAAGCCAATGACCAAGAAATAAGCCAATGCCCTAAGATTATGGGAAAAGAGGTACCAAGGGGTAATATTGTGCAAAATTACCCAAATTAATATTAGATCATAAAAATACTGTAAAGGCGCATCTGTCTCAGACATGTGTCTTAACCACAGGATACAGGTTCCTAATGAGAACAAAGGGAACTTACACAGCCTATAGAAAATTGGGGTCCTTTAAGTTTCCAGGGCACACAGACCAATAAGAGAAAAGAGGATTTACACTTTTATGGACGTGCAGAATGTAGGTATAGACAGAATCACATTATAAAAAGGGGATGCTCAGAATGGGAAAATTGAGCTCCCTATGGGACACTCCAGCAGGAACCACTCTCTACTGATGGGAGACTCATCAGACCCTAACACTATTGTTAAGGATGTGAGTATAACTATATTTGTAACTTGTGCATAGGTATGAATAGAATTTCTATATGCTTTGGTAATCCTAACTTTGATAAAACTTGTAAAATAGACTAGACTTTGTACTGGTGAATGTATGTGTGGTCACTACCCTTGGTCTTGTGTGTTCCTAGAGACTCTAACTCTGAAGCAAGTAGCAGAGATGACTTTCACTGTAGCCGCCAGAGCCGGTGGTGTAATACCACATTACAAAATTCACTTTAAATAAAATAAAAGGCTACAATCTTGTCCTGCTTGATCTTCATGAGGACTCTGTGGATTATTGGCACAGGCAGAAAGGCGTACATAAGAGCCTCTGACCACAGGAGCAAGATGACGTCAGACAGGGAGCCTCTGTCGATCCCGCGAATCTAGCAGAAGACATGGCATTTCCTGTTTTGCCTGGATGCAAACAAATCCACCTGGTGAGTCCCCCAACTCTGGAAGATCACGCTTACCGCCTCCGGATGGAGTGACCACTTGCAGCAAGACGAGAACGTCCTGCTGAGGTGATCTGCTAACACGTTCCTGGCCCCTAGAAGGTGCGAAGCTACAAGATGAATGGCATGCTGAACACAAAAGTCCCACAACTGAAGAGCTTCTTGGCAAAGAGCTGATAAACAGGCTCTGCCTTGCTTGTTGATATAAAACATTGCGGTGGTATTGTCCGTTAGGATTTGGACCACCTTGCCCCTCAGGTGAGGCAGGAATGCCTGGCAGGCCAAGCGCACCGCTCTGAGCTCTCTGACATCTATGCGGAGAGCGCGATCATTTTGCGACCAGCGACCTTGTGTGCTGAGATCGCTGAGGTGAGCTCCCGAAACTAGTCCCAAAGCATTGGAGACCAGAGTCACCGATGGGGATGGGGCCACGAGGGGAACTCCCTCCAACACCGAGGTGGGGTCCAACCACCACTCCAGGGATGACCGAGTATGATTCGGTACCATGACTGACCAGTCCAGATCGTGTCTGTTGGGGATGTAGACTGATGACGCCAGCCATGCCTGCAGGAGTCTGAGATGAAGCCACATGTGCCATACCACGTAAGTACAACTTGAGACACATGCGGGCGGCAGTGAGAGGGTGGGTCCTCATGTGAGAGATCAGGTTGGACACAGTCTGGAAACGTGCCTCCAGGAGAAAGGCTCTGGCCTGTGTAGAGTTGAGTATCGCTCCTATGAACTCTATACACTGCACAGGGGTCAGAGTTGATTTCTTTTGGTTTATTAATAGACACAGATCGTGACAGGTGGAGTGCACCAGATCGAGGCTCCTTTTCACTTGGGCCTGAGAACTTTCCATGATGAGCCAGTCGTCGCAATACAGATAAACTTGTACACCTTGACCCCTCATATAAGCTGCCACTGATGCCATGCACTTTGTGAATACTCTCGGGGCAGATGAGAGGCCGAAGAGTAGCGCTGTGAATTGGAAATAGCGCTAGCCCACCACGAAGCGGAGAAACTGTCTGTGACCTTGGAAAATGGAAATATGAAAGTATGCGTCCTTCAAGTCGAGGGCGGCATACCAGTCTCCTGGATCCAAGGAGGGGGATGATGGAGGCTAGGGAGACCATGCGAAACTTCAACTTCTTGAGATATTTGTTGAGGTGACACAGGTCCAGAATGGGTCTTAGGCCCCACTTTTGCCTTTGGAATTAGGAAATATGAGGAATAGAACCCTTTCCCCCTCATGTCTTGAACAATCTCTTCTACTGCCCCCAGGTATGTATATTATTCTTCCTGAATAAGAAGTTGCTCATGAGAAGGGTACCTGAAGAGGGACGGGGAAGGTGGGCGAGGGTTTTTTGTTTTTAAAAACTGTACGGTGTAGCCCAAAAATATTATGCTGAGCACCCAACAGTCCGATGTTACACAGGATCATGCCAACAGGAAGGGATGTAGGCAGTTGAAAAATAAATTGGGGGAGGGGTTTGGATCCTGGAAATTGACTGGGGTGCCATCCTCATGCGCACCATCAAAATGCCTGCCTCGAGCCCCTTTGATGTCTTACTTGACCAGACTGGGCAGGCGAATGAGAGGATGAGGGACAATGGTGCTTTAACCTCTTGTCTCTCTCCTTTCTTTTGTAGGTGCCCTGTCGAGGAGGCCCCCAGGGCCTGGGCAGAGGAGGCAGCCGGAACTGCTTTTTTGCAGCTTGCGGCATGTAAAGGCCTAGTGAATGCAAGGTGGCCTAAGAGTCCTTCAGGCCACGCAGCCTCACATCGGTCTGTTCCGAAAAGAGTGCGTTACCCTCGAAAGGGAGGTCTTGGATGGATGACGGCATTTCCTGGGAGAGACCCGAGGATTGCAGCCACGAACTGTGTCTCATGACCACAGCTGAGGCCACGACTCTGGCTGCTGAGTCAGTCGAGTCCCATACCACCTGGAGAGAGTACCTCGCCACCATCTTTCCCTCCTCCAGAATGACTGCAAACTCCGTGTCAACGTCCTGACGCAGGGAGTCTCTGAACTCATTGAGGGAGCCCCACAAATTAAAATTGTATCTCCCCAACAGGGCCTGGTGGTTTGACACCCTGAGCTGAGACTGGCTGTCGAATAAACTTTTCTCCCAAAAAGGTCCAGTCTCTTTGCGTCCTGACCTTGCCTGTCCCTTTTGTTGGCCACAGATACCACTGGTGACCCCAGGGGCGGGTGGGTATATAGATATTCAAACCCTTTGGCAGGGACAAAGTACTTCTTTTCTGTCCGCTTGGATGTTGGTGGAATAGAAGAAGGGGTTTGCCACAGGGCCTTCTCAATTCTTAGGGCCCTCTTGTGCACCAGCAGCGTGACCCTTGTTGGGGCTGCCGCTGTTAGGACATCGAACAGGGTGTCTGTCGGCTCTATCAGCTCCTTCACCTCCAAGCCCACCTTGGTGTGCCTTAAAATCATCTGGGGGCCGAGTGTAAGGGCCCCACCACCACCTCATCCGGTGACGAAGATGACAATGGCACTACCATAGGGGGTTGGGGCACTCTCCCCAGTAGGGAGGGCTCCTGTGGTGATGGCTCCTCTTCCTCCGTCCCTGCCCCAGAGTCTGTGCCATGTTCCGAGCTCAGTGCTGGTGGTGCAGAAGGGCATTTCTCCAAGATGGCCAGAGAGGATTGGTGCGAATAAGGCACCGTCATCATTGGAAGATCCCACGGGTTCCAATAGGGCTACTGAGCTGGCCAGTGGCTCTGCTGCCACATGGCCACCACAGGTGCTCTGCTGGTCTCCGGAA
Organism: Platysternon megacephalum; assembly: GCA_003942145.1. NCBI lineage: Eukaryota > Metazoa > Chordata > Testudines > Platysternidae > Platysternon > Platysternon megacephalum. The sequence goes on along the minus strand of QXTE01000364.1, from coordinate 835,817 downwards.
CCCAGGGAGATCGCTACTTATGAGGCAAAGGGCTAAACTCACGCTCCAACTCAGATGATTCTCCCCTTTGGGACCAAGGGTGGGCCGTGGAGGCTTGTGTTTGGCGGCTGACTCCAGAAGCGGGGGACCGGTGCCTAATGGGCGATGATTGACACCTCTCTGGAGAACGGTGCTGGGATGATGGGGATTGGTGCTGTGAGGGTGGAGAGCAATGCACCAAAGGCAGTCTGGGGGACAGAGACCTGTGCTGGGGCATCAGTTGCTGGGAGGAGGGTCGGAACTGGGAATGCAGAGCCCAGTGTCTCGATGCAGGCGATCTGCACTGCATCGATTGGGACCGCGAGTGTGGTGCCGGTGACCGCAGTTGCAGAGCTGGGGATTGTGGTCGCGGAGCCAGGGAACGACGCCTCTGCTCCAGAGACCGTCAATGGTCCACTACCCTTTGAGGCAGACCCATGGCTGGCTTGCCCTTGGACTGGGGAGCCTTAGCAGTATCTACTGCTGGACATGGCGTAGGCGGTGCCAGGAGGGCCATAAGGTTCCTAGCCACCTAGAAGACCTTGGGCGCCAAAGGCACTAACAAGTGCTGGGGTCCCCTACCACTTGGAGGAGTCAGAGGTGGAACCCTGGGCGGGCTGAGGGGTCCAGATGGAGAGGTACCCCCTTGGAGCTCCGGGGTGGGCAGGCAGCCCAAACAGGTTCTTTGCTCAACACCCCGTTTCCCTCTTTACTTGGCGCTGGGGAGCCATGCTGCTTTTTCTGGTGCTTCTTAGGCAGCTGTGAGGGGGAGCGGTGCCGAGAGGAACTCGGTGCCGGTGGGGCACTCTGCACTGACGTTGATGTACTAGGCGTTGAATCGAGGGAGCGTGATGGCTCCGACACTGGGCGAAGTGCAGCCTCCCTGAGGAGGGCTTTAATTCAAATGTGATTCTTTTTGGGCCCTTGGCCTAAAATTTTTACAACTCCTGCACCTCTCCTTCACGTGCGACTCCCCAAGCACTTTAAGCAGCTGCTATGGGGGTGCTAACTGGCATAGGCTTGTTGCAGACTGAGCACGGCTTGAAGCCCGGGAACCAGGGCATGCCCCGTTCCTGGGACGAGATCCCTAATGGGGACTCTAACCATAGAACACTATACAAACGACTAACACTAATTCACTATGAAAAAACAGAGAAAACTGCTATCACACTTGCAAATGCAAGAGGAAGGCACTCCAACCAACCGTCACAGCTGTAAGAAGGAACTGAGACGGCGTAGGGCCGGTGGTACCTCATATATCAGGGCATGAGCGCAGGACTCCAGAGGGTGCTAGAGCTGGCCCTATGGATACCGCTAAGACAAAAAATTCCGACAATGGTGCACGTGGGCGTGCACACACCTAGAATGGAATCAACATGTGCAAGCACTCGAAGAAGCAGCCTTCCTGGAATGCAGAGAGGTGAGGAGCTGGGCCTGGTGGGAGCAAGGGGATGATGGACGACTCATACCAGGACAAGAAGCCAGGGGATTGGGAGAGACTGGGATGAGGAGCCAAGGGGAAACTGGGATTCAGATGAGGACGGGCTGGAGTGACCAGGGGCAGAAGGATCTCAAAACACTCGAGCACACTTCTCTCAAAACCTGGAATTCCTAGATTCCTGAGTCTCAACAATCCTCCTCTGTCAGCAAATAGTTGTCAAATCTACTGGCAAAGTATGTCTCATCCCCCTCTATTTGTTGGTCCACATAGAGGAAGACAACCTACTACTACTATCAGTTATTTTTCTAGCTCAAGAGGTAGAAGTCTGGTGCTGTGGAGCTAACAGTTCTAACCTTACTGATGAACCAGTTAATACGGTTCTTCATAATGGAATTTACATTTCCCCCCACTTTGGTTGTATAAAAAAACTTAGTAAAATTACACACAAAAAACTATGTTAAATGTCTGTTAATGTTGCAAAGTTAAGAACTCAATAGCTGGGCAAGTCACTTAAACCAGACTGTTTACAGGTGGTCACTGTGTGCTCCTCATGTTCTGGTGCTCCACTTAATATCCTAGGACCTGTTTAGCAGAAGTGCTGAAAGGGCTCATAGCTGAAAAATTAAGTAAATGAGAACTGTGCTCTGAACAAATAAAGTGCCATAAATGCTAAGTTCTTAAAAATCAGGCCACAAGCATTTTAGACAGCCTGACAATAGAATATTTTTTGTAGCATATGAGGGGTTCTCTGAATATAACAAACAGACAAAAGAATGGTCCTCTCTCTTGAAGGAAAGGAAAGGAAAACACAGCAAGGCAAAAGTGGCCTGTGTCTCAGGCAGTCTTTCTGGATTCAGTTCTTTGGACTTGGTCTATCAGCGAGTCTGTTGTTTTATAGAGGGGTCTACCTCTAGCCCCTCCTCTTGGGGCATCTTGCTTTGTAACTAGTCTGTGTAGCTTTGGGAGAGGTAAAGCCTGTCTCCCTCTTGGCTGACCTGTCTCTGTTGTCAGCAGCCTCTGAAGTGGAGCAGCCCTCCTATTCACTGCCTCTTCCTGTGGCAGATTTCTGTTTTTAAGCTCCCCCCTTTTCCAGGCAGAACAAGCCTAACAGGTGTGCCTCATTAATGCTGAACAGTCCCAGAACAGCTCGTTAGTCTCCTCTCCATTAGAGTGAGGGCATGTCCCTTCATACCTTGTCAGGATGCTAAAAAATGTCTAATTTATATAAATTGTTTTATAAATCTCTTTGGACCAGCAAATTTTCTTTTATATTATTTCCAGATGAGAAGAGTGCATTATTACTACATGTCTCCTTACCTGTTAAAGGCATGTGTGGAATATCATCAAAGTATTCCTTCATCAGTTTCATAGAGTAGGAGTCACTCAATAACAAACCATTAGATATTCAGATAGTTGCAGTATCTTGTCATAGAATATTAGGGTTGGAAGAGACCTCAGGAGGTCATCTAGTCCAATCCCCTGCTCAAAGCAGGACCAACACCAACTAAATCATCCCAGCCAAGGCTTTGTCAAGCCAGGCCTTAAAAACCTCTAAGGATCGAGATTCCACCACCTCCCTAGGTAACCCTTCCAGTGCTTCACCACATGCCCAGTGAAATAGTGTTTCCTAATATCCAACCTAGATCTGCCCTACTGCAACTTGAGACCATTGCTTCTTGTTCTGTCATCTGCCACCACTGAGAACAGCCTAGCTCCATCCTCTCTTGAACCCCCCTTCAGGTAATTGAAGGCTGCTATCAAATCCCCCCTCACTCTTCTCTTCTGCAGACTAAATAACCCGTTCCCTCAGCCTCTCCTCGTTGCTCCTAATAATCAGTTAATGTCAAATTGATGCATGCTTTGATAATGTCACTATTCTGGCTTTGGTATGGGTTATTTTGTCTATTAAAGTATTGGTGACAAAGGTAACAGTTGCTGACAGTCCAACGCCACCACTAAAAATGTGTGGGAGATGATCCTGTGTTCCTTCAAGGAAGCAATTGCGATCACTAGCACAGATGACCCTGGCATATGTGACACCATTCTGGACAGAGATCCATTATAAAAAACTGGGGCCCTGATTCAACGCATAATCTTTAACATATGAGTAGTTTCATTGAAGTTAATGGGACTAAAACAATGTTCGGCACACGCTTGCACCTTTTTGGTGGTCTGTGTGACACCTACTGTATTATGAAGTACAGGGAAGGGCTCTGCAGCCTGTTCCAACAGCTTGATAGAGACTTGACCTACATGATGACTGGGAACTACATGCTCCTCTTTCTGAAGACTGCAAAGGCATCTAACTTTTCCACACACTTTAGGGATCTCTTGCCCATGCATTTCAGGTATTTTGTACTCTGAGACCTGGCAGTGAGGGAAGAAGCCACGCAGACAGCATTTGTACCCCTTTACTTTTCAGGCCTTTGTCATGGTCTTGAAAGGAAGAGACAAAAGTGCTGCCCAGCAGTAATTGTACCTTAGGATTTAAAAAGTCCCCAATCTCCTCCTGGTGTTTCCAATATAATCCAAATGTAAATAAACAGAATGAAGAAATTTAGAAGTAATTTAGAGCCATTGTTATAGTCTGCATCTAAATAGCTCTGGATGGCTAGAACTCTGTAGCATTCCAGGGATGGGAGATCCTAGCCCTGATATGCAACCAAAGTTCTGCTCTACCTCCAATCAGCAATGAGAGAAGGAATATCTTTCAGTACATACTGGTGAGCAAATAAGTTCAGAAAAATAGGGAGGGAAAAAAAGAACTATAGGGTAGCTCATTTAATTTGGGGAAAGTATATATAATAGGGCAGGTGAACCCAATAGGTTACCATATAAAAGTCAAATGCAGAAACTCTAACTTTGAGAAACTGTAGAAGAAAGGAAGTTGAGAAAAGGACAAGGAATAAAATAACCAGTACAAACCTTTGATATGTACTAGATGCTTCTGAGCAAATCATACTCTCCTTTCTTCTTCCACATTCACACTGAAGATCAACCTGTTATGCCATGAAAGCAGTAAATAAATGTTTTCCTCTTTATTTGTAACAAATATATCGGAAATCTAGTCTTCCAAAACATTATACTGACTTAAAAAATGCTAATCTTGAAAACTCTGTTTTTTTACTAAAAATTCAAATGATTTCTGTATATAGTTTCTACGGTAGACATGAGCTAAAGAAAGAAAAGAAAGTTTACTTACCTTGTGTAACTGGAGTTTTTCTTCAAGATGTTTGGTCCCTATGTGTATTTCACTGTGGGTACACATGCGCTCCATGTGACCAAGACTGAAGATTCTTGCTAGTGGCATATGTTGGTCCATGCCTGCACTCTTGCTTGCCTCATGCTCTGACCCGAGGGCATAAGAGGCGGTACGGACCAACTGCCTCTCCACTTCCTTCTCTACCACACATAGTCTATGTCTTGAAGAAGAGGGGAAGGAGGATAGGTAATGGAATACAGAGAGGGAACACATATCACAAAGAACTCTGGTTATAGAAGATAGGTAACCATTCCTTCTTCTTTGAATGCTGGTCCCTATGTGTATTTCCCTGTGGGTGACTGACAAATAGTATTCAAGAAGAAGGGGTGTGTGAGATGGTATTGTGGTATTGAGGATTGAAGGACCATGGTCCCAAAGGATGCATCAGCTGAGGAGGTGTGCACCAGGATGCAGACTCCTGTGATGGTATGAACAGAACTCCACGTGGCTGCTTTACATAAGTCAACAAGAGGTATGCCCTTAAAGGAAGCTACTGAAGCAGCATTTGCTCTGGTGGAGTGGGCCCTCACTCTGTGCAGTGGAGGAGTTTTCAACAACTGGTAACAGAGCAAGGTACACCCAAATATCCACTTCATCTTTACGAGATCGCTTGCCTTTTCATGTGTTCTGCAATGCCAACAAAGAGCCTGGGTGACCTCCTAAAGGATTTTGTTCTTTGAAGATAGAATACCACTGCCTGAGACACATCCAGGGAATGGAGTCTCTGTTCCTCATTGGTGGTATGAGGCTTAGGGACAAACACAGGTAAGTGTATGGACTGATTCATGTAGAAATTGGAGACTACTCTGGGGACAAATTTACGGAAACCTTATCTTTATGGAATATGGTCTAAGGTGGATTGGCTATTAGGGCCCCCAATTTGCTTACCTTTCTAGCTGAAGTGATGGCCACCAGAAAGGTTTGAGTAAACCTTTAAAAAAAGTAACCAGTAACTGGATGCATGAAGATGGAACAGTTGTTGATCGGAGGATGGCAGGCACTGATCACTGCCAAATGAATGCATAGCAAGCTAATGGAAAGCCCGGAGGATTTCAAGGTCGGTAGACAGTCCAAAATAGTAGGAATATTCATTTCCCCTCAGGACATATGGTGGTGTAGGGCCCAACCATAGAATCTTTTCCACTTAGCGAAGAAACACTTGCTGGTAGACGCTTTCCAGCAGTTGCTAAGAATGACTAACAGCTGCCAAACATTTCTACTCTAGGTTTGATGCCTATCCAAATACTGTGCTGTGAGGTGAAGCCAGTCCTGGATTTGGATGTCTGAGCCTGCTCTTGTCCTGCATCAGGATATCTCGGAAGAGTTGAATGCTGACTGGCGGATGGGATGACAGCCGAAGAATGGGAAACCAAAATTGTCTTGGCCACCTGGTAGTGATGAGGATGACTGCCACATCCTCCCAGATCTTCCTGAGAAATTGAAGTAGGAGTGGGATGGGGGGAAATGCGTATATCAGACTGCCTGATCATGGGATTGGAAGGGCATCATGTCTGGAATTCTGTCCCTTTGCCCCCTTGCGCAGCACATTGTTTGTTGTCCTGCAAAACAAATAGGTCTAGAAATGGGGATCCCCATTGTTGGAATATGTCTCCTACCACTGAGTCATGAATCTCCCAATTGCGTTCTGTCGAAAAGTGACAGCTAAGGCTTTCTATTAGAGTCTTGTGTATTCCAGAGAAGTGTACTGCTGACAGCATAATTTGATGATGAATATACCAATTATTGGTGGACCATCTCTATACAAAGGGGTGTAGATCTTGCTCCCCCTGCCCTTTGCTTGTACATATAGAATACAGTTATGTTGCCCAACATTACCTGAACATGTTGGGAGTGGATAAATGGTAAGAACCATATGCAGGCCTCCTGAACTGCTTTCAGTTCCAGAANGATCTAAGTTATGCAACTTCAGCTACATGAATAACATAGCTGAAGTCGACGTACTTAGATCGACTTAGTCGACTGCTGCTGCTCCCGTCGACTCTGCCTGCGCCTCTCGCGGGATGGGAGAGGGCTCGGGGGTCGATTTATCGCGTCTAGTATAGACATACCCTTAGTCTGTATCCACAAAAACAAGGAGTCCAGTGACACCTTAAAGACTAACAGATTTATATGCATCCTCAACTCAGGAGGGGTCAATGTTCCTTGTACTGTGTTTGTGTTCAGATGAGTACCTCAGCCTTTGAGATAGGCATCTGCCATCAATGTCTTCTGAGGAGTGGGGAGTGAGGGAACTCCTATGCACAGCTGTTCTTTATCCTGCCACCAAGCTACAGAGTCGTGTACACTGTGAGGGATAATAACAAAACTTGTCCAGGAAGTGCTTACTTGGCACGTAAACTGTCTGAAGTCAGGCTTGTAGGCAGCAGAGTTGTAATCTTACAAATGGGGTCCTAAGTGCAAGATGCCATGTGACCCAGGAGGATGAGGCATGTCTGAACCGATGTCAGTGGACTCTTTCTGAGCTGAATAATCAGAATGTTCATGAACCTGTCCATGGGAAGATTAGACTCAGAGCCAGAGTTTGAGTTGCTCCGATGAAATCTATGGTCTGTGTTGGAGTTAAAGTGGACTTTTCTACATTTATGCAAATTCCTAGAGATGTTCGGAGAGTAAGGACGAGGTTGATGAGGGTGCCTTCCGACAAGACTTTCCCATAAGAAAGATATGGATATGGGCTATTGAGTTCTGCTACTACTGAACATGGATATGGACAGAAGTGTGCTGCTACTTCTGGAAGCACTTTTATGAATACTCTGGGTGTTGTTGCTAATTCAAAGGGAAGCGCCCTGTATTGAGAGTGTCCCACTCAGGAACCTCCTGTGGGACAGAAAGATATCTATGTGGAAATAGGCACCCTTGATGTCAAGAGTTGTGAATCATTTTTTTCTGTTCAGACAGGATTATTGATGCCAGAGTGACCATTCTGAATCTTAATTTTCAGACAAAGAAACTGAGGTGATGGAGGTCTAACGTGGGTCTCCATCCTCCTGTTTTCTTGGGGATCATGAAATATTTGGAATAAAAACTGTTTCCCTGGTGCTGAGGTGGCACTTGCTTTATGGACCCTTGATGAAGTAGAGAGTGTACTTCCTGTAAGAGTGCTCCTTCATGAGAGTGGTCCCTGAAAAGGGAGAGGGAAGGGGATTTTGGAGGGGGAGGGGAAAGGAACCATTGTATAATCAAAGCAGATGACATAGAAGACGCTTCCATCTGCTGTGATTGCCATATATGGAAAAATTGGGCCAGCTAGCCACCAAATCGAATTTCAGGGGTGGGAGAACATGGCCTCTGGGTGACTTGGCTGTTCTTGGAGGTCCGTCAAAAGTATTTCTTGCCTGATAGTTGAGGATGGAAAGAGTATGGAAGGAGCAGCATTCTGCTTGGGTCTTTGCATACTCTGCCTCTTTTGTGGCAGTTTGTACCCTTTCCAGTGGTAGAAGGGCTGAGCTGGTGGTCTAGGTTTGTAGGATTATTTGCTATATTTCCTCCTGAGAGCTAGTCTATATAAACCCAGGGAGCAGTGGGTCACCTTCAAGTCTTTTAATGGGGGTAATGACTCATCAGTCTTTTGGCTGAATACGCTGTCTCCTTCAACTGTAAATACTCCACAGTGGCCAGGACTTCTCTGGGGAATTTTGAGGAGTGAAGCCAGTTTTATCCTCACACCACAATGTTGGTAGCCATTGATCTAGAAGCTGTATCAGCCATGTCTACAGCTGCCTAGAGGGATGATATAGCCACCAATCTACCTTATTCAATAAAGGGCCTGGAATTGCTTCCCCAAGGAAGGCAGAGCACTTGTCTCTAAATTCCTAAAACTTGGAATAGTTGGCAAAATGATACTTTTCCAGAAGCACTTGGATACCGGCTATGTGGAACTGCAAGCTTGTTGATGTAAATTCCCTCCTTCCCAGAAGGTCCAGACATTTCACCTCCTTCTCTGAAGGGGCAGATCTGCTTTACTGTTGTCTACTCCTTTGTGTGGCAGCTTGCACCACAAGCAGTTGAAGACATGATGGAGTAAAAAAGAACTCTGCTCCCTTAGATGGGACAAATATCTCTTCTCTGCCCTCTTACATGTAGGTGCACATATAGTTGGAGTATGCCACACCACCTTGGCTGTCTCTAGGATAGACTTGTTCACTGGGCGCACCATCTTACTCCATCCAACACTCTGGAGAATATCCAGCAGTTTGTGGGATAACTCCTGGACCTCCTCCTGACGGAATCATCTCAGCCACCCTTAATAGACTCCTGGAACCGTCTGTGGTCATCTGATGGAGAAGGCAATGACACAGCGACCACTTCGTTAGGGGAGGAAGAGGATATACCCGATGGGATGGGTGGTACCACAAGATCCAGTTCTCCTCCTCCGGGTTCTAGAAGGAGCTCAGGATGGTCTCTTGTGGAAGGGGGGGATGATGTTATTCTTTGTGTGACTGCACTGGCTCTGGATAACGGGTATATGGGTTCCATGGTCCCCACTATGGACAGTGATATGGGTCCATCATGGGTTGTCAACATCTCCCTGTTGAGAACCAGTGCTGAAATGATGGGAGAATGTGGACTGGACTAGATAGTGATATCCTCGTTAGTGATATACTTCTCTCCAGATGGAGGATGATGGTACTTGTCTCCTCATACTTGAGCTCATGTAGGAAGTCTTTTGGAAGTCTTAGATTCTAAATGCAAACATGACAGTACCATCAGTGCATGTGGCTCTTAGACTTCTTTGGTAGTGGAGGTCGAGACTCATGGCATTTCTCTTTGCTCAGTACCGATGGAAAAGTGGTAGTGGCCGGAGAAGTGTTAGTCTTCTGAGCCTCAGAATAAGTACTGTGGGTCTTTGGGGATTTGGAACCAGAGCGTGATGATTCAAATGACAACTGGGGAGGGGACTTAGAGGAAGAGTTTTCTCTCGAGCATAGAGATTGCTTCTCTTGAGTGGAGGAGTCCTTAACTGTATTCCTATTCACCCAGGTATCAAAAATGATGGTAACTGGGGACAATACCTTTGACCAACATACGGGAGGGCTGCCTGGCCTGCATCAGACTGAGGTTTCATTGCCTGCTCCATAAAATGTATTCTGAGCCTAAAGTCCTGCACCTGACAGGTCCAGCTAGGAAAGGAGCAGCAGATACTGCACCTGGTAGAGAAATGTACTTCTCCCAGGCAGCATAGACACCTCTGATGATTGTCACTGACTGGGAAGGCTCATGGGCAGGAGAGGCAGTTTTTGAATCCCAGTACTCACAACACAGCTCAGTCTTCATGCTGGGAAGAGGGTGGAGAGATAGGGGAAAAGCCTCTAAAAGGGAAAAAAGGCTCCCCAGTCCCTAACTAATTATACTAAAATAATACACTAATAAAAAAATATTTTAAAACTATTTACAGATAAAGTTGAAGGAAAAACTTTGAGGACACTAGAGTGTTCCATCTTACTGCTGCGTGGTCTGAGAAGGAACTAGAGAGGTGGTTGGCTGCATTGTCTCTTACAACCCACAGTACAAGGAGGATGTGGAAAAATTGGAAAGAGTCCAGCGGAGGGCAACAACAATGATTAGGGGGCTGGAGCACATGACTTATGAGGAGAGGCTGAGGGAACTGGGATTATTTAGTCTGCAGAAGAGAAGAACGAGGGGGGATTTGATAGCTGCTTTCAACTACCTGAAAGGGGGTTCCAAAGAGGATGGATCTAGACTGTTCTCAGTGGTACCAGATGACAGAACAAGGAGTAATGGTCTCAAGTTGCAGTGGGGGAGGTTTAAGTTGGATATTAGGAAAAACTTTTTCACTAGAGGGTGGTGCAGCACTGGAATGGGTTACCTAGGGAGGTGGTGGAATCTCCTTCCTTAGAGGTTTTTAAGGTCAGGCTTGACAAAGCCCTGGCTGGGATGATTTAGTTGGGGATTGGTCCTGCTTTGAGCAGGGGGTTGGACTAGATGACCTCCTGAGGTCCCTTCCAACCTTGATATTCTATGATTCTAACCTAGGTTCAGAGCATGAGGAGAACAAGAGTGCAGCTACGGACGGACCAATGGACACTAGTAGCAAGATCTTCCAATCTCAGGCTCATCAAACACATGTACTCACAGTGGAATACACATAAGGACTAGCACTCGAAGAACCACCATTTTCATTGGGAGATTTGGGTGGTTATTTTGTTTACATCTACTATAGTGAAATATATATAGTTTGATTTTCCCTGCTTCTGAGCAAAGATCAGATGATGTGGGTGTGTGAAGGAGTCTATTCTATGTGGTTGCCCCCAGCAGGCTGCTCTATGTTATGTCATTAGCTTAAGTTCACTACGATTTTATATCAATCGAGGACAAATTCAACTCTCCTCTGCCACATCTCCTTACCCATGCCAAACCCCCACAAGCAATAGAGAGCTAGCTTATGCAGGAGCAAAAAGTGAATGGATCACATCTGAGGATCTGGGACAAATATTTTAACAGACAAATCTGGCAGGTACTTTTGCTCAAACTACTAGCGGCAATTTAAAAAACAAAATAACCATGAAATACATCATGCTTTATCACATATTAATATAATAATTTATATCAAAACTTGCATACTGATAGTATGCATTATCTTGAAAGTTTCTATGTCAGTATTTTAATTTTTTTTATAATTGTTCATTATTGACTGAAACCTGTTAATTCACAGACAGACAAATTGTACACTATGTTCTGTGTTCCAGAGCCATCACCTTTGTGTTGCAAGAAGTTGTAGGACAGGGTAAAGATGGATGGCACGGAGCCATACAGGGATGATTACAGTATAGTCTTAGACTAGTACATGGCTGTTTGCACTCTTCATCTATAAGACACACCCCTTTGTGACAAATCCTTTTACATTTGTGCATTCCACATTTTAACATTTGATTGCAGCGAAGACCACAAGAGATGTCAGTGAGATGACAGGGAATATTGTTCCGCAGCTGGAAAAGGAAAAAGACGTTATAACTAACAGTGAATGTGTTATTGTACAGTGTGTATTCTCAGATACTTTTAATCATGTTTATATTTTAATATAGCATAGATTTTTAGAAGAAAATTATCTATGGTTTTGCACTAAGCTCTTCGCAATCTATTTTAAGTCCAAACCTTAGTGTGTGTGTGTGTGTGTGTGTGTGTATATATATATATATGTCATGTCATACCTGAAAATACTGCATCAAGTCTGTACACATGTGGTCTAAAGAAAGCAAAACTGCATCTGATCATTTTAAACTGCATGAAACAGTGTACTTACGAACACTATCAGCATAGTCTCTGTGGGTATCAATTTTGTGGCTACGTGGGGAGTAGTCTTAGAAAAGCAAATATCAAGTGCTTACTCTAAGTTACAAAGTAACGTGTAGTTTAGCAATAACAGCCCACATAAAGCTATTGCTCATTTGTAATTAAAAATGTCATTTGTAATTTGCTCAATAGCAGCCACACTTACTTCATGCTTGCCCATACACCATTTTTGAGTGAGGTATGTACAGGGTGGGCACTTCTCTTCACTATGGCAGGTATGGTACACTGCAGGCATAGGAATACAAAATCAGGAAACAATTCTTAAATACTTTAGTTTACTCAGACATTTTAGGTATATTACAGAGCCTGTTATATTCTAATTTATTCTTTCAGAACCACACAATTTATGTTTGTGTGGTATTCTATTATGTTTAAATTCTTTAAAATCAGGATGACATGTTAGGACATTCCTTCCTTCCTGGAGTTCCTGCGCTGAATGGTAGGACATTTTGAGTATTAGCTTTAAGAGCAGTGGTTTTCAACCCATGGTCCATGGACCCCAGGGGGTCCGCAGACTATGTCTAAGATTTCCAAAGGGTCTGCAAATGAAAAAAAGGTTGAAAACTACTGTTCTAGAGCATGGCACAAGAAAGCATGTGTCAGTAATTTGATCAATTTGTTCTGTACTATGCTTTGTATCAATAACATTTTCTGCAGATATGGCTAAAAAATTCTTCAAAAACTTTGGATGGTGTATAAAACCCCAACATTTTACCTGGAAAAAAAGTACCATTGTATTCATGGAAAGGAAAGATTTAAATATACCTAATCTGGTTCATCTTTCGAACAGCAAACAATAAATCTGAGAACACAGAAAAATTTAGACACTAGACAATTTAAAAAAGTTATGTGGGCGTACCTATGACTTACCTGGATGATCACATTCATGTGGTCTGGTACATGAGTTTTTACATTCTGGTGGCTGAGTACCACAAGGAACAGGAGGATAAATTACCGACTCACCACAGTAACAAGTTAGTTCATCAAAACCTGACAAAGCAAAACAAACCAAACAACTAATGAATAGAGTTGAAAAAATATTACCTTGGTTAAAAAAAAATCCAGCTTAAGGAAGTTAAAGGAGCAATAAAAAAAAGAAAGAAATTGTATAACAAATTGGAAAAAAGAGAAAAATAGTAATTAATACAAATCAGTTATAAATATAGGCAATTGCTATTAGAAGTTAAAGGTATCAATATCTCTATGGCCAATATGGTTAAAAATCAGTAAGAAAGGTTTTCAAAAAAATCAGGAACAAAACACATTTCAGCAAGGATATTGATCCATTACTAGATGAAGATAAAACTTAATAAGGAGGTACACAATACAAACGTGTTCAATAAATATTTCTGTTCTGTATTTGGGGTCAAGCCGGATAATGTATTCATACTATATAATGATGAAGTCCTTTTTAATCCAACAGTAACTAAAGAGCATGTTACGCAGCAGCTACTAAAGTTAAAGATTTTTAAAATGGCAGGTCCTTTAAATTAGCGGAACTTACACTCAAGAGTTTAAAAGCATTAGTAGAGGTGTTCTCCAGATGGTTAATATTACCTTTTTAATAAATCTTAGAAAACTGGTCACAGGAAAATAGGCCCTGAACAAAAATTTTAAGTACTGTACTCATGTTAAGACCTAAGGCAAACAGGAGAGGCTAAGGGGAGTTTGAGTAGCAGCTGCAGAACCTGCAATTTGATTTGACTTAGTGAGTTGTATGTTTGATCTGTTTGTCCCTCTCAGTGCCATGTGACTGGGCATCTGGGCCCTTTGTTCAGGCTAGGTGATTGAAGTCTGAGCTGTTAATCCTTCCCTGTTAACAAGGAACCATACTGACTTGCTATGCTAGGTATATAAACTAGTTGCAAAACAAACTCCTGAGTGAGGAAACAACACACGCTAACGGGAGTCTGAGTGAGTGTAGGAGCTTTTCTCCAGGTACAGTTCTACATAAGCAACGATGCTGACCAATGATGGAACGGTTATTATGACACATCCCTTACAGGCCACATTGTTTCCTGCCTGTCGACAGAAGAGGCTCTCTGTGCATAAAGTTCAAGTTGATGGCTGCATTAGAGAAAAAGATCTGTCGTCTTGGTGTGTAGCTAATAACCTGCTGTACTATGAGAGTTGCCTTACCAAGTGGCTGTGACCAGAAGGGAACGAAGGGGATGCAGGAGAAAGACTGAGGGGAATCCAGAGAAATGCACAAAGGAAAGTTACTTACCTTTATAACTGGAGTTCTTTGAGATGCACGGTCCCTATCTGTATTCCACTGTAGGTATACATGTGCTCCATGTGCTTGAGACCAGAGAATTCTTTCAAGCAATCTCTGCTGGTCCATGCCCAAGCTCCTGCGATCCTTGTGCTCTGTACTGAGGGCATAAAGAATGAGGGAGGGCAGACCAACTGGCTCTTCCGTTCCTTTGTCTATGGCAAAGCCAGTCATGATCTGAAGCAGAGAAGGAGAGTGGGTAGTGGAATACAGATAGGGACCACATACCTTGAATAACTCCAGTTACTTCCCTTTCTTCTTCGAGTGCATATTCTACTGTGGGTGACTGACAAAATTGTACCTAGAGAGGAGGAGGGTGCAAGGATGTTTGTAGAACCACTGCACAAAGCATGAGTCAGCGGAGCAGTCTTGGACCAAGACATAATGTCCCGTGAATGTGTAGATGGAACTCCATGTAACTGCACTGCAAATATCAAGCAGGGATACCTCCTGAAGTGATGCCACTGATGCCCCTTATGCACCCTTCTAGAGTGAGCCCATACGGGGGAGGGAGTTGTGTCAACTATAGAGTATGATACAGCCAGAGACCCACTTAGAGATTCTCTGGGAGGATATAGCTTGACCTTGAACTCGTTCCGCTATGGCAACCAACAGTCTAGGAGTAGGTCTACACTGCAATTAAACACCGACAGCTGGCCCGGTCAACTGACTTAGTCCCATAGCCTGAGCCCAGTGAGCCCGTCTAATTGCAGTGTAGATGTTTGGGCTCAAGCTTGAGCCCTGGGACCCTCCCGCTTCACAGGTTCCCAGAGCCAGGGCTCCAGCCCAAGCCCAAACATCTACACCACAAATTAAACAACCCTGTAGCCGAGTCAGTTGACAATGGCCAACCACAAGTGTTTAATTGTAGTATAGACATACCCTAGGAGGCTCTCTGATTGGTTTTGTTTTCAGCAGGTAAAAAAAAAAAAAAAATCGCACATCAAGGAAATGAAGAATCCTCTCCTTGCCAGAGGCATGGGGCTTCAGGAAAAAAAAAAAAAAAAATCCCCCAAAACACACAGGTAGGTGAACTAGCCAATTTAGTTGAAATTCCAAAACTAACTTAGGAGTGAATTTTGGGTGTAGTCATAGCAAAACTTTGTCCTCATGAAATATTGCATACGGAGGATCAGTCGTCAGTGCCATGAGTTCACTTACCCTTCTGGCCAAGGTGATAGCAATGAGGAATGCTACCTTCATCAAGAGGTAAAACATGGAACACATAGCTAGTTGTTCAAAGGGTGACTTAGTGAGTGCCAAAAGTACTAAGTTAAGGTCACATTGAAGGTTTTGTTTGTTTACTGGTGGAAAGGTTCTCATCAGGCCTTTCAAGAATTTGGTTACTGGCTGGGTAAAGATCAAGTGACTGTCTGATTACAGATGACACATGCTGATTTGCCACCAGGTGAACTTGCAGTGAATTAAGGGAAAGAACTGATGCCTTCACAGTAAGTCTAAAACAGCGGGACTATCTGCTGTCTCTCAAGATATATGCTTTTGCTGGGCCCAGATAGAGAAATGTTTCCACTTAGCTAGGTAGCATTTTCTGGTGGAGTCCTTTCTGCTATTATTAAGAATGGTTGCATGGCTTGACAGCAGGTACTTTCTAGGCTTGACAGCAGGTACTTTCTAGGCTTGACACCCATCCAAATGCCAAGCCATGAGATGAAGTGCTTTGGGGTTGGGATGGTACACCCTATCATTCTCCTGAGTCAAGAGATTTGGAAAGGATTGCATGCTGATTGTTGGATGGGATGACAGCTGTAGGCGGCTTAGAAACCAGAACAGTCTGGGCCGTTTGGGAGCGATGACTTATGCTTTGTCTTGCTAAATCTTCTATAGAACTTGAGGTGGTATCATGATGGGAGGGTAGGCATAGCTCAAGTAATCTGACCAGGGCAGAAGGAGAATATTGCCTCTGGAGTGCTTTTCTTGAGCTCCCCTGGAGAAAGCAACAGAGAGTCCTGTGGCACCTTTAAGACTAACAGATGTATTGGAGCATAAGCTTTCGTGGGTGAATACGCACTTCGTATTCACCCACGAAAGCTTATGCTCCAATACATCTGTTAGTCCTAAAGGTGCCACAGGACTCTCTGTTGCTTTTTACAGATCCAGACTAACATGGCTACCCCTCTGATACTTGACCCCTGGAGAAGTACATGTTGCATTTCCTGTTTGCCTGCCCCAAACGGGGGTTCCCCACTGAGTGAAAATGCTGTTCACTACTGACTAAGGCTGTCTGCCAATTAATTCTGCATTTCTGGAGAGTACACTGCCAATAGGGTAATATGATTTTTGATCTACCAGTTCCATAAGGTAACAGCTTCTACACAAAGGGGGATGGATCTCACTTACCCCTGTTTATGTAGAATACAGTTATGCTGTTCAACATTATGAGTACCCGGTGAAACTGGATGAATGGTAGAAAGGCTTCACAAACTTCCTGGACTGCCCATAAGTCCATAAGACTGATGTGCATTCTGGGCTCTCGGGGCATCCAAGTCCCTGTACCATCTGACTGTACATGTGAGCTCCCCAGCCTATCATGGAGGCATCTGTAATGATCATCTTGTCAGGTGTGGGGCTAGGAAAGGAATACCTACACACACTTGTTCAGGATTTTTCCACCAAGTTAGTGAGGTCCTCATCCTGGTAGAAAGTGTCACTATGGTGTTCATGCTGTGACTAATTGGTTTATATATTGTTTGGAACTAAGTCTGCAGGAAATGGAAGTGGAGTCTGGTAAATAGTGTGACGTAAGTCCATGATGCATCCCGGGAGAGAAAGGAAAGTCTGAAATTATGTTCAAGAGGCTCACATTATCTGGTCTATCACGTTACTCATGGTGTGAAATCTATCCATCGGGAGATAAACCCTCACCCTGAGTCGAAGATTGCTCCTATAAATTCTGAAATCTTAGTTGGAATCAGGGTAGATTTTTCCATGTTCACACAGATTCCTAGGGATGAGAGAAGGTGAAGCAGAGGTGATGCTGATGTGAGGGCTCTCATGTGTCCTTTCAACAAGATGCCAATAGTCTAAATATAGGAAAATGGTGAAGCTGCTGCATCTGAACTGTGCTGCTACTACTAGAAACACTTTGATGAAGATGCTGGGTGTGGTTGCTAGGCCAAATGGGAGTACCCTGTATTGGTACTGGTCAGGACCCACCATAAACCTGACAGAAATCTTGTGTGGAAGGGGTCAATGTCCACATGAAAGTATGCATCTTTCATATTGAAAGCTGTGCTCCTTTTGAGGGATGCCCGTGTAACCATATGGAATTTTAGTTTGCAAATAAAAAAAGATACTGAGTTGGTGCAGATGGAGAGTGGGTCTCCACCCTCCCTTCTTTTTGGGAACTAGGAAATATTTCTAAGGAGGAATTCTACTTCTGGGCAAAGGATCCTCTCATGAGAGTGGTCTCAAAGAAGGATGGGGAAGGGAGTTTTGGAGGGGGCAGGAAGAAAAACTTATTGGTATAGCCAGAATGGATGATATTCAGCACCCAGCTTGTCCATTGTTATTGCACTCCAGTTGTGGAAAACAAGCCACCAAAGCATATGTGAGGATTGGGTGGAGATGGTATCAATAGTATCTTATGCCTGGGGAATAAGGTTGGATTGATGTGAAGGATGTAGGTATCGTGGCTTTTGCACACTCTGCCTTTCACAAAGAGGTTCATAGACTCACTGATGACAAAATGGTTGAGGCACAGCTCTTGTTTTGCCAGGATGTTCGTGGATCTTTGAGGCAGGCGTATATATACCCAGAAAATGGAGAGTAGCCCTGGAGTCCTATAGTGAATGCAAAGACTCCTCGGTCTTTTTGTTGAAAAGGTTGGTGCTTCATTGTGTTATAGTTTCTCCGCAAATGCAGTTCTGGACACCAACTTGCCTTCATCAATAAGGGCCTGAAATTGAGCCATGTCTTGCTGGAGAAATGTGTCCTTAAAATCCAAGAACTTTCAATAATTCAGAAAATCATACTTGGCCAACAGCACTAGATAGCCTCCAATTCAGAATATTGAACTAGATGATGTAAAAACCTTCCTTCCCAGCAGGTCCAGTCACTTGGCCTTCTAATTTCAGAGTGGGTGGCTAGATCTTTCTGTGGCAATCTGAACAAGTAGGGAGTTTGGTGCAAGGTGGGTAAATGGAAACTCTGCTCCCTTAGCTGGGACAAAGTAGTGCTTCTTAGCCCTCTTGGGGGTAGAGGTGCACATTGCCAATATATGCTGGACATATCTGGCTTCATTCACCAGTACTATTTGGCTGGACCCTGTGTGATGCAGGATGTCCAGGAGCTTGAGTTGTGTGTCCTGAACCTTCTCCTGGAACATCTGGAGCTCCTCTGCCACCCTACGTAGCAGCTCTCATGCTTATTGTCACCCAGAGGGAATGGTGAAGCTGGGATG
Source organism: Platysternon megacephalum (assembly GCA_003942145.1). Taxonomy (NCBI): domain Eukaryota; kingdom Metazoa; phylum Chordata; order Testudines; family Platysternidae; genus Platysternon; species Platysternon megacephalum. Next base: position 817,069 of record QXTE01000364.1, on the reverse strand, counting down.
ATTGAGGAGGATAACCTTGCCAGTACTGGTAGAACTAGTGGATCCAGCTCATGGGGATCAGGTGGAAGCTCTAATTACTCTCTTGCGGTAGGGAGAGTGACTCCCTGTTAGATTGCTCTGACCTGGGGAATCATGCTTATGGGTCCCATGGGCTGCACTAGGGCCAGTAAGAGGGATTGAAGGTGGGCTGAGGATGTCCCCATGCTTGCATGAATCATGCAAGTTGCTGTGTACACTGATCCCTTAGAGACAGCAGACCTGGTTTCTGGGAGTGTTCAGTGGAGAAGGGGTGACTGGAGTGCATCTATTGTTAACCTGCAAAGCAAAGTAAGGGCTAACATTGCCCAGAGGAGAGTGTTTGGGTTGCTAACAAGCTGGTGATATTAGAGGGGTAGCATCCAGATAAGCATAAGCAAGGCGTCCTCATGTTGGAAGGAGGGGATTAACAAGGTGATTTATGGTTGCCAGGATTTACACACAGTTTACTGGTTAGCTAAGTATCAGACCCCAAGCACTTGTAAATTAGATTCTAAGAGATTCATAAACGAGATGGTTGGGGAACAGACAAATAACAATTTGCAGTTTGTTATTTTCCATTTGTTTATTTCAAGTAAAGGAAAGAGAACTAAACAAAGTATAAAATGAGCCAGCAGGATAAATGGTCAAAAGATCAGACTGATCCAATAAAAGGGCCTGAGGGCAAAGGCTTAGAAAATCAGCCTAAGGCAGCCCTCAGTGAAACAGCCATGAAGTTACAGTTGGCCAGGTTAGAGGTGGCAAAGGAACGAGAATTCCAGATGTAAGCAGCCAAAGAGAAACAGGCAGCACAAGAGGAAGCCCACCAGAGAACCCTGGAGGCAGAAAAGCAAAAGTGGGAGTCGGAGGAAGCAGCACACCAAAGAGCCCTGGAAGCCGAGAAGCAGAAACAGGCAGCAGAAATAGCTGCACATTAGTGAGCCACAGAACTAGAGGAGTGGAAGTGGGAGGAGAAATCATGAACACAGGATGCTGGAGGCATGGATACAAAACCCTCAGGCAGCAAGCACTCCTCTCCAAGGATCAAATGACTGGGACAAATTCTGCCCTAGTTACAAGGAAACTGTTTGCACTGAGGAATATTTGACCGTCTTTGAAAGGATCACTAGGCTACAGAACATCCCTGAGGGCCAGAGAATAACTGTCCTGCTCTCTAAGTTAACAGGGAAAGCATTACAGGTGTTTAATTATGTACATGTAATTGAAGCTATGACAGGAAACAAAGGGTAGGAATAAATGGTCAGGTTTCACAATGGAGAGAGGTAAATAACAGGGTATCCCAGGGATCTGTACTAGGACCAGTGCTATTCTACATATTCACATGTTCTGGAAAAAGGGGTAAACAGTGAGGTGCAAAGTTTGCAGATGACACAAGGCTACTCAAGATAGTTAAGTCCAAAGCAGACTGCAAAGAGTTACATAAAACTGGGTGACTGGGCAACAAAATGGCAGATGAAATTCAATGTTGATAAATGCAAAGTAATGCACATTGGAAAACATAACCCCAACTATACACACAAAATGATGGGTTCTAAATTAGCTGTTACCACTCAAGAAAGAGGTCTTGGAGTCATTATGGATAGTTCTCTGAAAACATCTGCTCAATGTGCAATGGCAGCCAAAAAAGCTAACAATGTTAGGAACCATTAGGAAAGGGATAGGTAATAAGACAGTAAATATCATAATGCCACTATATAAATCCATGGTATGGTTATACCTTGAATATTGCGTGCAGTTCTGGTCGCTCCACCTCAAAAAAAGATACATTAGAAATGGAAAAAGTACATAGAAGGGCAACAAAAACAACTGGGGGTATGGAACAGATTCCATATAAGGAGAGATTATAAAGACAGGAATTTTTCAACTTGGAAAAAAGGCAACTAAGGAGAGATATGATAGGGGTCTATAAAATCATGAACGGTGTGGAGAAAGTGAATAAGGGAATGTTATTTACTCCTTCACATAATACAAGAACCAGGGATCATCTAATGAAATTAATACGCGGCAGGTTTAAAACAAACAAAAGGAAGTACTTCTTCACACAATGCACAGTCAACCTGTGTAACTCATTGCCAGGGGATGTTAAGGTCAAAGCTATAACTGGCTTCAAAAAAGAATTAAATAAGTTCATGGAGGAGAAGTCCATCAATGGCTATTAGCCAAGATGGTCAGTGATGCAACCCCATGCTCTGGGTGTCCCTAAACCTTAACTACCAGATGCTGTGACTGGATGACAGGGATGGATCACTTGATAATTGCCCTGTTCTGTTCATTCCCTCTGAAGCATCTGGCATTGGCCACTGTTGGAAGACAGGATACTGTGCTAGATGGACCACGGATCCGGGAATTTGGCCTTTCTTATGTTCTTAAGGATGGTGGGTTGTGGAATGGACATATGCAACACAGCTTGAAGAACAACAGTTACGGAAAGGTAGTTAACCATTTTTTTTCTTTGAGTGATTGCACATGTCCATTCCACCGTGGGGGATCCTCAAGCAGTTCAAGCTGGAGGTGGGTTCAGAGTCTACTTGAACAGGGATTGCAGGACCATGCATCCAAATCTGGCATTGTCTCTAGACTAATGAGTGATGGCATAGTGGGAGGTAAATGTGTGGATTGAAGACCAGGATGCCACCTTACAAATGTCCAGGATGGGCACCTGAACGAGAAAGGCCATGGAAGCCACCTCTGATCTAGTTGAGCGAGTCACCACTTTAGATAGAGGTTCTGTATCCACAGAACGGTAGCACAGACATATACAGCCAGAAATCCAGGAGGAGATTATCTGAGTGGACATTGGGTGGCCCATTACTCTTTCTGAAATTACTACAAATAGCTGTGAGGATGATCTGAATGGGCTAGTCCGATCCAGATAAAAAGCCTGGATCCGACTAATACTTCTAACATCTAGAGAATGGAGTTTCTCTTCCCACCTACTTGAATGAGGCTTTGGAAAGAAGGGTAGTAAGTAAATTTCTTGAAACCACTTTAGTCAGGAACTTTGGATAAGGTCGAAGGAAAACCTTATCTTTGAAGACTACTGTGTAGGGAGGTTCTGACACCAGGGATCACAGCTCTCTTACTCGCCTGGCCAAGGTAATCATGACCAAGAAAGGCACTTTCATAGATAGGTGCAACAGGGAGCAAGTTGCTAGTGGCTCAAAGGGGAGAGCCATCAAACTTTGTCAGAACTAAACTGCAGAATTGGGCTATGGGTCTGCGGGTATAGCCCATCCAACCCCTTTAGAAATCTAATGGGCATAGGGTTGAAGAGAAAAGGGTTGAAGGTGGAAAGTTGAGATAGCCACCAGGTTATCTGATGGAATTAAAGGCAAGTCCTTGTTGCTTCAGGAACAGGAGATACTCTAGGATATGTGGAATTGAAGCTTGGGCTGGGTGGACACCTCTTTGCATAGACCAAATGGAGAATTTCTTCCATTTTGCAAGGTAAGTAGACCTGGTTGAAGGCTTCCTAACATTCAGGAGAATTTCTTCTACTCTTTTAGAGCAACACCATTCAGAGGAAGTCAGCCATGAAGCATCCATGCTGACAGGCCTATAGATTGGGACTGAGGAGGCAGCCGTTGTTCTGGGAGATGACATATGCATCTCTCAGGAGTGACGGGGGGGGGTCTGACCAATTGGGCTAGTAGAGATGAAAACCAATATTGGCAAGGCTACGCTGGGGCTGTTGGTATGATGTGAGTACAATCTTGTTTGACCTTGGACAAGACCTTGTAGCCAAACTGTAGGGGAGGGATACAGCAGGGCTTTGGACCAGTTTAGGAGGAAATTATCCCACCCAGGAACAAAACAAGGTATTTTTTGTTTTCATTTGTTGCAAACAGGTCCACTAGCGGAGTACCCCACTATTGGAAAATGGCCTTGGACACATCTGGATGAAGGGACCATTTGCGGTGGCCTGCAAACAATCTGCTTGCGTGGTCTGTCAGAGTTCTGAACCCCTGGATGATAAGCCGCTTTGAGGCTGATGCAAAAGTTCCAATGCATAACTTCATTGACCGGGATCCTCGTCTATTTACATGAAACATGGCTGCTGTGTTGTCAATAAGTATTAAAGCTCTGCCCTGTGATATGTGGGAAGAATGCCATGCAAGCCAAAGAGCTGGCCCTGAGTTCTCTGATATTTAATGGAGACTTAGGTCCTGGGAAGACAAAAGCTCCAGAGTTAGACAGGGACCCAAGTGAGCTCCCCAACCTAGAGCCAATGAGTGTCTGCTGAGGAGGAGCAAATGTGCTAGCATTTGATGGGTCTATCGATCAGTCCATGGAGGACAAGACTCAAGCAGGTATCTCAACTACCCTATCCATATGATGGTGGGCTGGAGAGTATACTGAGGTGAGCCAACCCTGTAATTCCCTGAAGTGCAGTCCTGCGTGCCGAACTATGTGCCCTAGAAGTTTGAGCACTTTCGAACTGTAGTGAGAGGATGAGCATTTAGATCTAGTACAATAAGCTGCAATCAGGACCGGTTCTACGCACCAGCAAAGCAAGCACGTGTTTGGGGCGGCACAATTCCAGGGGCAGCATTCTGGCCATTCTTTTTTTTTTTTTTTTTTTGCTTGGGGCGGCAAAAAACCTAGAGCCGGCCCTGGCTGCATTGCTTGGTGTCATGGAGTCACCGGGGTGATGCTCTGGAACTACTCCATACAAAGCCAGTCAGGACTATGGGGGAGCATGCCTCCTCTCTCTGAGCTTACTGTCTCCAGGGCAAGAAGCTTACACAGCTTAGACCTTCCTGGGTCTGACCTCGGAGCATTCAGTATCCCCTTCCACACCGTGCACTTCCCGCAGCGAGTCCACCTGGGCGGGGCTCCCGGGGAAGCCAGGTGGCCCTGCATCCCAACTCCACAGTCAGACGTGACTCTCAGCCAATCCAGTAAAACAGAAGGTTTATTAGTCGACAGGAACATAGCGTAGAACAAAACTTGTTAGCACAGAAATCAGTGACTTTCAGCCAAGTCCATATTGGGGGGGAGGGAGCCCAGAGCAAGGGCTCCAGTCCTCCCCCTGCGCCCCAAGCCAGACTCCCTTCCAGTTGCCTGGCCCCTGCCCTGCCCATTGCTCCTCCTCCAGCCTTTGTCTCGCTTCCCGGGCCAAGACTCAACTGGTTGCATCCCCCTCCTGGGTCTCAGGTTAAAGGGGCGGCCATAGCATCTGTGCAGGCAGCTGGAGCAGCCCCCGCAAAAGTCACACACCCTATTCCCACCACCTAGACATTGGTGCAATACACAGGGAAACTGAGGAACACACAGCATTGATTCAAAACAGTAAGACTCACATAGGCTCACATACAACATAACAAGGGAAAATCCCCACTTTGTCACACTTGGACCTCTTTTGTGGCAGGAATGCACTGGCCAGTGTGGTGTCCAGGACTGCCCCAATGAATTCTTGTTCAGAGAGTAGAGTCAGGATAGATTTTTCTGTGCTGATTAGGAGTCCTAGTGTGTGGAAGGCTGACTGAATTGTGGTCTTGCTGGAGAGTACCTGGGACCTGTATTGGCCTCTCAATAGCCAGTCATCCAGGTAAGACAACACATGGATTCCTTACTTGAGCAAGAATGCCACCACTACTGCCATGCATTTTGTAAACACGGGGGTGGGGGGAGGGGGGGAGCTGCTGACAGGCCAAACGGGAGAACTGTGAGCTGGTGGTAGGATTCATTGACCATGAATCTGAGGAAATTTCTTTGGTGTGATGAATTGCCCCATGAAAGTAAGTGTCCCTTAAGTCACAGAATCATAGAATATCAGGGTTGGAAGGGACCTCAGGAGGTCATCTAGTCCAACCCCCTGCTCAAAGCAAGACCAATACCTAGATTTTTGCCCCAGATCCCTAAACGGCCCCCTCAAGGATTGAACTCACAACCCTGGGTTTAGCAGGCCAATGCTCAAACCACTGAGCTATCCCTCCCCCCAAGTCAAAAGCAGCGAACCAGTCCCCAGTCTCTAAGGAAGGGATTTCAGAAATAAGAGTAACCATCAAGAATTTTGTTTTCTTCAGAAACTTTAGTTGCTTTAGATCAGTGGTTCTCAAACTTATTTGATCGGGGCCCCCTTCTTTGTGTCTGTAGTTGTTAACATCTCTCCCTTCCCCCAAGTACATATACCGCGCCACTCAGTTCTGAAGGCAGCACTGGCCAGCAGCAGTACAGAAGTAAGGGTGGCAATGTGAAAAATGATATTCGTCAATATCATTTTTCACAGTGGATTTAGACAGCAGACTTAGAAGTAAAGGAGATAATGTGAAAAGTGATATTTGTCAAATTTGATATTTGTCATCACTTTTCATAGCGGACTTAGTGCCCCATTGCCACCCTTACTTCTGCGCTGCTGCTGCCACCCTGGGGCTGTCAGGGGAAGAAAGAGAGAAAGGAAAAAAAAAAAAGAAAAAAAAAAGACAGCACACAGGTCACGCCTACCTTGACACATTCCTGCGCCTCCCCTGGGAGTCCACCCCATAGTTTGAGAACAGCTATTTTAGATCTAAAATAAGCCTGAGACCCTCCTTTGCCATCAGGATTTGGAAGTATCAGGAATACAATCCTCTTCCTTGGAAAGGCAGGGGAACTTCCTCTATGACCCCCACAAGGAGAAGAGACTGAATATCACACTCTTGTGAGTGTGATTCTGAAGAGGAACAGGGAAGGGGAGTGTGAAGTGGGGACAGAAGTAAAGGGTGTATCCCTGTATCACTGTGCTTAGGACCCACTGGTGACATGGGACCAAGCACTTAGGGAAGTGGGATAGGTGGTTGGCAAAAATAGGTTAAAATCATACTGACTCAGCAGAACCTGCTGGTTCGTGATTCTCAGATGTAACACTCCTGTGAAATAAATCTTCCAACCAAAGAGGTCCAGCTTTCTTGCTTCTTTCCCTGTTTGCAGTAGACACTATCAGGGAACCAGGTGGTTGTAAAAATATTCATATCCCTAAGAAGGGACATATCTCCTTTCCGCCCTTTTAACAGTGAGAGGAAGGGAGGATGGGGTATGCCATAAGATCTTGATGGGCTCTAGGATAGCTTCATTTATAGGGAGAACTACCCTAGAGGCCCCCACAAAGGTCAAAATGACCACCAATCTGTACAACTTTTCTTGCACCTCCTCTGCTTGGATAAGCAGAGCCACAACCACCCATTTTATTAAGTCCTGGTCGGCCCTGAAATCATCTGAAGGGGGCGAAGTAGACTCCGCAAGTACTGCCTCATCTGGTGATGAAGAGAAAGAGACCAATGGGTGTTGAGGGAGTTCCTTATCTAACAAGAATTGGACAGGAGAGTCCTAAGTAAGCAATTCCGCTTGCATGGTACAGGTCCCAGCAAAGGGGAAATGGGGACCATGTGGTAGACGCTTCTGGTGCCTACTCAATGTGGGAGGGCAGGAAGGGAGTAGGGATGCTGTAGACTAGAGCATGTGGGGAAGCCTCATGGATTCCAGAAGAGCCAATTAGCATGGTGGTGGTACCCTGATATGCACTGGCCGTTGGTCCTTGGGCTGAGATCTGGAGCAAGGTGGGTAGACACTCCACTGGGGCTGCTCTGGTCTGGAGGCATGTTGCTGAGAGTCACAGTCCTGCATAGCATTTGCATGACAATGTTCCCTATGTGCATTTTCCAACTCCAAAATGATTTCCCACTGGCCAGTAGCAATCTAATGTTGCAAGCTGCCCCCCACTAGCTTCTTCACTGTCAATGCAGCTCTCATTCCTGTGTCCCTATGGTGGAGGGCTGGGGCAAGATTGACATACGGATCCGGGAATTTGGCCTTTCGCATTCAAAAGCTCTGCAGCTACTGCTAGTCATTGCAAACCTGCATTATGATGCGATCCTACCAGTCAGTACTTGTTTCTCGGGCCCAGAAGCAGCACTTCACCATGTGCAGCTGCTCCGTGAATGGCAACCATCAACTTGAATTGTTCTTTGCTACGTCCCTTAAACTGTCCTCAAACAAATCGTCATATCCCCCATTGTTGTGGTACTTCCTGCGGGTCTTCAAATACAGAAATGTGCGTCTTGTATTTGCAACGTTCATAAGAATACTGCAGAGCTGTGTGTCAGAGGGTGGACACTGAAAAGTGTCATGTGGGTTTGTGGATTTTAATAAAAAGCATGAAAATTATGGGCCATGGATGGCATTATGGAATGGAGAAAGTTACATTTTGGGAACTTGACCCGTAAGTCCCAGACATCCTGGCACAACTCATTTCTACCCCACAACACATTGTGAAAATTTCGCAAAAGGCATTATGCCAGAAGGCAATGCGTAGCACACTGGAATACCTACCTGTGCTGCACTGCACTTACCAGGAGTGCTTGTGTCGATGCAAAGTACATCCAGTGCCAATGCAAGCAACAAAGTGATATGCAAACTTCTGTTGTTGTATGCCAACATAACTTGGGTCAACCAAAGTTTTTAGTGTAGACATAACCTTAGTAACAGAGGTCTGTCCTGTGGTCTATAGGGTCTGATTCTGCTGATAACCCATGTTGTATGGCTCCACATCAAATAAATTCTTTTTTAAAAATCAAGGAAGTTGCACACAAAAAAGCCCTACGCTAAAAGAACATTATAAAGGTTGCAAAGTCAAGCACTCAGAAGTTAGGATATGCCAGAATTAACGCTGCCTGCACAACATTAATTTGTCCCACTGGTGTGCATGTATTATGATACAGTCTTTAATTACATGATCAGGTGCTATTTTTTCTACAGGATCCCTACTCATAGTGCACAGGATTTACAGTGCTCAGGGAATGAATCGGGGTTATTCAGTGAATAAGGCTGTTGACCTACATCATTTGTTGCAGAAGTTGAAAGGTGTGTATGAACAAGGGAGGGAACTGCTGGAAGAGAAATAATGGTCTTGTGTTTTAGACAAATGATGCTGCTGCCCTGGAGATTTGGATTCTATCCCCGTCTCATTATTTAAATGACAATTTATTTTTTCCACATGAATGAGTAATATAAAAAGAAATGCTGAGTAAGTACCCATTCAGTGAGCACTATTCATTCTGTAAAGTGAATGAGGTAGGGATACTGTGGACTAAGTAGTAGGTTATCAGGTAATAACCGACCATATATCATAACGCATATGTACAAGGAGACCAAATTAAGGTTGCATGGGCAAGCAACCTTAACTCAGGAATTTCCTAGCCTTTGAGTGCCTTACTTTGCAACCTTAATATTCTTTAAATGTAGTTTTTTTTATGTATGTAACGTTATATATAAACATGCAAAGTTAAAATTAATTCCTTTGTGCACAATACTTTGGAAGCTTCATCAAAGAGGACACCGCACAAATCTGTCATATAAAGGACATTCAGTGGCAAAGGTGGGAAGGTATCACGCATCAGGAAAGATTACAGTTTAAGGAAACAAGAGGAGGACTATTATAAGTAAGGATACGATTCTGTCATGGATTCCGTGTGTTTCTGGGACCTCCATGACTTCTTCTGGGGCAGGGCTGGAGCAGGGGTCAGCCCCGGGGTCCACTGAAGCAGCAGCCCCAGGGCTGAAGCAGTGGCTGGGGTTGGGTCAGCACCCTGGGCCTGCCAAAGCAGTGGCCGGGGTTGGGTCAGCCCCTGCCACAGGAGCAACAGTGGGGCTGGAGCAGCTGCAAGCTCCCAGCAGCGCTCTGACTATTTGTCTTTTTCCTCCCACCCCTGCGCCTCCCCTTACCAGGGTATTTTTAGTAAAAGTCAGGCACAGGTTGTGGTCTTCCATCAATTTTTGCTTATTGCCTGTGACCTGTCCTGACTTACTAAAAATACCCGTGACAGAATCTTAACCTTAACATAAGGAAAGAAAAGGAAGGATTGTGCTAAACAAATATTTGAGAGGAAACTATTAGGAAAGGGAAAATATATTCACACTTTACAAAGAAGTGACGCCCTTATCTCAAATTTGTCCTTTGTTTTTAGATCTAAGAAAAAACTTAAATGAAGGTGAGGCAACCTTAAATGAAGGTGAGGCCTCATCTGGAGTACTGTGTCCAGTTTTGGGCCCCACACTACAAGAAGGATGTGGAAAAATTGGAAAGAGTCCAGCGGAGGGCAACAAAAATGATTAGGGGGCTGGAGCACATGAGTTATGCGGCGAGGCTGAGGGAACTGGGATTGTTTAGTCTGCAGAAGAGAAGAATGAGGGGGGATTTGATAGCTGCTTTCAACTACCTGAAAGGGGGTTCCAAAGAGGATGGATCTAGACTGTTCTCAGTGGTACCTGATGACAGAACAAGGAGTAATGGTCTCAAGTTGCAGTGGGGGAGGTTTAGGTTGGATATTAGGAAAAACTTTTTCACTAGGAGGGTGGTGAAGCACTGGAATGGGTTACCTAGGGAGGTGGTGGAATCTCCTTCCTTAGAGGTTTTTAAGGTCAGGCTTGACAAAGCCCTGGCTGGGATGATTTATTTGGGGTTGGTCCTGCTTTGAGCAGGGGGTTGGACTAGATGACCTCCTGAGGTCCCTTCCAACCCTGATATTCTATGATTCTATGAAGTGAGAAATAAAATAGCTGCCAGTAGGCAGTTAAAGCACCATCAATGAAGACAGGATTAAAAGAGATTACATTATACTCAGGTGAACAGTTAAGAGGATACATGGCCAAATTGAAGGATGTGAACTGCAGATCCTTCTTCTCCTGCCCTAACTTCTATAATTTCAATTTGTAAGCAATAATGATAAGTTAAAGATCTTTTGGTCCAGAACAATTTCACACAATGCAGACAAGAGAAGATGAGCACCATCATTACCAGGAGGCGTTGGAGATGGATTGGCCATGTGCTTCGGATGCAAACTGATTCCATCACCAGAATAGCAATAAGATGGACACCTGAAGGCAAGCAAAAACGTGGTCCCCCGAAAACAACATGACGAAGAACTGTGGAAGCGGAGCTGAAAAACCTGGGGCACAGCTAGGGAACCATTGAAAGACTTGCCAGAAACAGACAGGAATGGAGGAGCTTCATCGTTGCCCTAAACGCCAGAGGCGTAATGGGTACTATCTAAAGATTCATTTCTGTAGCAAAATGCATTTAAACATAGAAAGATGGAGACTGGGTTAATCGGGGACAAGGAATAAGATGAAAACCCTGGGTATGGCTACACTATGGAGATTACACCAGCATAGCCATGTTGGCATAGCTATTCATGCATTACCTTGTAACAGAGACAGCCTACAATGACAGAAAAGGTTCTTCTGTCTATGTGGAACACCACCTCCTTGGATGTCAGTAGCTACATGGATGGAAGAAGCTGCATCTACACTGGGGGTTAGGTCAGCATAACTATGTCGGTCATGGGTGTGGGGGTTTTTCACACCCCCAACTGACACTTATTTATGTTGATCTAACTTTTAAGTGTACATCAAACCCCATCACATACAAGACATCTGTCTGAATCTGTATGATTTTAGTAATCACCAAAAATTGTTACTATTTGATGGCTGTGTGTTGGTCTCAGTGCAGTACCCAGTGGACAGGTGTTGACTCCACAGAAGTTTCCATAATTCAACATCTGAGCAGAGAGCCCAAGAATCTCCAGGGCATGGAGATGACATAACTTCCATTCCTATAGGTGGTCCCACTAGGCTAGGGTTAAGGTACATGATTGGGCCAGTATGGGAAAATTTAGAGAGTCTGGTTCTGTAGCTAAACGAAGCCTTCAGTCTGCAACGCTTTCAATTTGACACCTTTTAAAATCAATTTAGTGCTTGTGAAAAGAAACTGATGAAACACAACTGTGACCTTAATTCTTATGAAGAACTGCTTGTGTCTGTGAAGTTAATTTTGTTCCTAAGTGACTGCAGGATCAGGGCCTTAAACTGTAAGTAAACTTTACTGAAATTAATTTTTTTTTAAAATATAAATCCTGTAGTGAAATTATTAAATCTAATAAATAAAATAAATCCATCTAATTCAATTATACAACTTCATTACCCATGGCAAAATATGGCAATCATGATCATCTCCATAATTGAGTATCTGAATTTTTATTATAGAAAAATAATGCACTTTCAATAATACACCTAATCAGAGAATAAACCTCTTAAAGGATCAGAGTTTAAAATGTCTACAGTGCACTAATCTTCTAAAGATGAATATATGTACTGTAGTATACTCACTTGTCTGCCAGCATGTTTGACAGTTGCCACGGTGACAAGGTTCTTCACATCTATGAAGGCTACAATTGAGTTTGCGTCCACAAACCAAGGGACACTTATGTTCTTTGTCCTGGAAAAAATATTTATGAAACATTACTACATTATCAATGCTTTTCCCCCTCTAAAATGCCCCCCAAAATGGCAAAACATGATTAAAATCCACTACTGGCCATGGCTATATTACTGTACCCAAGGATAGAAGAAATTAACAGTCATTAAGATTCTTTTCATACCACATGCTGAGGATTAAGTGGGAATTTTCTGCAATATTTTTATGAAGACTATGTATACCTCAGTTTCCCCATATACTGTAGTGTTACCGAGTTTGGGTGGTGGTGGTGAGGGGAAGGTCTATATGCTCTCAAGGCAAGCTAAAGACAAAGGTGTGAGTGGCACCTTTTAACCTGCTGGTCAGCAACCTAGCTGTCTGGGACTAAGTGAGACTTAATCCCCGTGTCAGTGGAGAAACCATGAAGCAAATCACCGGGATATTGAAACCTGGCAACCAATGACCACAGATTGTCCCTCCTCTCTGCAGGAAGCCAAGCAGCATTTCCCCAGTTCAGGAACAAAGGACGAGGGCAGTGTGAGATGGGAGTTAAGGGCTAGAGGGCGAAGATCTACCCACAAGCGCAGCCGTGCAGGGGAAGAGCAAGTCCTGTCCCTCCCTAGCCTGGCTGGGACTAGCAGCTAGCAGCCCGCTGGGGCACTCCCAGCAGCACAGGGGAGATCAGACCCACCTCCACCTCCGGGAACCTCCTGCAGCTGCAGGAAGCTCCATGGGTGCTGCCTTCAGAGCCCAGCTCTGAATGCAGTGCAGAAGTGAGGGTGGTAATCCCGTGACCCCCCTACAACAGTTTTGCAATCTCCCCAGAACCCCCTTTTGGGTCTGGACCCTCACGGTTACAACACCATGAAATGTCAGATATAAACATTCGAAAACGTGAAACTGACCAGAATGGACCATGAATTTGCAAGGTCTTCCTATGCTGCATTCCTATACAGACTAATAAACCCCTACAGTTTGACAACACTGGCTGAGTGTCACTGCAGATGCTGGTGGAGGTGCATTGTTCCCTAAGATTGTACAAGTCTCCCTCAGGGGTCTGTCTCAGTGGGACTCACTGAATGGAGCTCTTGGTGTGATGAAGGCCCAGAGGTCCAGTCTAAGGAGGCAGGAAACCGCATGGCTTACCCTGGAGGAAGAGTGAGACCCCAAGGGGGTCTGGCACACTGAAGGGATCCTTCTTGAGACTACTCCAAAGCTGGGGTCATAGCACCAATCCTGTAGATCTATGACAGTATCTCATTGTTCAACTGGAATTTTATCAACTTAGGACTAGTATACACAAAGTTTTGTGCTGGTATAGGATTTGTATTTGGTTAGGGGTGTGATTTTTTTTTTTAAAACCAAAGTTGTTATTTTGTACAACCCCTAGCATGGTCACAGTTAAACTGATATATAGATGCCTTATACCAGTATAGTTTACTCCGCTTCCCATATGGGAATAGCTATACTGGTATAAGGCACATTTGGGTTGTACTGCTTTAAGTATACTAGTATAGAATCATAGAATCATAGAATCTCAGGGTTGGAAGGGACCTCAGGAGGTCATCTAGTCCAACCCCCTGCTCAAAGCAGGACCAAACCCAACTAAATCAGCCCATCCAGGGCTTTGTCAAGCCTGACCTTAAAAACCTCTAAGGAAGGAGATTCCACTACCTCCCTAGGTAACCCATTCCAGTTCTTCACCACCCTACTAGTGAAAAAGTTTTTCCTAATGTCCAACCTAAACCTCCCCCTCTGCAACTTGAGACCATTACTCCTTGTTCTGTCATCTTCTATCACTGAGAACAGTCTAGATCCATCCTCTTTGGAACCCCCTTTCAGGTAGTTGAAAGCAGCTATCAAATCGCCCCTCATTCTTCTCTTCTGCAGACTAAACAATCCCAGTTCCCTCAGCCTCTCCTCGTAAGTCATGTGCTCCAGCCCCCTAATCATTTTTGTTGCCCTCCGCTGGACTCTCTCCAATTTATCCACATCCTTCTTGTAGTGTGGGGCCCAAAACTGGACACAGTACTCCAAATGAGGCCTCACCAGTGCTGAGTAGAGGGGAATGATCACATCCCTCGATCTGCTGGAAATGCCCCTACTTATACAACCCAAAATGCCATTAGCCTTCTTGGCAACAAGGGCACACTGTTGACTCATATTCAGCTTTTCGTCCACCGTAACCCCTAGGTCCTTTTCTGCAGAACTGCTGCCCAGCCATTCGGTCCCTAGTCTATAGCAGTGCATGGGATTCTTTCGTCCTAAATGCAGGACTCTGCACTTGTCCTTGTTGAACCTCATCATATTTCTTTTGGCCCAATCCTCTAATTTGTCTAGGTCCCTCTGTATCCTATCCCTACCCTCCAGCGTATCAACCACTCCTCCCAGTTTAGTGTCATCTGCAAACTTGCTAAGGGTGCAGTCCACACCATCTTCCAGATCGTTAATGAAGATATTGAATAAAACCGGCCCCAGCACCGACCCTTGGGGCACTCCACTTGATACCGGCTGCCAACTAGACAAGGAACCATTGATCACTACCCGTTGAGCCCGACCATCTAGCCAGTTTTCTATCCACCTTACCGTCCATTCATCCAGCCCATACTTCTTTAACTTGCTGGCAAGAATACTGTGGGAGACTGTATCAAAAGCTTTGCTAAAGTCCAGAAATAGCACATCCACTGCTTTCCCCTCATCCACAGAGCCGGTTATCTTATCATAGAAGGCAATTAGGTTAGTCAGGCATGACTTGCCCTTGGTGAATCCATGCTGACTGTTCCTGATCACTTTCCCCTCCTTTAAGTGGTTCAGGATTGATTCCTTGAGGACCTGTTCCATGATTTTTCCAGGGACTGAGGTGAGACTAACTGGCCTGTAGTTCCCTGGATCTTCCTTCTTCCCTTTCTTAAAGATGGGCACTACATTAGCTTTTTTCCAGTCGTCCGGGACCTCCCCCGATCGCCATGATTTTTCAAAGATAATGGCCAATGGCTCCGCAATCTCATCGGCCAACTCCTTTAGCACCCTCGGATGCAGCGCATCCGGCCCCATGGACTTGTGCTCGTCCAGCTTTCCTAAATAGTCCCGAACTACTACTTTCTCCACAGAGAGCTGGTCACCTCCTCCCCATACCGTGCTGCAGAGTGCAGCTGTCTGGGAGCTGACCTTGTCTGTGAAGACAGAGGCAAAAAAAGCATTTAGTACACTAGCTTTCTCCACATCCTCTGTCACTAGGTTCCCTCCCTCATTCAGCAAGGGGCCCACACTTTCCTTGACTTTCTTCTTGTTGCTAACATACCTAAAGAAACCCTTCTTGTTACTCCTAACATCTCCGGCTAGCTGCAACTCCAAGTGTGATTTGGCCTTCCTAATTTCACACCTGCATGCCTGAGCAATACTTTTATACTCCTCCCTGGTTATTTGTTCAATCTTCCACTTCTTGTAAGCTGTTTTTTTGTGTTTAAGACGAGCAAGGATTTCACTGTTAAGCCAAGCTGGTCGCCTGCCATATTTACTTTTCTTCCTACACATGGGGATGGTTTGTTCCTGCAACCTCAATAAGGTTTCTTTAAAATACAGCCAGCTTTCCTCTACTCCTTTCCCCCTCATGTTATTCTCCCAGGGGACCTTGCCCATCAGTTCCCTGAGGGAGTCAAAGTCTGCTTTTCTAAAGTCCAGGGTCTCTGTTCTACTGCTCTCCTTTCTTCCTTGTATCAGGATCCTGAACTCGACCATCTCATGGTCACTGCCTCCCAGGTTCCCATCCACTATTGCTTCCTCTACTATTTCTTCCCTGTTTGTGAGCAGCAGGTCAAGAAAAGCTTTTCCCCTAGTTGGTTCCTCCAGCACTTGCACCAGGAAGTTGTCCCCTACACTTTCCAGAAACTTCCTGGATTGTCTGTGAGCTGCTGTATTGCTCTCCCTGTATTGTATAGTTAAAGTGGTACAGCTTGTGTGTTGACAAACTCTTAGTTCAGTGGTTCTCAACCTATTTTCATATATGCGGCCCACAATGTTACCTGGGCTGCAGGTTAAGAACCATAGCGCGCCTTCCCCAGGCCCCCTCACAGACCCCTATGCCCAGCAACCCCACTCAGAGACCCCTCCAGAGAGCGGGGCCAGGAGCGGAGCCCTGGGCGCGGGGCCAGGCAGTCGGGGCCCCAGAGCCGGCCCTGCTGGCAGGGCAGCCGGGCCCCCGGAGCCGGCTCCGTGGGGGCCAGGCGGCAGTGCAGCCAGGCCTGCAGGGGCCAGGCAGCAAGGCAGCTAGGACCCCAGCCCTAGGGCCTTTAGCACACAGCTGAGTCCCTGCAGCTGTGTGCTAATTGGGCTGCATGTGACCTGCGGGCCACAGGTTGAGAACAACTGTCTTAGTTACACAATCGCACTTGGGTGCACAGCATTAATCCTAAAGACTTTTTGAACAAAGTGTAAGGATGAATATTCTACATTACAAAACAGGGAATCTACATCTCAGCAGCCTTTTCACATACTATTTAAAAAAAAAAAAAAAAAAAAAAAAGGTACAGATGTAGCATTTTACACTGAACCATTTCTTAGCCCTGGTCTACACTACGGGGTTAGATCGAATTTAGCCGCGTTAGGTCGATTTAAAAATGACCGCGTCCACACAACCAACCCCGTTCCGTTGACCTAAAGGGCTCTTAAAATCGACTTCTGTACTCCTCCCCGGCGAGGGGAGTAGTGCTAAAATCGACCTTGCTGGGTCAAGTTTGGGGTAGTGCGGACGCAAATTGACGGTATTGGCCTCTGGGAGCTATCCCAAAGTGCTCCATTGTGACTGCTCTGGACAGCACTTTGAACTCCGATGCACTAGCCAGGTACACAGGAAAAGCCCCGGAAACTTTTGAATTTCAATTCCTGTTTGGTCAGTGTGGCGAGCTCAGCTGCAGTCAGCAGCACAGGTGACCATGCAGTCCCAGAATCGCAAACGAGCTCCAGCATGGACCGAAAGGGAGACACTGGATCTGATTGCTGTATGGGGAGAAGAACTCCGATCCAAAAGAAGAAATGCAAATATATTTGCCAAAATCTCATAGGGCATGTTGGACAGAGGCTACACCAGGGACACACAGCAGTGCCACGTGAAAGTTAAGGAGCTCAAGCAAGCCTACCAAAAGAGAAAGGAGGCAAACGGTCGCTCCGGGTCAGAGCCCCACACATGCCACTTCTATGAACAGCTGCAGGGCATCCTAGGTGGGTGCCCTACCACTATCCCACCTGCGACAATGTTTTTGCCCCATCAGGCATTGGGAGCTTAACCCAGAATACCAATGGGCAGCAGAGACTGCAGGAACTGTGGGATAGCTACCCACAGTGCACTGCTCCGTAAGTCGATGCTAGCCACAGTAGTGAGGACGCACTCCGCCGACTTAATGCGCTTAGTGTGGACATACGCAATCGACTGTATAAAATCAATTTCTAAAAATCGACTTCTATAATATCGACCTAATTTCATAGTGTAGACATACCCTTACACTGTATAAATGAACTTACCACACAGCAAATTTCATTACACTTGTGTCGTCCACATGACCGTTTCTTGTTACATCGCTTGTCACACATAAATGTAATATCAGCTGTTCAAGTAGAAAAAATGTGTTTATATTTATTATTTAAACATTCAACCTTTGACTACATATTATACGATTGCGATAAGTAAATGTGTGTAGCAAGACCACATTAAAATTAATATGATGAAATGAAGAAAATAGGGTACGTTCTTACAGAGGCAGCACAAATCACTGTATAGAGAGGCTATTATAATGAGGATTTATAATGTGACACTGGACCAAACTGTCTTTTATAATTCGTTTGAAACATAAGCCTGGTGGTTGTATTTGGGCTTCTTGCTTAATAGTGTCAATATTAAAATGACCACTCCTAGTCTTTAATTAAGGGGAATGTTCCTGGTAAGAAAATACCACCACCATTTGATTTTTAGACCATTCAAATTGGCGACAGATTGTAAACTGACAATGTACTGATTAAATGTTCTGAGCAAAAAGTCCCTGTAAACGGCAAGTTACAAGAGAAGTGGAGTCACTTGTGAGGTACCTCCAATGTGGGCTGACGCTGTTGCATTTCAGTTTACATTCAAATACCTACAGCAGTACCTAAGCATGCCTGCAGAATAGTGACAAGTACTGATAAAAGCATAATTTGGAAGTTTAAATTAACATACTTAGAACTACTTAAACATATTAAGAAAGTGGTTTATGAAACAGCTAATGGATTTTAAAAATCTGAAAATGTGACCATCTTTATGTTGCTACATAAAGTAGGGAATATTAGTTACCGGTGACACTGTTGTAGTCTCCTCAACTCCCATCCTACAACACTGAATTCAAAGACAGTGTTATGGTGACACCTACTGGAAGCAGGGAGGCAAAGAATTCTAAAACCCTGCCCCTGATTCCATAAGTCTCAGCCACAACTGCATCCCATCAGGAAGAGAACTTCCAGATCTATAGAGAAGGAAACAGTATGAAAGACAGAAAGAAATAAAACAAGCAGCAAAACAACACCCAAAGGGGAGGTGGATGAGATATAGTATAGAAGAGGAGAAGACAGACAGAATTACTGGTAATTTTCCCTTTGTTGTATGTCTCTCTCTTCTATCCTACAACACTGGATTAAGGCACAAAAAGAGGATGCAACAAGCAGTAACCCGAGGAGGTGGGACTACCTTAACATGCCACTATCAGGTCCTTGCAGCCAAAGGAGGTATCCTGAGAAGTGGAGATACCTAACTGATAATTTATAAAGGAGTGAGGAGATGATCATGCTGCTGTCTTACACATCTTGTTCATGAAAGCTTCAGCATGTTCACTGCTCATGAAGATTTCTCTAGCTACATGGAATCTGACAAGTTTATCTGACAGTCTGGTCATATGCTTTAAGAATACAGCATAAGACCCATCTAGCAAAAGCTATGGTAGATACAGCATTACCTTCGTAACCCTGCTTTGACTTTCTAAACTCAGAATAGGATAAAAGTTGACAACATGCTTAACATCCAATAAATGCAGCTTCTAGTCGTGGGTAAGGAATACTAGATTAGGACTGAGAGGAGAAGAACAATAGATAGAACTTGGTATTCATCATGTGAACAAATTCTGAACGAAGCCAAAAAATATCCTTCTGGAAAACAAGGGAAGTAAGGAGGAGAGAAGATGAGAGTTCAACTCATTCACTCACCTGAAATCACTCTGGAAAGAAAAACCATCTTAAAGGAAAGAAGTTTGTCCTAAGGCCTCTCATGAGAGTTGGTTGCATCAAAATCTACATGGATGAGGATCAAGTTCCATTGAGGGATCACAGGATGAATCACTGGTCTTTGAGACCATTTCTTGAATACCAACAGAGGGAAATCCAAAATATCTTGGTACCACATCAGGCCACAAAGAATTTATAGCTCTGAGAGCAAGAGAGCATACATTCTGCTGCTCTCCAGACAGTGGAGAAGCCTCTCTTTGAGAAATGGCTCCCTTCAAGCTGAATGAAGCCAGACTGAAATGAAGGCAATTGTAAAACAGGACCTGGAGAAAATAGGTCCAGGATACTGGGAAGCACTAATCACTAATAGTCTCATCAAATCAAAACCAGCAAAGAAGAGTGGTTGTGAAACAGAATCACAAATCCAGTTCATCAGCCTGAGCAGCAGGGAAAGCAGCACTACAGTTCCCTACTCTACCTCTCGGTTGAGGGACAGAAAGACATGCAGGGCACAGGCACAGCCCCAATGGATAGTGCAGGTCAAAAGATTTCAGTCTTGTGCGCATGCGAAGAACAGTGGTACTGCTGTTCTTTTTTCTTCTAATGGTCCCTTGGCACTAAGTAAGAACACTGCAGAACTCTGTGGCCTACAGGACAATCCAGACCCCCTGAAAACCAAGAATTTTTCAGCACTGGACTTTGGGGTCTCCTAAGGTTGAAAGTGTGCAGAAGGGCCTGGAATCAGTTCTTATTCTGAACCTGTCCTCAAAATTCTCATGGCTTCCTCTATCATGTGGATCCTAGGGTACATGCAATGCTTCTGACCAGCGAATATCCAGAAAAACCAGCACTAAATTGGCAAACGCCAAGCATATATCAAGCATTGACTACAAGTGTCTGAAATGTGAAATGTTGAGCCACAAGATGAACAGCCTTCACTATTCCTAATGGTTAAACACCAGTGACTAAAGCCTCCCCCAACAACACAGGAAATTTCCTCTAATAAAACAAAGAGAAGATTAAAAGATTAAAAAGTTAAAAACTGCTATATTTGTCTAAAATCGACTATTCAGTAGAAAGAAAAGGGAAGACCCACTACCAATGAGCAATTGGCTAGATGTATTCTGTGGGTTTTTTGTTTATTTTTGCCTTCCTCTGAAGCATTGGAGATGAGGTGGACCAGTGCTCTGAGATGGTACATAGAATCCATTCTAGAAATCTGACTAGTGTGTTTTGCTCAAAATGCTCGGTGTTATACTTATCATGAGATTTGGGGCTGGGAAGGAATTTTTCTCAAGGTCAGATTGGCAGGGACCTTGGGGTGGTCTTTTTTGCCTTCCTCTGTAGCATGGGGTTCACCTGCTGGGATCATCTGGGCAGATCTCACCTAATCAATTCCCTGCCATTGCAGGGCCTCTGCCGTTGGTGGCAGCTTGGTCTCTCCTGTTCTATGCCTGTGGCACACAGTATAGTCTGCTGAGGGACTGAAATGTTTTGGACTATATAAAGTCTTTGGGCTTAATATGGATTGGAATTACAATCCAATTAAAAAAATTTGCTTATGAAAACTTGAAACATTAAGAATTTCAGGAGGAGAAAAACTCAGATACATTTTATGCTGCACACTTTCTGTTAACTTTTTTAAACAACTATTCTGATATAAAACACTAAATTTAGGGTTAAGATTGCACAAGTGTATTTGACACAACAGTGAAAATACTAGAAAAAGGGAAAAAAAACTTTAGAAAATAAGGTTAAGTAATTGGTGGAGACTTTTTTTGTCTGAAAAGTTCTAAAGGGCTTCCCCTTCATGAGATTACAAGTATAGATTTAATAAAAGATCTAGTCAGGAGGAGAATAAACCAACTATTTGCATTGGAAATTTCCAACACTGAAAGCACATAGAATGGTATACTGATGTATTTACTATTATTTGAATCCTGCTACAGATTTGAAGACTAAGCATATAAATATATGCACACCCATGCTTGGATTCCAAAGAATTTAAAGATTTAGACCATATTTAAGTGAACAAGAGTGTTAAACATCTAAAATAAACCTTTAAAAAAAGCAATCAAAGCAAATAATATAGTACACAAAAGTAGCAAAAATACATAAAATCCAAGACCACCAACTTTGCACATGAAATCAGAGTATGGATGAAATTGATACTATACTTCATACAATCTCCACTGGCATCTGATCTCTTCATCCACATACTTTCATTCAATATATGAAGTAACAAACACAAAAAATACATCAGTTTGAGTAGAAAGTTTTTAAAGCTTCTATTTCATAAAGGTGCTAGTACACTGTTAGTATATTACAACTATTTACCTTTATTTTTGAGGAGGGCACATGGGACTTCCTAAGAAACAGATAGGAAAAGATTAAATCACAGCAAATTATAATTCAGTTTGGTTTAATGTTTATACTCTTTTTCTTTAATGTTATACTAAAGGGGAGTAGTGGTGGTTAAAGTTTGTGCTTCTAAACAATTAGCAGAAGTGGAATTGGTATCACAAGCAAATTAACTCTAGAAAGCTTGGGTAACAATTCTGTTACTAACTCTTTTGCTAAAACAGAGTGCTCAGCAGGGGAGAGCAGTACCCCTTCTCGCAGAAGATCGTGAACATCTATTTCAGCAGTTAAGCACTATATTTAGTATAGAAAAAAATAAATAATGCACACTAAATTAATGTGTATTAAATTTGGGTTACTGAAAATAAGAGAAATGTAAAAACTTTATTCTGTTAACCAACTTAAGCTGTTTATAGTTGCATCCCACAAACTGAAGACACCAGAAGATATCAGTACACAGTGAAGAAACCCCCAGGCATCAAGAAAAGAACAATTAAGTGCTTTATAAACAACAGACTCGCCACCTACACCTCAGTCTACCATATATGGACAATTAGGTAGGCAATCAGCTAAATACCACTAGCTGGACCACGTCTAACTGTCATTTAAACTGTATATTATTAAGTAAAGTGAGTTCATGCGCCGCTGGTTTTAAATCTTTACCATCGAAATATAAATGAATTTAGCTACTGTGTAAAAGCAACTGTATTACATCACAAAAACAGTGATGAGTTGGCAATATGTCAAATTGTGTAAACAAAAATCTTGTTCGGTGTCTGGTTAACAATATTAAATTCTGACAAAGCAATATTTGGTAAATTGGTTACTGTCCATTCAGTAGGTTATCTGGAAGACAGCATCTATAAGAAATAACTGGATCTACGTCAACTACTGGTGTATCAGAGGTATGCAACCAATGGAACATGGAAGCTAGCTGTTCCCGTTTCCTGCCCAGCGAAGCTTATCAGAGGATTACTCCTAGGGGAATTCTATGCCACTGCAAACACGCAGAATTCATGTCTAGTACAGAATTGTCCCCCACCCCACCCCGAAAATACATTCTGCTGAAGTGCTACAGTTCCACCTTTCACCCACCAGAGGCCGCTGTGGCACCAGAACAGCCTGACTGGCAGTAACAGCTAGCCGCTGAGTTCATCACAGCAGCCTGCCTGTGGAGCCAAGTTAGGAGGCAGAGTGGGGCCCACAGACTGGGATTCAGAAGGGCTAGTGGAACATACTGGGGCACGGGCACAGGAGCTAGTGGGGTGACAGTATTGAACCAGGGGCTGAATGGAGGGCCACATGGGAACAGGGGGTGCAAGGACACACGGGGACAGGGACAGATGTGCCTGACTGAATGGGAGAGGCTTGGGGTCAGCCAGGGTCTGCATAGGGGAGGCTTCCCAACTCCCTAGCAATCCCTCCTCCCCCGCGAAAAGAAACCGTTCCATACTTCTAGCCACTCCCAACAACTCTCCAAGTTCACTCCCAGGCTCCTTCCTTCTCCCTCAGTTCCTCCCTTACCTCTTACTCCCCCAAGCCTTTGTACTTCTTCTGAGGGGTGCAGGAAATATGTTTCTATACTGTAGTTAATATAGAACTTTGAGTAATTCATTTAAACATGTCTAGTAAGGAATCTATTTGTCAAACACACATTTCCTGAAACTTTTTTGTCTGTGTTATTTTGACAAATCAAAATTTTAAAATATTGTACACAGAAATTTTTAACTTTTTGGTGCAGAATTCCCTCAGGAGTAGAGGGTGACAACCAGCAATAAGGGTAACCTATAACATTGGTGGACGGTACTGTGTAGTAACTAATTACAAAAAATTATATATAAGGCCTCATTTGTGATGTCTCTACTCCAAACTTCTGTTTTACTTCTTATATACATAGCAAAACACTCATCCTACTACTACTGATAATACAGGTGGTAACTGTAATTGCCCTAATATGAATGTGTTGCTATCTGCAGTACCAAAGTAAAAGGGCCAGACAACAACACTGGATTAGAAAAGGATTGTGATTCTCAAATATGAGGCAGTGTCATATGTACACACGCATACTATACCTATATACCCATATATAGACAGATATAGATATAGACAGATATAGATATAGACATATATAGATATATATAGATAGGAGTGTGCCCAAAGCTCAAACATAAAATTACATTCCTCAAAGTCCCTGAGCTAACATTCCCAGGCCCACCATAAGGGACTAAGACATAATTGGAACTTAAAAATCTGTCCACCAGTCGTATGAGAGAATGTGCAGACCAAGGAACAGATGGGGCATGAATGTGTAGAAGGTAAAATAAGGTGGCCATATAACTGTGTTTAGCCCGCTGGGACATCTTCAGTCCATGCATTATGCTTTTCCGGGACAACGGTTAAAACATCCTCCCCATAAAAAGACAAAAAGTGGGAGAATGTAGTAGAAAGAGAGCCTGAGACATGAGGCCTGGTATAAGGGCCTGGTGTAAGACCTAAGGCCCAAACTAAAGTCAAGCCCTTCCCTCTTACAAAGCAGATGCCTGCTTGCAGGTTCACCGTCCAATACATGAACTTGGCAAGAACAGGGCTGGCGTAGTAGTCATGTAAGCACATTCTAGAAGGGTAGTGCCAGAAAACCCCAATACAAGGTTATGGTGTAAACACACTCCCCGAAGATGATACAGGGACATACTGACCCCTCTTAAAGATAAGGTGAGGATCACAGGATGATGGACAGAGATGTTTTGATTAAACCAAGAAGTACAATGTAAAGGGTGGTAACTAACCACATCAGAGGGGCAATAGGTAATTTGTTTGTATCAATGTATAAAAGAGGGGTCACAGAGAGGGTGGTGTTGTTTAGCCAAGGGGGGAAATGGAAAGTCCCGCTGTTCACTGAGCTGAGTCCATTGTGATGGGCATACATGTGTTAGGGAACCTGTAACCATTGAGCCAGGGCATTAGGACAGTGCTTCGTGGACAATAAAACTGGCCGAGTTCCTTCGCTACTGAACGGAGCCTGTGGTCTTCTTGGACAGGTCGACTGGAGCCTGCTGGACAGGCTATCTGGCCAGAGCAAGAGTAGCACACAGAGAGAACACACACACAGCCAATAACTGATGACACACATAAGGAGAGGTTACTCACCCTGTGCAGTAAAAACTGTTTTTCTGAGATGTGCCCCCCTATAGGGACTCCACTTCAGATGTGTGTGTGCCCCATGCAACTTCAATTGGAAATTTTCATTAGTCTCCACTCGGCCTGTGCATCCGTCCCATACATTCTTGTGCCCCACACAGAGGATACAGAGGTCTGTGCAGGCAAACCACCTCATCTCCTTCTCTACCGCAATGTTCCATAGAGGAAACTCTGAAGCAGAGGGGAAGGAGGGTGGGTAGTGATCACCAACAGGGGGACACAGCTCGAAGAACCACATTTACTGCAAAGGGTGAGTAAATGGAGGTTACTTACTGTAACTGGAGGTTTTTCAAAGTGTGTGGTCCCTATCTGTATTCCACAAGTGGGTACACATGTGTGCCATGTGCCCAAGTCCAGAAATTCTTCAAAGCAGTGTCTCTTGACTCGCACATGAACAACAGTTTCTCTCATGCTCCCAACTGAGGGTATACGAGGCAGTATGGCTCAGCGCCTCTCCTGTTCCTCATTTTACAGAATCCGAAGCAGAGGGGATGGAGGGCAAGTAGGGGAATACAGATAGGGAACACACTTCTTGAAGAACCTCCAGTTACAATAAGTACCCTCTATTTCTTCTTCGAGTGATTGTCCATATGGTTGATTGGCAAGCAATGTTCAGACTGGAGGAGAGTGCAAGGAAGCAGCTGGTATACAGTTGCAGCTTGAGTTAGAGCAGTGTGTCATGAACGTGTGGACAGACCTCCAAGTTGCTGCTCTGCAGCAGAATGTCCAATAAGGATGCCATGGAAGCAGCTTGTGCTCACATGGAGTGAGCTGTAATACCCCCAGGAGGGGGAAGTTTTGCTGTAGGTATTGTTATGCATGTTTCCATAGGTTCAAAGGGCGGACCTGAGAGCGTTGTCAGGACAAGGTTAAGGTCCCATTGAGAGGTAGGTTTAATGACCGGTGGGAAGGTTCTGATCAAGCCCTTCATAAATCACACAGTAGCCAGGTGCATGAAGACAGAACGTCCCTTCACCGGAAGGAGAATGGCACTAATCAATGCTAGGTGTACTCGCAGCAAACTTAGAGCCAGACTTGAAGTCTTTAAGCAGAGGAGATAGTTTAGGATAACTGGAATGCACACGGTGGTGGTGACGTACCCAGGCTGAAAAGTACCGCCATTTAGCCAGGTAGCAGGCTCTAGTAGAATCCTTTCTAGTTTGGGTAAGGATTTCCTGAACAAGGACAGAGCATGAATGTTTTATTTCTGACGCCCATCCAAGTACCAGGCCATAAGGTGGAGTGAGCCCAAGTTAGGGTGCTTGATCTCCCCCCTACCCCCATCCTGAGCTAGGAGATCCTAAAATAGTCATATCCTGATAGGTGGGTGTGCTGACATCATTAGGAACTGAATTAGTGAACCAGAACTGTCTGGACCAGTAGGGTGCTAGGAGGATAATGGTCTGTTGTGACAGATCTTCTGTACATCTTGAGGTAGTAGGGGGAAGAAAGGAAGGAAGGAAAGGTGTATCTGAGGTCATCCATCCAGGAAAGCAGGAGAGCATCGCCCTGGGAATCGCAGCTTATGGCTCCCCTAGAGCAATACATGGGAAGCTTTTTGTTCATCTGGGATGCAAAGAGGTCTCAGTGGAGTACCCCATTGTGCGAATATGTTGGTTAGAAATGTGTTGTGGATCTCCCATTTCTGGTCTGCAGATAAGCATCTGCTTAACCTGTCTGTCAGGGAGTTGTGAACCAATATAACTGTCCACCTATCTCTAGAAGTGCACAATACCGAAGATTTAGAGCACCCTGAGGTGGGCGCCGATGGAGGGTTAGCCTTATACCATAGCAAGGAACCCATCAGGGGAGGTACCAGAGGTAGAACTATGTCCAACTGTATCAGTCTGGAAGAACGTCCCTCTTTGCTATCTCTATCATGTCCAGATGGAACCAAAGCTTGCTCGGAGCAGTGTTTGCTCTTAGAAGAGCATCAGGGTTTTCCAGTCCCGCTGGAACCGGAGGAGCCCTTTGTCTCTACAGTACCAGTTCAAGAGGTTGAATTTTCTGAGATGGTTGACCTACTGGGAGACCAAGGTCTTTTCAGAGCAGACTCTTTACAAGGAGAGTCAGAGCTCTTCTTCCAGAGACCTTTTGAGGAGCACTCTGGAGTCTTTCCCTTTCTGGGGGAGTGCTGAGCCAGGTTTGAAGGGACACTGGATCTGCCTGGAGATTGCTGACCTGGCTCTGAAGCAGGGCAAAGGGAACGCTCCCTCATAAGTAGCCTCAACTTGATCTCCAGGTTCTTCTTCACCCTGGAATTAAGGGCTAGACAAAAGCCACACTTATGTGGGATGTGTGACTCTTCTAGGCAGCGAACACATTTGCAGTGCTGCTGCTAACCAGGTTGGGCTCCTGGCAAGAAAGGCAACGTTTAAACCAGGGGCGGGCAAACTTTTTGGCCTGAGGGCCGCATCAGGTTTTGTAAATTGTATGGAGGGCTGGTTAGGGGAGGGGGTTGTGGCCTGGCCCCGACCTCCTATCTGCCCTCTCCCCCTCCCCCCCCCCGGGACTCCTGCCCCATCCAACCCCCCCTGTTCCCTGTCCGCCCCCGGACCCCGGCCGCCCAATCCAACCCCTCCTCTCATTCCTGACGCCCCCCGGGACCCCTGCCCCATCCAACCACCCCTTCTCCCTGTCCCCTGACTGCCCCTGGAACCCCTGCCCCTGACTGTCTCCCGCCGCCCCATCCAAACCCCCCTCCTTCCTGACTGCCCCCCCGGGACTCCTGCCCCCATTCAACCCCCTGTTCCCCCACCCGACCGCCCCGCCTCCATCCACACCCCCGCCCCCTGACCACCACCCCGAATTCCCCTGCCCTCTATCCAAANGGGCTGGTTAGGGGAGGGGGTTGTGGCCTGGCCCCGACCTCCTATCTGCCCTCTCCCCCTCCCCCCCCCCGGGACTCCTGCCCCATCCAACCCCCCCTGTTCCCTGTCCGCCCCCGGACCCCGGCCGCCCAATCCAACCCCTCCTCTCATTCCTGACGCCCCCCGGGACCCCTGCCCCATCCAACCACCCCTTCTCCCTGTCCCCTGACTGCCCCTGGAACCCCTGCCCCTGACTGTCTCCCGCCGCCCCATCCAAACCCCCCTCCTTCCTGACTGCCCCCCCGGGACTCCTGCCCCCATTCAACCCCCTGTTCCCCCACCCGACCGCCCCGCCTCCATCCACACCCCCGCCCCCTGACCACCACCCCGAATTCCCCTGCCCTCTATCCAAACCCCCCCCCCCCGCTCCCTGCCCCCTTACCGCGCTGCCTGGAGCACCGGTGGCTGGTGGCGCTGGAGCCGGGCCACACCGCCGCTGCCACTACGCAGCACAGAGCACCAGGTCAGGCCAAGTTCTGCAGCTGCGCTGCCCCAGGAGCTCACAGCCCTGGCACCCAGAGCATTGCGCCAGCGGTGGAGTGAGCGAGTTGAGGCTGTGGGGGAGGGAGGACAGCAGGGGAGGGACCGGGGGCTAGCCTCCTGGGCCAGGAGCTCGGGGGCCAGGCAGGACAGTCCTATGGGCGAGATGTGGCCCGCGGGCTGTAGTTGGCCCACTTCTGGTTTAAACCCTGGTGAGCCAGGCATGCCCTCCTGAGGAAGACAACCCTCCCCAGAAGGAGGGGAGAAGAAAAAAATAATCCTCCCAACTACTAAACTAAGCTAATCTAACAAACTAGACTGAACTAAACTAGCAGCTAGGAAAAAATTCTTTTCGCCAAGGCACACTTGAGGTGGACCTGCTAAAACTCCATCTCAAGCCGAGGTGGTTGAGAAGGAACTGAGGGTGGTCTGCCCAAGCAGACCTATTTAGCCTCACTGCGTGGCATGAGGATGTATAGGACATGTGGACCAAACAGACACTGTTAACGAAGATCTCTGATTGAAGACCCATGGGCACATGTACACCTGAAGAGGAACACCCATAGAGACATTACTCACAGAAGAGCAGGTTCCTGTGACAAAGAGGCAGGAAGACTGGACCTGTAATGCATTTTGTAAATTCATATAGGGGAAGCAGTCCAGATGCCAAGATGTTTGACCAATCAGCTGCCACTGTGGCCAAGGTTAACGTCATGACTGGGACCGTCTTGAGAAATGCCATTTTCAGGACACGTGGTATTTCATGATGGACTTCACTCTTACTTTTCAAGGACAGGATCTTGAGTTCTCTGAGGAGCTGCAAAAGCTAAAAAATGCTATGGTGGAACTCACAACAATCAAAGATAATCCTAGGCCTTATGCCCAAACATTTATCAGGAAAGCAAGTTTGCAGGGACCATATTGGACCTTGGTGGCAAAGTCACAGAAACATCAGATATACATGTTTGAAGATACTATTGAACACATGAATGTCACATTCATTAAGGCTCCAACAACTATCAAATTGCTTCAAAGATCTGGTTCCACACAATAAGAAGAAAACAATTGGCCTGTTACTGGCAATGTACAAACTGACAATCTGCTGGATCACTGTACAAATGTATAGAGTGAGGAAGAAAAGGAGACTGCTAAACAAATGAGTCCCCCGTAAGCCTTGCGGGAGCCCTAGGCATAACTAACAGTGTGAATCAAAGGCTGTGAACCAGCATACGCCAGGCCTTGGCAGAATGACAACACGTTAGGTATTAGAAAGCACATTCCTGACCTGAGAGGATGGTATAGAAATACCCAGAGTTCTCAAGTAACTGCATAAACACATTTCTAGGAAATGCTACACTCATGGACCCACAGACCCCTCATAAGATAAGGAGGAAAGGACAGGATAATGGATGAAGATGTTTTGTTCAAACTAGCCCGTACAAGGTACAGGATTATAACGAAAAGCATATGGAATATGTAACTTGTTTGTATCAATATATGAAAAGAAAATCATGCAGGGCATCTTTGTAATAGTTTAGGGGATAGCATCCTGGTCTGTTGATTGAACTGGTACCTTGTCAGGGGTATACAAGTTAGTGTACCTGAGCTTCTATGGGGCACTAGGACAGTGCTTTGATGACAGTAAACCTGGCCGAGTGCCTTTGCCACCAAACTGAGCATGTGGTCTTTCTTTAGGAATAAGATCGAGGTCTAATGAATCAATACGTTGCATTTTCTTCTAGTGCAGCTAACACCAGAGCTCCAAGAATAGCAGCCCTAGCAGCATTAATACGGCAGCACTAGCAACATTCCACAGCATGAACACCACTCTCCAAAATTCCACATCAAATCACCATGCACATGACATGCTTCTAACAATGCTTTTGGTGGAAATAACATTCATTGAATTGTAGTAGTTTTGTGGTAGAAGATGGGTTTTCCACAGCTAAATTAATGAACAAAATCATGTACATATAAACTGAAAAGCACACTCCTGAACTTGATGAAACATATAAGTAAATGGCCCACATGTTGAGTTAGCTATTTTCTACTGGTTCTACAACCTGGCAGTACTACTTGCTAC
Source organism: Platysternon megacephalum (assembly GCA_003942145.1). NCBI lineage: Eukaryota > Metazoa > Chordata > Testudines > Platysternidae > Platysternon > Platysternon megacephalum. Next base: position 786,570 of record QXTE01000364.1, on the reverse strand, counting down.
TACAGTGTATAGCACCCCCTTCCCCCGGATAATTTTTAAGAGTGCTCGAGAGCTTGTTACTAGAGATTAGTGTTTAAACTTTTACCTTTGTTTTGAAGGCACACCTACAGTAAATATTTGATGTACGAGAGCATGGTCCACATTCTCCTTCATGGCAAAGATTTTCACATGTATGAATGAAATCTATCAACAATGAAAATGTAAGAATGATTTGTAAATTAAACCTTTTAATTTAACATTGGTACTTTATATCTATGTCATATGAACATCAGTGGTCACATTGAGGCTTCTGCAGAAGCTGGGAGCTGCAGGCACAAGACACTGCCTTCAAATCATCCTCCCTTAATATTTCTCATGTATACGTTACAGATTTTATGCCAAAAAAAGTATAAGAATTTGGTGCATTATAAGATTTGCAACTTAAAGTTGTGTATTGCTTTGAAATATTTTTTAAAAAAGGCTCAAAATTGTGCTTGTTCATTTTAGTAAGTCTATGGCCTCTAGAGATTCAGTTCCACAATTTTTATACTAGCAGTATTAAAAATAGACACTTTGCTAAACACTTTTCATATAAATATATAGAATCAAACTTGTGATTTAATGTGGTGCTGTATAACCAGATGAACAATTGAGGAGCACTATGTTAAAAACAGTTTTGAACACAAAATTTCCCTATATGTATAATCTGATTTTTTTTTTAAACAGAGAAAAAACAAACATTCATTTTTCACTATGTATACTTCTGTAGGTTATTTAGCTTGGAAAAGGAAAACAAAAATTAGCCACTTCCCATAATATCTGTGGTTCTTCAAAATGATTGCCTGCATGGATCCAAACTGTATGAGAGGCATAGTGACTTGTGTGCGTGAACTTGGCACTCTTTAGAGAGAAACATCTATTGGAGAAAAAAGTTTGCCCAGCTCTAAAGAGCAAGTTGCTTCATGTGAAGAATACTGAACAGACACAAAAATGTATCCGAGTTTATCTGAAAATGTCCTCTCTTCAAATAATAAGGTCCACAGATCCATTACAGTGGGACTCCAGCCTAATTTTCAGTCTGAAGACCAAACCAGACCTGTCAGTCCCTGGAAGGAAATGATCCCACCCCTAAACAGCATGCCAGTTTGAGAATAAAATCCACAGCAAAAGATAACCAAATGGTCAGTAGACTAATATGGAATTCATTTCAAGAATAACTATTTATGCACTTCATGGCTTAAGCAAAAACTTCAAAATTTCTCATCTGAATCAAAAGATGTGAATCCCAGTTGGCAACAGAACATCAGCCCCGAGTAGTTCACAGATTGAATTTAAGTCTTTGACATAGCTGAGGCTCAATCCATTAATTACTTTGAAAATTAGGGCCAATGCCTTAAATTGGCATTGAAAGCTGACCAGGAGCCAGGGGATGGACTTGGTTCCTGATGTGCTCACGACAGCCTCAGCCAGGGAATAGGTAGGTAGACCCTTCTGTCCCAACTGGAACCTATGCACAGGGCTGGCTTTAGGAAGTGCAGGGCCCAATTCGAACAGTTTCGACCGGGCCCCAGCAGGGATGACCAAAAAAAACCAAAAACAAACAAACAAACAAACAAAACCTTTCATTTCTGAAATCCCTCCTAGTCAGTCCCCCACCCACCACCTTTCACCTTCTTCTCCCTCCCCTGCCAGAAACCCCCATGCCCGCCCCTAGAACCCCTGCTGGCTCACTGCTCGCCTCTTTGCCCACCAGCCACTTGCCCCCCCCCCCCCCCCCCCCCCCCCCCCCCCCAAGTATAAAGCCTCATTCAAAGACCTAGGGGTCACTATATTACTGCACACAGCAGTCAATCAATGCAGTTGTAGATGCAAAAATGCATAATGCAGAGATTTATAACTTTTATATGACTTTGTATTGAACCTTGGTAATATGTTATAGTGGGCCCCTAAGGTAGTATAATTAAGGTAAAAGAAAAATGTCTTTTTGCTAGAAGTAGAATAAGATCTTCCCCCCACTTTGTAATCAATTGCCCTGTTGAATGAATGAGGTGTGAATGAGGAAGGCGTGGAAGGCAGCACCTCCAGACAGCTGCAACCCTTGGAGAGGGGCTGGGAGCCAGACCAAGGAGAGCTTTGCCCAGGGCTGAGTGGGACGGAGTTTGGGTGCTGGCTCCGGGCTGGGGCATGGGGTGGGGTGCAGGATGGGTGGAGGGGTGCAGGCTCTGGGAGGGAGTGCGGAGGGTGGGTGCAGGCTCTGGGACAGAGTTTGAAGGCCGGAGAGGGGGTGGTGGGTGCTGGGGGGGAGGGGACTGCCATCACATGTGGCTTCTTTCCCTCCCCTGCTGCCCCTCACCATAGCCTCACTGGGGGTGGGAGATTGGGCTGCCCCTTGCCCAGTGTTTGCAGGAGTGGTGGCTGGGGGGGAGCCCAGTCAAACTCTGGTTTTACTCTTTCGTTGATGGGTCACTTTAACCCCTTAGAAACCCCTTCCCGCCTCTCTCACCCCCCTTTTCTACTGGGCTTGGTTGATCTTTTCGGTGGAGCCAGATGAAAACCACCAACCCCAGCGAGAGCAACAGGCTGGAAGATGAGACTGAACCCACCAGCCAGCCTAGTCCATCCCAGAGCCCAGGACTGAGGGCAAATGTCCCCCCACCCCCGGGCCACCTGCTTCCACTCCTGGCCTCTCCCAGCGCCGCCAGCGATTCTGTGTGGCTGCATCGGGCGGGATTTCAACCGGACCCCTCCACCCTCTAAATTCACCCGTTTTGCGACCACTCTGCACCAGGAGCACCTTCCTTTCCTGCCCTAGAGCTGCTGGATGGCTAGAAAGCTGAGCTGGGCGTTTGATTGATCCAGAATATTATCGTGGCCCCCCCCCCCCNCCCCCCCCCAAAGCCGGTCTATTTTATTGTTGCAGGGCAAACGAAGGAGCCAGAGTTTAATGGAAATATTCAGCCCCTACAGCGGTCTTGCAGCAGGGGAAGCAGAGTTGATGGGAAGGGAACTGGTTTGGATAGGAGCCCCCGTCCCCCTTCTTTGCAAAATAATTTGGGGAGGGGAATCAGATCACTCTGTGCCTCAATTTCCCCTCTCTTGGGGGGAGGGGAGAGATAAAAGTCTCAGCCTGCTGTGTTGCAGACCTTTTGCATTCTCCCCTCTTGATGTATTTGATTTCCTTGTCCAAACCTCCCTCTCTCTCTCACCTGGAATTCACAGCACTAAGTACCGGCTCGGGGCTTTCTTCCTTGGTTACATGATCTGAGTTTAGTTTTGAAACAAGCACAAATAACGCGTTCTGCACAAGTGCGGTGGGTGGGGGTGGAGAAGCTAAAAGCTCCCCTCAAGGTTGTTGCAACAGAAGCATTTGCTGTGTCGGCTCTGCTCCAAGGGAGCGAGCGCTTTAATTTGATACAGCAGCAGTGAGAGGGGAGGGGAAGGCTGCGAAGCACGTGTGCCTTCTCCCCCCTTCCCACTCCTGACGTGCAACAGCCGTGCTGCCTCTGCCTCAGCCCTCTGCCCGTCAGCGTCTCTCGTTGCCATAGCAGCAGCAGCCAGCAGCTGCTTCCGGGAGAGCCGCACAGCTTTCCTTAAGGCAGGGATGCTGCCCGATTGCCTCGCACTGCGTGGGGCCCTCTTAGGCGCGGGGCCCAATTCGGGGGAATCGGCCTAAAGCCGGCCCTGCCTATGCATCATCTTCACATTCAGTTAACTACAGTGATCTGCACCCTCAGCAAGTTTGCGGATGACATTAAGCCTGGGGGAGAGGTAGATACGCTGGAAGGTAGGGATAGGGTCCAGAATGACCTAGACAAACTGGAGGATTGGGCCAAAAGAAATCTGATGAGGTTCAACGAGGACAAGTGCAGAGTCCTGCACTTAGGACGGAAGAATCGCATGCACTGCTACAGGATGGGGACTAACTAGCTAAGTGGCAGTTCTGCAGAAAAGGACCTGGGGATTACAGTGGACGAGAAGCTGGATGAGAGTCAATGTTGTGCCCTTGTTGACAAGAAGGCTAACAGCATATTGGGCTGCATTAGTAGGAGCGTTGCCAGCAGATAGAGGGAAGTGATTACTCCCCTCTATTTGGCACTGATGAGGCCACATCTGAAGTATTGCGTCCAGTTTTGGGCCCCCTACTACAGAAAGGATGTGGACAAATTGGAGAGAGTCCAGCGGAGGGCAACGAAAATGATTAGGGGGCTGGGGCACATGACTTATGTGGAGAGGCTGAGGGAACTGGGCTCATTTAGTCTGCAGAAGAGAAGAGTGAGGGGGGATTTGATAGTAGCCTTCAACTACCTGAAGGAGGGTTGACAGATGAAGGAACAATGGTCTCAAGTTGCAGTGAGGGAGGTCTAGGTTGGATATTAGGAAAAACTATTTCACTAGTAGGGTGGTGAAGCACTGGAATAGGTTACCTAGGGAGGTGATAGAATCTCCATCCTTAGAGGATTTTACGGCCCGGCTTGACATAAGAATGGCCGTACTGGGTCAGACCAAAGGTCCATCCAGCCTAGTATCCTGTCTACTAACAGTGGCCAATGCCAGGTGCCCCAGAGGGAGTGAACCTAACAGGTAATGATCAAGTGATCTCTCTCCTGCCGTCCATCACCACCCTCTGACAAACAGAGGCTAGAGACACCATTCCTTACCCATCCTGGCAAATAGCCATTAATGGACTTAACCTCCATGAATTTATCCAGTTCTCTTTTAAACCCTGTTATAGTCCTAGCCTTCACAACCTCCTCAGGCAAGGAGTTCCACAAGTTGACTGTGCACTGTGTGAAGAAGAACTTCCTTTTATTTGTTTTAAACCTGCTGCCCATTAATTTCATTTGGTGGCCCCTAGTTCTTATATTATGGGAACAAGTAAATAACTTTTCTTTATTCACTTTCTCCACACCACTCATGATTTTATATTCCTCTATCATATTCCCCCTTAGTCTCCTCTTTTCCAAGCTGAAAAGTCCTAGCCTCTTTAATCACTCCTCATATGGGACCCGTTCCAAACACCTAAGCATTTTAGTTGCCCTTCTCTGAACCTTTTCTAATGCCAGTATATCTTTCTTGAAATGAGGAGACCACATCTGTACGCAGTATTCAAGATGTGGGCGTACCATGGATTTATAGGGCAATAAGATATTCTCCATCTTATTCTCTATCCCCTTTTTAATGATTCCTAACATCCTGTTTGCTTTTTCCTGACATCCTGTGTCCTCTGCACACTGCCTGGACATCTTCAGAGAACTATCCACGATGACTCCAAGATCTTTTTCCTGATTTGTTGTAGCTAAATTAGCCCTCATCATATTGTATGTATAGTTGGGGTTATTTTTCCCAATGTGCATTACTTAACATTTATCCACATTAAATTTCATTTGCCATTTTGTTGCTCAATCACTTAGTTTTGTGAGATTTTTTTTGAAGTTCTTCACAGTCTGCTTTGGTCTTAACTATCTTGAGCAGTTTACTATCATCTGCAAACTTTGCCACCTCACTGTTTACCCCTTTCTCCAGATCATTTATGAATAAATTGAATAGGATTGGTCCTAGGACTGACTCTTGGGGAACACCACTAGTTACCCCTCTCCATTCTGAAAATTTACCGTTTATTCCTACCCTTTATTCCCTGTCTTAACTAGTTCTCAATTCATGAAAGGATCTTCCCTCTTATCCCATGACAACCTAATTTACGTAAGAGCCTTTGGTGAGGGACCTTGTCAAAGGCTTTCTGGAAATCTAAGTACACTATGTCCACTGGATCCCCCTTGTCCACATGTTTGTTGACCCCTTCAAAGAACTCTAATAGATTAGTAAAACATGATATCCCTTTACAGAAACCATGTTGACTTTTGCCCAACAATTTATGTTCTTCTAGGTGTCTGACAATTTTATTCTTTACAATTGTTTCAATTAATTTGCCCAGTACTGACGTTAGACTTACTGGTCTGTAATTGCCGGGATCACCTCTAGAGCCCTTTTTAAATATTGGCGTTACATTAGCTATCTTCCAGTCATTGGGTACAGAAGCCGATTTAAAAGGACAGGATACAAACCATAGTTAGTAGTTCCGCAATTTCACATTTGAGTTCTTTCAGAACTCTTGGGTGAATGCCATCTGGTCCCAGTGACTTGTTATTGTTAAGTTTATCAATTAATTCCAAAACCTCCTCTAGTGACACCTCGATCTGTGACAATTCCTCAGATTTGTCACCTACAAAAGCTGGCTCAGGTTTGGGAATCTCCCTAACAGCCTCAGCTGTGAAGACTGAAGCAAATAATTCATTTAGTTTTTCTGCAATGACTTTATCGTCTTTAAGTGCACCTTTTGTATCTCAACAAAGCCCTGGCTGGGATGATTTAGTTGGGGTTGGTCCTGCTTTGAGCAGGGGGTTGGACTAGAAGACCTCCTGAGGTCTCTTCCAACCCTAATCTTCAATGATTCTAGCCTGGAGGTGACAAATGCAGGGATCACTATGACCAATCATCCCAGAGGAAGGGACAGTTTCCTAAGAAGTTGGAGGTGTAAAGTCATTTTTGGAAACTGATGCTACCTGGTCATCCAAGCTTAGCGAGGAGTCCGATGCCTCCTATTAACCTATTACAGACTGAAGCACCTCTTCCACCCCAAGGGTCAGCTAAGGACTAGACATTCAATTTGAACTCTAAATAGGTAAGACAATGACCTGATGACCACTCCTACGATGCATGCTACCACCACTCCTACGATGCATGCTACCTCTCTTCCCCCAAGCCAATACTGCACAAAGCTGAAATTGCTCTGGCTCTTCTTAGGTAGTTTAGGCCTTTTGCCCCACCCATGTGGCAAGATAGAGAGGATTAAAGGAGGAGACTGTACTGTACAATGTATCAAGGAGTGGGTCTAAGACAACATGCCCCATGACTGCAAAAGAAAAAAAATCTCTGTCAATCCACTGAAGGATACAGAGAAATTGATGCAGCTCATAGCTCAATCTTCTTTGTGTTACCCACCATGAGGATGAGCAGGAATACCAGACACTGCAGTTTATCTACCATGCTTTTTGCCAGTCTAATGACATCTGAGACCGTTTGTGTGGTAAGGGGGCCAAAGGGCCCCCTGCTCAGACTGGCTGCTTGCAAAGGGTTTGTAATGTATATTCTGTCTTCTTCCTGGGTTTGTCCATCATATACTGCTCCATAAAGATAAGCAGGGGATCAAGCTGCTGAAGTCTCAGGCAAACACAAAGGAGGGCTTTCCCTCTGTTAGAGGGCAAACCTGACAGTACAGTTCTAATGATTCTGCAGCTGAAGTTTAAAGATTTTTTTCCTTTCATTTTCTCCTCAGCAGCAGAGTGTGTCTGGAACTGCCTGAAGAGGTACAGGCAGAATGAAAAAAAACTGGCTGGATCTTCATGGGCTGAGCCATACACCTTCCTGGCAGAGACTGGCAGGACCGGTTCTGCCTTCAAAATGACAAATAGGCTGATGACTTAGTATAACAGATCTGTGGAGAGTATGTGATTTTAAGTTGGCCTTCAAAAGTTCAAGGTTTATTGGGAGACTAATGGAGACAAACTCTTAAAAACCCTTGAACAGAACAGGGAGGAAGAGCGTGCCAACACTGACAACCGTTTGGCAATAATGAAAGGTAAGGTTGTCAGTAGCATCTTCATCTTCCCGTTACACTGATGATAAAGAGGGCTGGAGGAGAGAATTGCTGGCAAGAAGGCTCTTAGGCAAAGGAGATCTTGCTGATATAAGCCTTTTTTCCGCTCTCCTCTTCTACACAATTGTCCTTGGGTCTTCTGCGATATGGGCAACTGCACCCATGTAGCTCAACAGATCTAAGATATCTTTATTCCATATGGATATGGTGGACTTATCTCTGGAGGGACCCATCAGCAAGGAGTCATTCAAGTAGTAGATGCTGCCTCACCTGATCCATAGTGAACAGAAGGACTCTCAGTAAGTGATCTCAGAGTGGACCTTGGACCCTATCCCTGGGAGGAGTGAGGCAAAAAGTGCAAGGCCCTCATGGGCAGACCCACAAGAGCACCAGAGCAAATGCCATTTAAAAGTTTCATTTCTGTTGTATATACATGTTTGCTTATAATTAACTTTTCTGTAAAGGATAAAGGGGACTGACAGGGAAATGACACGCTGTAGAACTCAGCTGGCTGGCCAGAAAGATCTGGAGGAACTAAGGACATGTAGACACAGGCAGGGTTCATATGCAGTCCCATTGGACACTTGTTTTCTAGAAATTTCTGCACTTGCCTCCCACAACATGTATACCACCTACAGTGGGGATCCACATAGGCAATGCTAAAAAAGCTGATCAGTTTCATGTGTTTCTAGACAGCTGCACTTTCTGGTTCTCAAGTACAACTACAATTATTCAAGATTTGGGTTGCAAATTCTATGGAGGCTTTTATAAATTCAACTTGACTACATCCACCCAGTCATGAACACTTTCTACTCATACTGGATTTTTGTTAATTCTGAATCTATTAAAAAAAAAAAAAAAGAATCTGGACTACCTGTCTCTTTAATAATGGAATGCGTTTGTAAGTGTTTAAGCAGAAAGTTCTAGTTACCACGGCTACCACAAGGTAGAGATTTGCCACATGTTTTTCCACACGATGGGATGGGATCCGTGCACAGTTTACGCTCAATACATCCTAGTTTTAGTAATCTGCTAAGAGTAGTATGCCCACAAGGACAGCAGTGCACTACTCGAGGAAGTCGTGGACAAAGTTGGCAGGGCTCAGGATGACATATCTGCATACAGCTGTGCCTTCCACAATTTAATTTTCTAAAAAAGAAATATATAAGGAATTATAAGGATATCACAGTCACCGAGTGTTGAATAAAATGTAATTTTTGCTTTAGGTTTTTTGGGGAGAAAGAGGCCCTTACTTGTCACATGTCTTCTGGCAGGAGAACTTTCCAAATCCATCAGAAAACTCGTCATTTGTTCCACACAATACATCTCGAAAGGTACTCCCACAGTAGCAGACTAAGGGAGAACAAATGATAAGAAAAAAACCCAGTATTACCACAAACAAGGAACACTAAACACTGTATATGCAGGACAATACTAAATTTGAAAAACTGAACATAAAAATTCAAAATGTATTAAAACAACCTTTAAAAGTGTACTTTAGTTGCTCTTTTAGACTTGACTTAGCTGTATACACTTCTGTAGCTGTATACAGACTCAGTTTCTATATTACTTTTATTAGCAAAATATACTAATAAAAGAGAGGAGCAATAAAAAGGACAAACTACTTGCAAAAGAGGGCTTAATCAGTACAGCAATACTTGACATTCAAAAAATAATGCAAATTAATCTTGAATGAGAACTTTTATCTTAAACTAAACTTCAAAAAATTTACATAAAAAAAATGCAAGCATTTTCTTTGTAAATATCACAAAGAAACGTACCAATATTATTATACTGTACTAGACATCTGGACATCATAGGAGCCACATGGGTTATCAGACCAGAGGTAAAATACTTTTAGCCATTTGAAAAATGTGGGTGTTTATTTAAGTATACTTCTTTAAATGTACTTTTATACAGGTTTTCTGTTACTTTTCAAACTACTGATTTAAAAAGTCGTAGGGGTCACACATAAGTAAGATTTTCCTATTCAAGAGTAAATTAGTATTTAAAATATCCTGTAACAATTGTATATCACCTGTTTTGATTTATAGAACCCTTGCAGATGCATTTTTTAAAAGTAAAAAAATTAAAATTAAGTGCCTGTCTGAAGCAAGACTTCTCTCAAATTTGGAAGTAAACTCACTGATAAAAGATAAGCATGTATCAGCCTTTAGATGGAAAGATGTTAGCTGTACTCATCATACATATAATTTATAGAATTACTAATTTATATAACTTGCCGTGATAGCAAATCCACTGCAATATTAATTAAAAGAAGCACAGCACCAACCCCTATAATTAGGCTGCCACTGTCCATTACAAAAAAATTCTTCTGACTTTTTTGGAGTCACTCAATCTCCCATAGGACATTAAAATTTGGCAAGGGGAAAGTCTTCAGGCAGACTGTGCTTGACTTTAACAAAAGTGAAGATGTCTTTTAGGTTCCAATGTAATAAAGTAAGGACACTTAAGCAACGACAGTAAAGAAACAACTTGAATGACAAAGCTAATCAGGTAACAACAAAATGGGTTAGAGAACAGTGCACAAATATTGACTGGAGCTGAGATTTATAAAAAGAAAACTCCTGTCCCATGAGTTAAAATGCTTGTCAGTGAGGGATTAGTATACTCTTGGGAAAAAGAAGATCTCACTTTTAAGCAAATAGATAATTTTCCCTAAAAAGTTGGGTGCATGTTTTATTATACAGTACCATTTAAAAACCTTTTTACCGGATGACTGGAAAAAGGCTAATGTAGTGCTCATCTTTAAAAAAGGGAAGGAGGAGGATCTGGGGAACTACAGGCCAGTCAGCCTCACCTCAGTCCCTGGAAAAATCATGGAGCAGGTCCTCAAGGAATCAATTCTGATGCACTTAGAGGAGAGGAAAGTGATCAGGAACAGTCAGCATTGATTCACCAAGGGCAAGTCATGCCTGACTAACCTAATTGCCTTCTATGAGGAGATAACTGGGTCTGTGGATGAGGGGAAAGCAGTGGACGTGTTATTCCTTGACTTTAGCAAAGCTTTTGATACGGTCTCCCACAGTATTCTTGCCGGCAAGTTAAAGCAGTATGGGCTGGATGAATGGACTATAAGGTGGATAGAAAGCTGGCTAGATCGTCGGGCTCAATGGGTAGTGATTAATGTAATGGCTCCATGTCTAGTTGGCAGCCGGTATCAAGCGGAGTGCCACAAGGGTCGGTCCTGGGGCCGGTTTTGTTCAATATCTTCATTAATGATCTGGAGGATGGCGTGGCCTGCACCCTCAGCAAGTTTGCAGATGGCACTAAACTGGGAGGAGTGGTAGATACGCTGGAGGGTAGGGATAGGAGACAGCGGGACCTAGACAAATTAGAGGATTGGGCCAAAAGAAATCTGATGAGCTTCAACAAGGACAATTGCAGAGTCCTGCACTTCGGACAGAAGAATCCCATGCACTACTACAGACTAGGGACCGAATGGCTAGGCAGCAGTTCTGCAGAGAAGGACCTAGAGATTACAGTGGACGAGAAGCTGGATATGAGTCGACAGTGTGCCCTTGTTGCCAAGAAGGCTAACGGTATTTTGGGCTGTATAAGTAGGGGCATTGCCAGCAGATCGAGGGACGTGATCATTCCCCTCTATTCGACATTGGTGAGGCCTCATCTGGAGTACTGTGTCCAGTGTTGGGCCCCACACTACAAGAAGGATGTGGAAAAATTGGAAAGAGTCCAGCAGAGGGCAGCAAAAATGATTAGGGAGCTGGAGCACGTGACTTACGAGGAGAGGCTGAAGGAACTGGGATTGTTTAGTCTGCAGAAGAGAAGAATGAGGGGGGATTTGATAGCTGCTTTCAACTACCTGAAAGGGGGTTAAAAGAGGATGGATCTAGACTGTTCTCAGTGGTACCTGATGACAGAACAAGGAGTAATGGTCTCAAGTTGCAGTGGGGGAGGTTTAGGTTGATTATTAGGAAAAACTTTTTCACTAGGAGGGTGGTGAAGCACTGGAATGGGTTACCTAGGGAGGTGGTGGAATCTTCTTCCTTAGAGGTTTTTAAGGTCAGGCTTGACAAAGCCCTGGCTGGGATGATTTAGTTGGGGATTGGTCCTGCTTTGAGCAGGGGGTTGGACTAGATGACCTCCTGAGGTCTCTTCCAACCCGGAAATTCTATGATTCTATACCAGGGGTCGGCAACCTTTCAGAAGTGGTGTGCCGAGTCTTCATTTATTCACTCTAATTTAAGGTTTTGCGTGCCAGTAATACATTTTAATGTTTTTAGAAGGTCTCTTTCTATAAGTGTATAATATATAACTAAACTATTTTGTATATAAAGTAAATAAGGGTTTAAAAAGTTAAGAAGCTTCATTTAAAATTAAATTAAAATGCAGAGCACCCCAGACCGGTGGCCAAGATCCGGGCAGTGTGAGTGCCACTGAAAAGCAGCTCGTGTGCTGCCTTCGGCACACGTGCCATAGGTTGCCTACCCCTGTTCTATACCTTCCACATCTTCAGGGGAAGCTGCCTTCTTTTGTCTCCTTCCCCTTGTTCATTTGCGCTCATCTCTAAAATTTGGGCCAGCAAGAAAAACCGGCCAAACTCACCATCACACCTTCGTCTTCACTGCAATATTAAGAAGGAACAGGAGTTGCCATGATGTAAGCAGGAGCTGAATGGAGACTGGCTGTTGGCCACTCACTGGCTGCTCTACCTGCTCCACTCTTGTCCATATACTTTTGGAGGTCCACAACAGGAGAAGGTAGGCTGGCTGAACTTCCCCAGCTGTAGAGCTTTGAAGATGCACTGAAGCAAAGTTCCCTACTGCCAATATTAAAGAGGATGAAAGCAGCTCTGTTTCCACCTTTTGGCACCATCAGTATGCTTTTCGCTGTACAGAAAACTAGTCTGTGCATGTGCTAATTGCATTCCTTAGCTGTGTATTTTTTACAAATTTAGTGGAAAACCAGTCTTTAAAATGTACTGCATATCTTCAAGACTGTGATTTTTAAAAGGCTTATAACTTATTCAACACAAAACCAAATTTCAGTGGAACAAAGGCATTTCTCTTTAATGTGAGCTATTTCCATACTACAATTCAACTTCCTACCATTTTTACTGTTGAAAGTAATCAAAATAATATTCCAGTGTTTTTGTTTTGTTTTTTAATTTTGTTTTTCCACTCTCAAAAGTGGCTGAATCATTTTTTGCTTAAACTTTCCCCAAAATATTTACCTTCAGGCAAAGATTGAGCTTGAAAAATTTAATCCCAAAAGGTGAAATTCAAGATGTTATAAGCATAAGTTATAAACTGAAAGCGGTTACAAAGCTATAGCAGTCACCACTCCCACGATACTGGAAGAGACTTTATGCACTATCCAAATTTTAGATGAAAACCCAGCAGGCGAAGTGCCTAATTCTGGGTTTTACTGGAACAAATACGTTCTTTATATAGCTGCATCAGCAAAAGGACAAACCTGAGATATGTTCCTGGGAAATATTAGAATGAATTTTAAGTTGTTTCAGTGTTCAGGAAATAATCACTAAATAAAAAGGTTTAAGATGTATTTGCATATATTAAGAATAAGGGCTAGTGACCCATTTTAAATTAAGTGCAACTTCAGCAGTCATTTTTTAAAAATCTTGGCATTAAAGATTACCTGTTATTTTGTTCACTATTGTACTCTAATTTATTTGTTTATTAGCAGTTAGCTAACTTAAAGAAATTGAAAAACAGCTCTACTGAACATACAAATCTAAGAACATTTCCACATGTCTGATACCTACCTTGCTGTACTGTAAGCTGGCAAGGATGACATTTTCCCACATGGCACACCTGGGCACAGTTATGCCTACCACAATTTAAAGTGTTCCCACATACATTAGAACAATGAATTGTGGTGGATTGGCCGCAGCGAACTGAATGACTGTAGATAAACATGATACTGTAGTTAGTATAGTATCTTTTAGCTGGATTTAAGTATTTCACATATTTATATATACAAATAACCCCTTTCCAATATATGCTGCAACATTCAAAGTAGACAAGTTCTATTTATTAATGACAGATACATAATTCTGTTCAGGAATAATTCTGTGACCGTAGACTCTTCTTACATCGCAACATAAAGAAAAGTATTTGACGTCACACTAACTGGGTGTAGTGTAGTATTTAAAATGCAGAATATGATTTTGCACTTGATTCAATATTCTGGGGGGAAACAGTGCATTTATTACTTTGAGATATTTGAATTTCTTTTAACTGTGGCCTTACTCTGAATTTGCTGAGTTTATAATGCTTGGTTTTGGGATAGTTACATCCCTGTGTAGCCTAAGTATTTGCTAAGTAAAGAATAGGCATAAGTTAAGGCAGTAAAACAATGAGCCTACATGTCTACATCCTGTAAGACATTAGCTTGAGCAGTTAGCATAAGGCTTTGAGGCCCCTAGCCTAAGCAAGAGCAAATTACCAGACAGTTACTCTGAGTTTTGAGGGAACTGGGAAAGGTGTGTTTACAGGGGAAGTTCGTACAAAATGATACCAGGTAACTGCAAGAACAGTGAACTGATACTAGGCTTGGATATTTTAGGATTAAATTTTGGCAAATGCTTAACCGCAAGTTTGCCTTGACAATGACTTAACATATATGGTAATAAGCTAAAATCATTAATATAGTAACCTATAGAGTAAGGACACCCCACATTATTAAGGTGAGGAAATACAAATAAGGAAGAGTAGAGAAACCCTTACTGAATATGCATAGTGGTGTCAGCGTAGCATATTATAGAAGTTGTATACCAGTCTATGTGCTTGGAGAGGGAGAGATGTAGCCCTTGGGACGTGCCACGATTACGGCCACTGGTGACAGTGATGAGAAAGATAAGGACTAACATTGCAGGTTGTTCTGCAAGGGATAGTGTAAGTATTTGGATGTTCAGATGTACATTCCATCAACTTTGCTGGGTTAGCGTGTTGGTGACTTTGTGAACTATACTAATCAAGCTATTACAAATCCAGAAGGGTTTTCCTGCATGTGAATGTTGAAATTGTGCACATCAAGGTTCCCAACTGAACAGTAATTTTAATACTAGGCCTGATCTTGGGACAAGAACCTATCAAACTTCAGAGCGTTAACTAGAAATTCTTAAGTAATCAATATAATTAATACACAATTTATCAGGCAACATCTGTAATTTTTTTTTACTCTTAAATTAGATACATTCTCTAAGCTTTAACTTTTTGTCTGGGATATATACAAAGGTTAGTAATGCTAATATTATAGTGTCCTAGTTGTAAAATCCACTGATTACAGAATTCTAGATGCACTGCTTTTGCACAATTTGGTAACTGACTTTACTCTTTCAGTCATCTTGAATCCATATCCTATGTCCAGATGAATGGTCACGTGTATAATTTTTTTTTAAAATGGCTAGGTATAGTACCACAGGAGCAAGTTGCAGGCTGGACAACTTGAAAACCGAAAGAGTACAGCATGTCAGAACAACAAATGAAATGGATCTGGAATTCTGAGTGTAAAACAGTATTTCCAATACTGTTTATAACTTCCCAGTAAAATTAATGTCGCTATAGCAAATGTGAGTGAATTACACATCCTCTTCCAGGTTAGCCTGCTAACAAGCTGATCCCAAACCATGACTATAACTGTATCTGCGGAATGGCAGCTGTTTTTAATCTTTTTTTACATCTCAAAAATAACCACTTTTAAATCATGTTTGCATATGCACCCCGTGTTCTGGATGCTGAGATGATAGTCTGAGAATGCTAAACTTTACATGACTATATAGGCTGACATAAATAGTGCAAAAAACAGTGATCTGGTATCATGAAAACCAGGACTGAGCATATCCTTCCTAACCTTTAGTACCAAGCTGGAATAAAATTCCTTCCATATGTCACCCTGTGGAATAGGTTCAATAGCATTTTGTGAGAAAGAAGTGGATTTCCTGCAGTTCCCCCCGGCCTCCAAATTCTACAGTATTCAAGAGCTGTCTCAAGCGGGACAATTTGGTAAGACTTTCAAAACCAATTTTTTAGCTTTGGACACAGGAACATAGGACTAGAAGAGACTTCCTGGGTCACCAAGTCCATTCCCCCACAATCAGAGGTAACCCCTTCATGTAAATTTATGAATGGGATTATCAAGCTCCTCCTTAAAACTAATTAAGTGCTTTGCCCCCCACTACTCCTTTTGAAAGGCTGTTCCAGAATCACACTCCTCTGATGGTTAGAAACCTTCTAATTTCCAGCCTAAATTTATTCATGACCAGTATATACCCATTATTTCTTGTACCAAATTGGCCAGTGGCTTAAACAGCTCTTCTCCCACCTTGGTGTTTATGCTCTATAAATACATCAGGGTGTAATCATACGTCTCCTCCCATCCCCCATTTTGCTAGGCTAAACAAGCCAAGCTCTTTTAGTCTCCTCCGATAAGACAGGCTCTCCATTCCCCTTCTCTGTACCTGTTGCAGTTTGAACTCATCTTTCTTGAACATGGGGAGCCAGAATTACACATATTACCTCATCTGGAATACCAATTCTTTAGAAATACCTCATCTGATACACCCTAGGATTGCATTTGCCATTTTTATGGCTGCATCATGCTGATAGCTCAGCCATTCTGCAATCAAACTAATATACCCAGGTCTTTCTCTTAATCTGTTGTTGACAACTGATGAGCAGATAAGAATTCCTGTTATAAATTGGGGGGCTCAACAATGTCGAACATCTATATATCCAAGATTATTATAGGCCAATGGGGAGATACTGAGCACTCTTGAACTTATGTCTATAAATATTGGCTGGTTTGTTGCCTGTTGTCTTCCTCTCCCCTCTATGAGAGAAAAAGGTAAAGGGATGATTGAAATGTGACATTGTTTTCCTTAATAAGATCAGGTACCATCTCCCCCAAAAGCTTCCCATCTTTATATATTAGGTTCTCATGCTTTTTCCAAAGATCAGGCACTGTCAGCCATCTATATCTGCAGCATCTACCATGGAGGCAATTGTGCTTGCTGGAGCATCACATTCTTTAAAAAGTGTATTTGCACTTAGTGCTGAACTAGCTCCAAACTTTCACAGATCGGGTTTTTAAAAGTCTGCATGTTTCTTCTAAGATGGGGAAGTGTTTTTTATTTTATTTTATTTTTTTATAAAGAGCATGAACAGGTATTTGATTACACAGAACTCATTCATTTCTATTACAGGTAGTTTGCTTCAAGGACTTATGTATCTTCCTACCCACCCAGCACTTGGAAAAACAGTCTATGGATGTTGCCCTTCAACATGGCCCCACTACCACCAGACAAAGAAAAACCAGAGGACTTCAACCTGGAGTTTCTACAAATCATAGATAATTTAAGAAAAAAATATTCTTCTCAACAGGGGGTAATTCAATACTTCTCTCCTCATTCCGATGGAGAGAAATGGTCACTGAACTAAAATTTGGTGGCTGCCTAGTGCAAGTTGTGATGCTTTCAGGCCAGATGCCAGCTCTTGCCCAGGCTGCAGGCATTAGCTAAGAACTGACAACCTCGTAGCTGGAGAGCAGACCAGGTCACCTATATGTTAGTTTTGTTCAAAATAGGTATTAGTCTTATAAGAATGTATTTAGTGTTTAGACTCTATGAAATGCTTGTATGTTGCTACATATAGAAATCTCACTAATATCTATATCCCATGTTATAAGGTAATATTGAAATGTTTGCTCTGTAACTGTAAACCCCACCTCCTCCCCTGCACCAGTCAGGTGAGAAACATTACCAAGTGTGAAATACTAGTTTGCCACAAGAGGTGTTATCTACTGCCCCACAAAAGAAGGCCCATAGACCCCAGACAAACCATTGTAGAACATGAGAGGACAAATACTTTTTTGATTGCTCCCCCACACCCATAAAGAAGAGACATGCATGTGAACTTGTCCCATCATCTTGAACTCTGGGTGAAGGGAATAAAAATCCCTGACAAGAAGAAACTGCATCTTTTTGTCTATTTGAACTCTGGGGAGGCCAAAGACTCTAAACTGAAGCCAGAGATCCCCAAGAGCCTCCTGGGTCTGCTCTGAAAGACACTTTGAATTGACAGATCACTACAACTCTGTCACTCTGAGGAGTTGGATAATAACTCATTTGTGTGTGTATGTTGGCTTGCTTTAACTTGTAAATAATTCTCTTATTCCTTTTTTCCTAGTTAATAAACCTTTAGATAGTTTATTACTGGATTGGCTGCAGGTGTTGTCTTTGGTGCAAGATTTAGGGTACCAATTGATCTGGAGTAAGTCTCTTGGGACGGGAAGCAACCTGAATGTGGTGTGATTTTTGTTGTAAGTGACCAAATTATCACTAAGTCCAGTTTGTCTAAGTGGCAAGATAGACTGGAGAGTTTAAGAGGACTATCTGTGACTCCATGTTAAGACTGTTATAATGATCCAGGAGTTCACATTTGTTACTGGTTTGGTGAAATCTAATTATAGAACATCACCAGTTTGGGGTGTCTGCCCTTTTTTGACAGTCTGCACTGAGGCAGGCACTCACAATCATGAGCCCCTCCAGGCAGGGTGATACAAGTGATCAGGACCTTATTATCTGCTTAATAGTAGTAGAGTAATAACGATATTATACCTACAAACAAGGGGAGTGCTTCAAAGGGTTTGAAAGCTAAAAGCTAAATATAATTATGAACAAAATTAATTGGGAACACAAAAATGTTAACAGACATATGAATAAAAGTTTGGAATTCTTTCAGAACACCTTATTAAATGTCCCAAAGCCATAAATCTGTCGTGGAAAAATGCTAATACAAAACCAATTTGGAAATGTGAAAGCAGAAATTAAAAAAAAATGAGGAAACCAATCTAGAACAAATGGAAAAAGGGGGAGGCTCATGGCAATAACATGTTTGAATTTAAGAAATTTAGGCAATTAAGGGGATTTTAAACGCTATCAGTGAAGTACCTATGGCCATTTTGGTTAGAGTTTTGTGGTTAACAATAAGGAAGCATAGGAAGCATTTTTAAATGCTTCAGGAAGTAAATGGTCATAGTGATCCATTCTGTCTCTGACATCTATTAAGCTTCCATGCGGAAGATGCAAGGAGATGTTTCTTTGGGTATAAGTTACTTTAGGTACTGTCAGGATAGTAATGAGGATGTTTTTACACATCCTTCAGCCAGTCAATGATGTGGTGGAATGAGATGAATACTATCACCCCAGCCACAAAAAGATAGGTCAAGATATTCCATAATTTTTACCAAATGTAAATAGGATTATCCTAGTGTATCTAGTCCATTCACAGTGGGGAAAAAAATCATGTTCATAGATTCCAAGGCCAAAAGGGACCATTGTGATAATCAGGCTATAGATTCTCCAAAAAAACTCCCAGGGCATATCTTTTAGAAAAGCAACTGAAATTTATTTTAAAATGGTCAGTGATTGAGAATCCACCACAACCCTTGCTAAATTGCTCCAGTGATTAACTACCTTCACTGTTAAAAATGTATGCCCCATTTTCAGACTGAATTTGTCTAGCTTCAATTGGATCATGTTATACCTTTCTCTGTTAGACTGAAAGGCCTATTAAATATTTGTTCCCCAAGTAGGTACTTACAGATTGTATTATCAAGTCACCACTTAACCTTCTCTTTGCTGAGCAACCTCACTGAGGACTGGGCTTTGTTCTCATTAGTCCGTATGGAGGTATGGGTTGTGTCACAATAATCCTCCAGCTGATCTGGGTCATCAAATTAACTAAACGCCCTGGTGAAACATCTCTATAATTTCATATAATAGATTAAATTGAGACTGACAGCAGATGTGTGACAGAATTTGAATAGATGTCCATTTGGTTGCACTGAAACTGTCAGCACCAGCTCCTGACAGATTTGGAGCAAGAGGTGCCATGCATATTTGAAGCATAGGAGACAGGCTTTGTGCCAGGACAGTGATTTGACCAGCTAGAGATGAAGTGTCTGTGTCATCAATACAGACAAAGTTGTGAGGTGATAGTCATCAGATTGCATGAGATGAAGCTGAGGCTGGGATTCAGAGGTCTGTATTAGTAAACACTGTCAGAACTGGAGTCTTTGAAAAGTCAACAGTAAAAATCAAGGTTAGAAGAGGTATGACTGAACCAACAGATCCACTTTTCCACAGTGGCAGCAGCTGTGAAAGGGCATTCACCTAATGTTAGTGGTGAAAAACGTTAGACACAATAGAAGGTTGTTGTACTTGCTCTGAAGATATATAGTGCCCACTGGAATTCTAAAGCTACAGGACTTTCAGTCATGAACTAACTACAGAACCAAGATTTGGGCTTCATTATGATTTTTACACTACTACTGAAATGCCAGAGTATATATTAACATCTGTCTAATTCTTATTTCGCAAACACAAACTTTCAAAAAAATCCTAAAAACTCTTGTATAAATTTTGTTTCTCACCCAGAGACAAGATCTTAGTAATGCAATTTTGTTAAAATACGGCACAAATTGAATTTTTTAAAAATAGCAATACATTTTTGGCCTCTACTGGAATTTTAAAGACTTGTTTACAGGGTTTAGAGCAGTGGTTCTCAAACTGTGGGTCAGAACCCCAAAGTGGGTTGCGACCCTGTTTGAATGGGGTTGCCTGGGCTGGCTTAGACTTGCCAGGGCCCAGGGCGGAAGCCCAAGTCCAAACCCCACCACCTGGGGCCAAAGCCTGAGGGCTTCAGCCCTGGGCAGTGGGGCTCAGGTTACAGTCCCCCCTGCCTGGGTCTGAAACCCTTGGGCGTCAGCTTTGCCCCTCCAGGGTAGTGGGGCTCAGGCTTTGGCTCTCCCCCCCCCCCCCCAGGGCAGCAGGACTTGGGCGGGCTCAGGCTTCGGTCCCCACTCCTGGGGGTCATGTAGTAATTTTTGTTGTCAGAAGGGGGTTGCAGTGCAATGAAGTTTGAGAACCCCTGGTTTAGAGCAACGTTTACATCAACTAAAATTATCTCAATCATTTACCTATTACAAACAACATTTAAGAGTACTAACACAATTAGAATTTTTTCTTTGTATATATCAGTTTCAGTTTCCATTCCCTGTTTCTGTGGATCTCATACAAAAGAAGGAAAGAGAATTTAAAAATATATGAAAATGTAATTGTAAAAATGACAAATTACCAGGAGGACTCTATTTCAGATATTACATCTGTCCCTATTTAGATTTTTTAAAGAACAGAGTAGATTTCAAATATATTGCATCTAGTTTTCAGCAAAGTTGGCAGAAATAGCTTTGGACATTCCCAATACACAGACTGGAAGTATACCTCAAATAATGGAAATTTATTACAACCTGTATTTATAAAATTTCCTATTTTTGTTTGTAAAAAAAATAATCAAAATAATCTCACCTTGTTCGCCCACATTCACATGTTTTTGTCATAGAGGCAGGGCATGATGGGCAAGGACCTGGATGGCAGAGGCTTAAAAATGAAAACATTTTAATAAGTCACAAAAAATATATGGTATCTTTATTTTTAAACTTGTTTCACTAGTCAGAGAAAAAGTTTCTACAGTATGCAGCAATATAAAAGGCTTGTAAATTTAAAACACAACAGTACATTATCAGAATATTTGTATATTAATATTTTTTCCTAAAAAGTGTTTTACAAAGTTATATTTACACTAACAAAAACTTAGTGACAATTCAGGATCTACACCACTCACCTAAATCCTTGAGAGCATGGAAATAAGTTAAGGGCAAGGTCTCCAGTATTCTTTGCCACCTTCACATCAATTACAATGTTGTTGATGATACACTCCTGTACTCTAGCAAAAGATGTGCCTACCTTTCAAATCTGCTCTTCTGTGACACTAACCCTCTAAACTTTTTAGGCATTTGGCATATATATTAATAACATTTTCTTTCAGACGCCACAGTTGTTTTTAACTCTCACTAACATTTATCTTTGGGTATGTGTGTAATGCCAACAGACCGTTGGCGGGCAGGATTGAACCTGGAATCTCTGAAGTTTAGTGTATGAGCCTCTACTGCATGAGCTAAAAGCAGACTCAACAATCTCTAGCTGGGCTAGGTGTCACTAGAAGACAGTGCCACACCCAAGCAGGCATGGGTAACGTGTACACTGGAATTGAAGGGGAGAGGTGATTTCAGACTGTGTAAAAATACCTAGTCTAGCTTTAATCTAACTCACTCATAGCATGGATAAAAATAGCAGTGAAACCATGGCAGCACAAGCTTCAGCACAGGCTGTACAAGCCCACCTGGGACCCTGGGTATATTCTCATGTTCCTAGCATGCAATTAAGCTCTTGCCACCATGGCATCACTGCTATTTTCAGCTGTGCTAGCTAGATTAAAGCTTTTGTGGGTATGCCTACACAAGCTGCAATCACACCTTTTATTGGAGTGTAGGCATACCCTTTGTGAAATCTGTCTTTAACTTAAAGGCTCTATCATTTAGCTCAAAGAGTAGTAGCTGATTCTTTTAAATCCAGAAGTCCAGGACTCTTTTCGGACAGATGTCCTGACTAGGGGCATCATTACACAATACCAAGTTACTAGAGGAGGACAAAAAGCCAAAGCTGTGTCATTGTAGATTGTACACTTGCTTTGACAGGGAACCTCTCATTCTGAACTCCAGATGTCCATAGCACTTTAAATCCTATAAGTAGGCTTGAAAGAACTAGATTTTTATCTGTAAATTTAATATTTATTGTATATATGTTGACGTGATTGTGACAATTTGTGTTTGAATTTCAGCACCTGTCATTAAATTATTGTTGACCCATCCCCCATTGTCTGACCCTCCCATAATTCCCTGCAATGGTGAAAATTTAAATAAAATAAAAATAAAAAATAGAATGCTTAAAAACCCATAATTTTGCACAACCATGACAATTTAAAATCAATAAAAATAAAAAATGCTTAAAAACAAAAAATCAAATTCAGCCAAGCCTGCCTGTGTCTGTGGGGATTGAAGCAGGGATCTCTGAATCTAAAAGCATGAATCTCTAGTGCTTGAGCTACAGAACCAGGTGCAGACTCAAGCTACTAATTGTGGTCTAGTCCCTAAAAGTCACTAAAAACTACACTCTGTTAGGGTGGGTTACCACATGGTCTTCTAAAGTTCTCTAGTATATCTGGTGCACCATGTCTTCCTAATCCCTCTGCCATTGTACAGATAATGCTAATGCTATAATTATAGCTTGTGTCCTCAGCAACACTGTGTCAACATTAACTCCCATGCTAACCATTATATGTCATCAGTAACAATGACAACCTTGAATAGTAACACTATGTCAATATCAACATTCAAGATAACTTTTATATTTAAGGTTTAAAAACATGTTGCAATCTTTAGCAGGCATTTTTCTAATGTATTCAGAGAAAAGTATAAACTTAAAACATTAGATAGTAGAAAAAATGTAGTTACATGGCATATTTTAAAAACAGTCATAACTAACCTTTTTGTTTGTTTTATAACAATGCAATGTTAGAATTAGAAATTAAAATCACAAAGTTAAGGAAATGCAAAAGCTCAATGTCTCAGTGACATTAACTGATCTCCAATGCATATATATGTTTTTGATTAGCAATTAGACTCTTAAACACTCACCCTTAACTGGAACCCACTTAGACTGACAATTCCTCATGCACCAAGGTCGCTGCTCTCCAGGGGAGGAGAAACTCTTGGGAGACTAAGAAAGGCCATGGTAATAGGGGATATAGGAATATATTGGGTATAAGGTGACCGAGAAAACAGTTTGGAAACTTGAGTGCCTGTGAAAAGGCTGTGGACATCACAAGAAACCTACATGGACTTCTGATGATTGCTGTGGAGAAGCCTATAGTCATGTCACACACTGGTACCAACCATGCAGGAGAGAGATCTTGGAAGTTAAATTTAGACTACTAGGAAGAAGGTTTACATCCAATGCCTCTGTAGAAACCTTCTCTGAAATGCTTTCAAGTCCATGCCTGGTTTCAACTAGGCACAGAGAACTTTAGGGTCTCAATGCATGGTTGACAAGATAGTGTAAAGAGGACAAGTTTAAGTTTACTAGGCACTTGGGAAGATTTTGTGGAAGGGGAAGCCTGTACAGAAGGGATGGGGGCTCCACTTTAATTAAAATGAAACCAGACTGCGAGCACGTAAAATAAGATATTGGAGGAGTGTTTAAATTAAGAGGTGGGGGAAAGCTGACAGGAGTTAAGGAGCACATTGATGGACAATTGCATCTGTATATCCAGTAAAGAATAGGAAGCAAAATTACAATTGAACTAGAGGATAAGGACAGGACAAGAACACATGAAATTTCAGTAAAATCATCAAGCTGTCAGATTAGGCAGTTAAAACAGGTGCTTGGTAAAAAATAAAATAAAAATGATAGACAAATTTCTGTTCACAAACATGAGACTCTAAAGCAAAAATTAAAAGAACAAGAATATCTTACACTGGCAAATGATAGCTGGCATTGTGGAAATACGCTGGAATGACAAAAATCAGTGGGATACCATAATACCTGGTTACAACACAGTAAAAGACAGACTAGGCCAAATAGATGAGGGAGCAATATCTAAAGGATTCCCTAGAATGTTACCTGTGTTCCTGGGGAACCAGGGCACAGTATCCAGCATGTCTGACTCATTAAAGATCTCCGCCCGCCCCCCTCCCCCAGCCTCTGCTTGAACCAAATCTGCATCAGAAGAAAGACTTACAAAAAGCAATGAAAAGACAGTGGGAGACACACCTAAACCCCTGGGATAAGGATGACAGGATTAAGGAAACTCCCCTAGCCTCATTTGCATCGAAGATGGGACAAGGAGGCATCTCCATTAGCATACAGAATGGAGAACAGAGATTCCAAGGCAAGAACCACATGGAACTCTGGGACCAGAAAAGTAGGGAAGCACTGCATGATGGGGGATCTCTGCTCCAGATGTTAATGAACCCATGCCTACACACGCACAGCTCAGTAGTTATCAGACCAATTCTAGTAATAAATCCTTTATTGGTATCCAAAATAGTGAAGCTCCCTAATTACATTGTGAGCTCCCTCCAAGGAACACCGCCCAAAACCAGGAATGATCAGCTCCCATGGTATAGCCTGAACAACACAACTTTGGTATACTCCCTTGTTTACGCATAAACATTGTTGTTTCTCTACAAAAACCCCTACCTATGCTCAAGTAAGTGTTCTGATGCCTGGATCCAAAATCTACATCAGTTCCATTGGGACTTCATCTTCTCCTGACTGATTGTGCTGCGGGCTCTGCCTGACTCCAGCACTCCGGACCCTCAGCTACCACCACCACCTGGGACCCCTGATCGATTCAAGCTTGACAGAGTGGTAAGAACCCAGCTCTCTCTCTCGGTATAGCCATCTCACCCTGACTTGTGTGATCAGTTACAGTTTTGTACACCTGACTTTTATAATCAAATGTAAGTTAGATTTAATATTATAACTGTTTTGTTTGTTTGGCTCCCCTATGGTTATTACCTGGCAATAAATAACTTTCATGATTAAGCTGGTTGCTTCTCTCTCTCTCTCCCCCTCATGGGTGTTTTTTGGTTTCCTCATTTGCTCTGCAGCAACGCACCTCGCACCTAAGCTAAAAGATCCCTGCAGCGCCCCAAAATCCTGTGGGGTTTGCTCATCAAGTGGGTTACTACCACAACAATTGTAACGTGAAAGTGGGGCTAGAGACGTGCTGAACCTGGGATTTATGAGGGTGGCATCTTAGAAGTGCTGCTCGACCCAGTCCGCTGAGTCCAGGGGCATATGAGGGTGGCAGATTGAAGGTGCTGCTCGACCCAGCCTGCTCAGGCATGCTCTATTCTGGTGCGGGGCCCATGGCATATGAGGGTGACAGCTTGGACGTGCTGTTCGACCCAGGCTGGTGAGTCCCAGGGCCTATGAGGGTGACAGCTTGGAAGTGCTGCTCAACCCAGCCTACTGAGTCCAGGGACATATAAGGTGTCAGCTTGGGAGTGCTGATTAACCAGGTCCTCTCAGACACGCTCTGTTAATGTGTGTGTGTGTGTTCGTCTGATTCTGGGGCTGGAAGAACCCAGCCCTGGGGAACCTAGTTCCTGCAGGAGAGCTCCATTGGGAGGGAACTTGCAGCAGGAAGAAGTAGAGCTCCATATGAGAACACAAGTGACACAGGCAGTACATTGATAGAAGTACAGAACCCCCCCACCACCCAAAGAGTAACCCTAATAAATGAGCATACCCCAAAGTAACAGGCAAAGCTGGTAAGAAGAATAATCAGTGTTGCCAGCTCTTGAGGTCCTAAAGCCCCAGCTACTAGCATCATGTGATTACATTAGGAAAGAGAGAAATGGCCACAATTGATCAGACTCAAGGTCCACCTAGACCAGTACCATCTCTGACAGTGGCAAGTGCCAGATGTCTTAGAGCAGTGGTCCCCAACCTTTTTCGTCTGGCGGGCACCAAAAAAAACCAAAAAAACCCGAGCGCTGCTGGCGGAGCAACAGAAAAAAAAAAAAAAAAAGACAACCGCTACGTGGGCGCACTTACATGCCCCGGCGGGCGCAATGGCGCCCGCGGGCACCACGTTGGGGACCCCTGTCTTAGAGGAAGTTGTAAGAACCTCCCAGGAGGCACAAATTAGATAGTCTACCCCCGACATTAGCTCTCATTCTAGTATCTCATAGTTAGATTGTTTTAAATCCTGAAGCATGAGGTCTAATATCCCTTCCAAAATATGTTACCTTTCATTACCAACAACTCTGTATATCCTTGTTAGCAAGATTCAAAAAGAGATTGGATATTTATATGGTTAACAAGAATATACAGAGTTGTAACGAAAGGTGACATTTTGGAAGGGATATTAGAGATGGAGACCAAGAAATTATCAAGATTCAAAATG
This sequence comes from Platysternon megacephalum, assembly GCA_003942145.1. NCBI lineage: Eukaryota > Metazoa > Chordata > Testudines > Platysternidae > Platysternon > Platysternon megacephalum. The sequence goes on along the minus strand of QXTE01000364.1, from coordinate 760,056 downwards.
GTTAATTTCTTGGCCTTCACAATTTAATATGGCAATAAGTTCCACAGTCTAATTATGTACTCTGTAAAAAAAAGTATTTCTTCAATCAATCAGTTTTGAATTTGCCACCTTTTAATTTAATTGAAGGTCCCCTTATTCTTAAAGGGACAGAACAGAAGATCCTGATCTACCTTCTCGGTATCACTTATTATTTTATACATATTATCCTTTGTCCTCTCTTATTAGTCTCCTTTCTAAGGTAAACAATCCCAAATCCTTTCACTATCTTCATATGAGAGTTTTTCCATGTCCCGAATCATTCTAGTTATTCTCATGCGCTTCTCTACAAACATGAGGGTTAGAAATTTACTTTTTAAAATAAAAGCTGAGATTCTCCAGTAAAGAGAAGGTCATTGCTGAGAAGCTAAATGATTTTTTTGCACCATTCTTCACTGGAGAGGAGGTTGGGCAGTTACCTATCTCAGACTTGCTCTTTTCTGGTAATAAAGAAGAGGTGCTATCAGAGACTATGTTAGAAGAAAAAGTGCTCAAACTGATAATTTAAAAAGCAATACGTCACCAGGCCCAATGCCGGGGGGTGTGCATGTGTGTGAGAGTGAGAGACACACACGCGCATTGCCCCTTTAAGTACGCTGATCCCACACTAAGTACACTGCCTTTTAAGTAGATCAGCAACTTGAGACAGCAGCTGCTGCCCACAAGCTCCCTCCGTCCTGAACCCTGTCGTGTCCTCCCCCCAACCCACTCTGTGGAGATGGGCTACGGGGGGGGGGAGGGGGACACCCTGACATCAGCACTCCTCCACCCCCTGCACAGCAAGCAGGAGGCTCCTGGGAGCAGCTCCAAGGCAGAGGCCAGGAGCAGCACATGGCAGTGGGGGGAGGGACACCTGAACTGCCCGGCAATTGATAGCCTGCTGGGTGGCTGACGCACAGGGAACTTAGGGGAGCTGCCAGTCCACCCTGGTTCCACGCCCCCACCAGCTGGCTCCAACGGGCTGCTCTTCCTGCAAGCAGTGGACAAAGCAGGCAGCTGTCAAACAATGTTATAAGGGAGCACTGAGCAACTTTAAACGAGCGTGTTCTCTAATTGATCAGCGACATAAAGAAACGACGTTAACCGGGACGACGTTAAGTGAGGAGTTACTGTATATAAAAATATAAAAATCAAGAATAAAAGAAATCCTAGAGATGACAGAAGTTCAGTACTAGGTGAGATGGTTTAAAAAAAAAATCAACAAAGATGCAGAAAAGGCTTAAAGCAGCCTGCATTATTTGGTAAATTGGGTTCATTTAAGCAACATGTATTTTAATACACCAAAATACAAGGCCCTATACAGCTAAGAACAAAAAGTGCAAGTCACACTTATTATGCAAAATTCCCAGAGGCGTATGGCTTCCTGACAGAGGAGGGAGGACCGTGCTCCTCCTTGCTTGTTGATGTAAAACATGGCCGTTGTGTTGTCTGTGAAGATTGTGACACAACGGCCCTGAAGGTGCTCGCGGAATACCTGACATGCCAGGCGTACTGCTCTCAGTTCCCTTACATTGATGTGCAGGGTTATTTCTTGTGCGGACCAAAGACCTTGTGTGCGAAGGTCTGCGAGGTGAGCGCCCCAGCCCAGTGATGACGCGTCCGTGGTCAGGACTAGAGAGGGCTGTGGGGCATGGAATGGCATCCCTCCGCAAACAAGGCTGGGCTTTAGCCACCAACTCAGAGAGGATAGGATCGCCGTCGGCACCGTGAGTTCTGTGTCCAAACTGTCTCGGCCTGGACAGTACACTGACGAGAGCCAGGTCTGAAGTGGATGGAGGCGTAGTCTGGCATGTCTGGTCACGAAAGTGCACGAGGCCATGTGGCCCAGAAGACCGAGGCACGTGCGTGCTGTCGAGGTCGGGAACCTTAGGAGGCCGTGAATAATGGTCATCATGGACTGGAAGCGGGCCTGCGGTAGGCACACCTTGGCGAGAGTCGAGTCCAGGATCGCCCCAATGAAGTCTATTCTTTGTGTTGGCTCCAAAGTGGACTTTTCGGTGTTGAGCAGCAGGCCCAGTTGCCTGAACAAGCTCATGACGAACCGAACATGAGATCGCACCTGTAGCTCAGAACGACCCCGAATGAGCCAGTCGTCGAGGTACGGGAACACTTGGATCTGATGTCGGCAGAGCGAGGCCGCTACAACAGTCATACGCTTTGTGAAGACCCGTGGTGCTGTGGCCAGGCCGAAGGGAAGGACGGTAAATTGGAAATGCTGCCGGTTGACCACAAAGCAAAGGAATCGCCTGTGAGGCGGGTAAATTGCTATGTGGAAGTACACGTCCTTCATGTCGAGGGCGGCGTACCAGTCTCCATGGTCCAGGGAAGGGATAATGGTCCCCAGGGAAACCATGCGGAACTTCAACTTTACCATGAATTTGTTGAGTCCACGCAGGTCCAGGATGGGCCGTAGTCCCCCCGTTTGCCTTGGGGATTAGGAAGTAACGGGAGTAAAAACCCCTGCCCCTGAAATCCTTTGGGACCTCTTCCACCGCTCCGATAGACAGGAGCGCTTGAACTTCCTGTAAGAGGAGTTGCTCGTGAGAGGGGTCCCTGAAGAGGGACGGGGAGGGAGGGTGGGGGGGGAACAAACTGAAGATGGTATCCAGTTTCCACCGTGCATAGGACCCAGCGGTCTGACATTATGCTGGACCACGCAGGGAGGAAATAGGAGAGGTGGTTGAAGAAAGGAGGGAAAGGATCCTGCAAGGAGACTGGTGCTCCGTCCTCGGGCGCACCTTCAAAAGTTTTGTCTGGGTCCCGCCGATGGTTTTGGGGGGCCCTGATTCCGGCCTGATTGAGGACCAGATTGTCTCCTTCTATTACCACGGCCACGCCTTCTAGTGAAGTCTTGCCGCGGCCGAGGGTTAGGGTAGGTGCGCTGTGGTTGGGGCCAGAAGGGCCTACGTTGCGTCACCGGGGTATGCATGCCCAATGAGCGCATGATGGCTCGGTTGTCCTTCAGAGTCTGAAGTCTGGGATCAGTTTTGTCTGAGAAGAGCCCCTGGCCATCAAAGGGCAGGTCTTGAGTAGTTTGTTGCAGCTCCGGTGGAAGACCAAACACCTGTAGCCATGAAATGCGGCGCATAGCCACGCCCAAGGCTAGAGTCCTAGCCACCGTGTCCGCTGCATCTAAAGACGCCTGTAGTGACGTCCTCGCCACTTTCTTGCCCTCTTCTAGTAAGGCCCCAAACTCCTCCCTGGACTCCTGGGGAACCAGCTCCTTGAACTTCCCCATCGAGTTCCAGGTGTTATAATTATAACGGCTCAGGATGGCCTGCTGGTTAGCTACCCCGAGCTGTAGGCCACCAGTTGAATAAATCTTGTGCCTGAATAAATCCAGGCGCCTAGTGTCCTTGGACTTAGGGGCGGGCGCTTGCTGGCCGTGTCGTTCCCTCTCTTTCACAGACTGTACAACGAGGGAGCAGGGTTGGGGGTGAACATACAAATATTCATAGCCCTTAGAGGGCACCATGTATTTCCTCTCCACCCCTCTGGCCATGGGAGAAATAGGCGCAGGGGACTGCCAGATCGTATTGGCATTAGCCTGGATGGTCCGAATGAAAGGTAAGGCTACCCGCGTGGGGGCATCGGCCGATAAAAGGTTCACCACCGGGTTCTCAACTTCCACCACCTCCTCCATCTGGAGGTTCATGTTCTGTGCCACCCTACGTAGCAATTCCTGGTGTGCACCAAGATCTATAGGTGGTGGGCCAGAGGAGGATGAGCCTGCTACGGCCTCGTCAGGCGAGGATGAGGACGACACCCCCAGGACTAGCGGATCCTGGGGAAGGTCAGGTTGAGGAGGGTTGCCCTAGGTCCACCACGCTAGGGGCAAGGGCCTGATCTGATGGGAGGGTAGTCACCTCCAGGGCTGCCGGGGGAGGTCGGCTCATAGTGACCTCAGGGCACCCGAGGCTCCGAATGCGCAGAGCGGGAAGTGCCTGAGGGGACACCTTGGACTTGGTGATACGCCCAAGGAGACCAGAAGGACCATTGTGGAGGTCCCTGGTCAGGATCCTGTCCATCATCTTGGCCCTGGCTAGCACCATCCACGTCTTGGCCCTGGACGTGGTAGCCACTCCCCGCTTGGGACGACGTCGAGTTCAGTTATGAAGGCCAAGGCGGGGCCGAACACACATGCTGCGTTGCACCGTCCTGCTCCGTCGCTCCGTGCCTGGGAGCTGGAGACCGGTGCCAGGGTCTCAGGTGGTACCGCGTTCGGGATCGGGACCGACGGTCATAACGGTGCCAGGAGGTCGATCTAGATCTCGACGAGGACCTGCGTCTCGGGCGGTGCCGGGATCGGCTGCGAGACGATCAGTGCTGGGATCGGTGCCGGGAGCTGGATCGATACCGGTCATACCGAGAGGGAGACCTTCGTGAAGCAGAGCGGTGCCGCGAGTACAACCGGCGCCGAGATGGGGATCGGTGCTGGGACTGCGAGCGGTGCTGAGTCCGGGACCATCGGCGAGATCGGGACCGAGATCGGTGCCGAGCTGTCTTGCTCTGCGACGGAGGTCGCATGAAGGCGGGCTTCCCTATAGACGGAACCGTCCGCACCGGCAGTACCGGAGGGTGAGACGGTACAGGCTCAGTCAGCGCGATTAGGTCGCGAGCCGTGGAGAAGGTCTCCGGGGTGGACGGGAGGCCGAGCTCAACCACGGTGTGCACTGGGGAGCTTATGTGCACCGGACTCAACGGCACTTGAGGTGCCGGAATCGATGGTGCCGGAGTTGGAGCCTTCGCGGAGCGGTCCGGTACGGCCCGTTGTTCCAAAGAGGGCACCGGCGGCGCCTGCAACTGCACAGGAGCAGCGGGTGATTTGTGCTGCTTCTTGGGCCGCGGAGACAGCGAGCGATGTTGCGTCTGTACTGGTGCCGGAGACGTCCGGTGCCGAGAGTCCTTGCTGGTTCCGGGTCGTTCCGGTGCCGGAGGTGCGCTTCGGACCGATGGCGCCTGGCACTGGGCTAAGTGCCACTTCCATTAGGAGCTGTTTTAAATGAAAGTCCCGCTCCTTTTTTGTCCGAGGCTTGAAAGCCTTACAAATGTGGCACTTATCTGGCTGATGGGATTCCCCGAGGCACTTCAAGCAGGAGTCGTGGGGGTCTCCTGTAGGCATCGGCTTGAGACAGGCCAAGCAAGGCTTGAAACCCGGAGACCTGGGCATGAGCCCTGGTACCGGGGAGGAGGAAAGTTTACCCCCTTTCCTCCAAGTACTATCTACACTATCTACAAAACTTACTATTAACTACACTATAACTATTCCAACTATTAACAACTACACTAAACAACTATCTATACAACAAGTAAAGAGCTAGGGAGGTGGAGGTCAGCTATGCCGCGCTCCACAGTTCCAACGACCGTCACGGGCGGTAAGAAGGAACCGAGGGGGCGCTGGGTCGGCAGGGGCATATATCCGGCGCCATAAGGGCGCCACTCCAGGGGGCGCCTCAGCCGACCCACTGAGTGTTGCTAGGGTAAAAATCTTCCGACGATCATGCACGCGGTGCGTGCACACCTAATTGGAATCGATATGAGCAAGCAGTCGAAGAAGAATAGATACTTTCATACATTTTAAGGCCAGAACGAAGCATTATGATCTAGTCTGACCCCCTGAATAACAGACCATAGAACTCCACCCAGTAAATTCTGCATGAAGCCCATAACTTCTGTTTGAGAAGCCACACAGCAAGTCAGTGGCTAAGGTGAGACTAGAACCTAGGTCTCTTGATGTCCAGTCCAGCACCTGACCCACTGACCAGCTTTCCTCTCTTTAAGGTGAAACAAACCTGCAGCTACTACTGATCATTGTATTACTAAGCTAGAAAATGCCTTTTTCAAAGCAGTTTTAGCAAGTGGGGAAATTATAGATTTACCTACTACGTTTATCTTTACAACAGTAAAGGGGCACATAATGGTCAACATTTGTAAGTGTAGGGTTTTTTAAATAAAACAGGGTGCACAATCTTTGATCTTGGTGGCAATACCTAAATTTAAAATATATTATTTCAGCAGACTAGCCCAAAAACTAACCCAGGGGTCGGCAACCTTTCAGAAGTGGGGTGCCGAGTCTTCATTTATTCACTCTGATTTAAGGTTTCGCGTGCCAGTAATACATTTTAACATTTTTAGAAGGTCTCTTTCTATAAGTCTATAATATATAACTAAACTATTGTTGTATGTAAAGTAAATAAGGTTTTTAAAATGTTTAAGAAGCTTAATTTAAAATTCAATTAAAATGCAGAGCCCCTCGGATCGGTGGCCAGGACCTGGGCAGTGTGAATGCCACTGAAAATCATCTCGCGTGCCGCCTTTGGCACGCGTACCATAGGTTGCCTACCTCTGAACTAACCAATCCTAAAAATTTGATTTTATTTTTCATTCCAATACAAAAAACATATCAGTTCTATGAAAGATGGGCTGTTATACTTAAAATCCAAATTTTTCAGCCATAAGCACAAGCCTTTAAACAAAGATTAAAATTTCTAAAAGTTTCTACATTTGTTATATCTGGCTACACTGTAATTTTATTTCTTTTACAATGAGATCAGAACTGAAAATGCATTTATTATTTCCCCTCTATATAAAACAGAGTGAAGAGGAACAAAAAGTGCCACTGTACTAATTTCCACGCTTCTACTGAAAAATATACTTGATCCGGTGATGTATAAAAAGTAATATATTTTATGCTCAGAATTAAAGACATTGAAAAAAGGTTTAAATTTTTACACTTTCCTAAAGGAACCTGAAAAATGTCTAACAAATAGTACCTGGCATTAGTCACTGAAAGCCTGAAACTTTTTCATACTGGTGAAGAAAACCACATTCCATAATAATCAATTTCATACAAATCTTTTGTTCATTCACAAAACAGCCATCAAAACAGGGGTTTTAAGAATTAAGTGACCGACAAATTGAAAGAAAAATACAAATATCCAAATATCTGTTTCCACAGCTTTCACAAATGCTTGTAGATCACTACAAAACATTCTGAAACACTCTTACTTACATATTACAAGAGTGGGGACAGTCCTGACCCGGTCGTCTTTTTCTACAAAGCTCTCCACAGCTATGTGGAATTTCATTTCTATTCCATTCAGGGTTGTTTACCTTACCTAAAAAGCAAAACAAAAACAAAAAATCAGATGCAGAAACAGCGTTGTATACTTCAATACAATAATGAACTTTAAAGTAAACATACTGAGAGTGATGAGGGAGGGACCATCTTGGACTTTGAGGTGTCACTTTTAGTGAGGTGATATTCCAAGTTTTTTAGAAAATAGGAGGCAACTTTTCCAAGACAGGCTGATTTTAAGAAGTGGAAGCTGACTGAAGCTGCTCAGAAGTTTGGAAATTTAGTGTAAGTCTCAAACATATGAATCAGTGGTCAGAATACTGGTGAGATATCTAAAGGTATGCAGTTAATTCATTTATCTCATGATTCTGCAATGTTTTGTGCATCAGCCTACATATGGTAAAGTAGAGATCTAGGCTCTGGATCTAGACAGGAAAGTTGCACCTGTTTAATTTAAATCTTTTCTTAAACTGATATAATTAAAACTAGTGCAAGCCCCTGTGTGAACACTTATTTCAGTTTAATTTAATCCCGTTTCCAATCAATTTAACCTAAACCAATAAAGTCACTCTTATACCAAAATAAGAGTGTCCAAACAGGAGTCTGAATTGGTTTAACTATATTGGTTTAAATTCACACGTTAGAAAAGTTGCACCAATATAACATATGTAGGGAAAAGCCTATAATAGCTGTAATTACCTGTACCTTAGAACAAGGTATGCTAGCAGTTTTCTAGATTATTTTTTTCCTACTAAATGTCTTCATATCAATACTGATTCCAAAACATTCCTAATAAAGGATTTATTTTAACATTTATCTAAATATTTGTTATATATAATTTTTATATAGGAATCAAACGTCACACAAGTCAGGCGGTTATCTTCCAATATCATTAACAAAGTAGCCATGAAAGAGAGCTTTTGGGGATGCAAGGAAAGATTCTTCAACAGTATTAGAACTTATTAATTAAGGAATACCAACTGTAAATATGAAATACACTCACCACAAAAACAGGTGTAAGTAGTAGGAACTTGTGTTGAAGCATTTTGACAAGCAGGACATCTCCAGCCACTATTGCCATCTGTAAAGAAATTAATATACAAGAACTTAAAATATGTTTAAGACAGATGATAAACAATTTAGAATAGTGGCACAAGACAGCAAACTTTTTTCAGATTTTACTAATTTCACCATTTCAAGTAATACTATACTATACTACCTTATAGAAATCTGATTTTGTAATGTGTCACATTCTGTTTAATAAATGAGTGCTATAGAAAAATCAGTGACTCATTTTAAATAAAATAAAAATGAACAGATAGATCTCAAAATAGAATTGCTAATTCAAGATCATGAATGAGTGGTAGTGTTCTTATGGGGGTCCCGCAGGGATTGGTTCTCAGCCCAATGTTACTCTATTTTTATCAGTTACCTGGAAGAAAATATAAACTCATTGCCAGTAAAGCTTGCAGATAAAACAAAGATTGGTGGGTTGGTAAATACCAATGGGGACAACATATTACCAAGTGATTTGGATCACCATTATGATGGATGCAATCAAACTACATTTTAAATACAATCAAACAGTCATACATTTAGGGACACAGATTACAGGCCATGCTTACAGGATGACAGCCTGTATTCTGGAAAGCAGTACTGAAGAGGACTTGGTCAGAGTAATCAATTGAACATGAATTCCTAACATAGCAATGTGTCAAAATGAGCTAACATGATCACTGGATGTATAAATAGGATAGTATATAAGGAAGGTAGTAATCCCAGTACGTGGTATTGGTGAGACCATTATGGGGAAAACTGCATCCAGTTCTGGTGTCCACACTTCAAAAAGAGATGTTGAAAAACTGGAGAGGGTTCAGAGAAGAGCCACAAGTATGGATATGTGGTGTGAAAAAATACTTTATAATTAGCAATGGAGTTCAATACATCAGTTTATTGAAGTAAAGGTTAGCAGATTACTTAGAAACATTTTATAAGCACCTACACAGAGACAAACCGCTTAATTGTAAAAGGCTCTTTAGCAACTAAAGCATAACTAAATTCAGCTGGTCTGAGAAAGATGCATGGGCAATGATACTTTTGTGGGGAAACAAGCAGCAATACGGTCTTCTGAACTCAGACATCTCCAATAGCTTAGGCCTGGTCTACACTACGATTTTAGTTCGAATTTAGCAGCGTTATAGCGAATTAACCTTGTACCCGTCCACACAACGAGGCCATTTAATTCGATTTAAAGTGCTCTTAAAATCGGTTTCTGTACTCCTCTCCGACGAGGGGAGTAGCGCTGAAATCGACATTGCCGGTTCGAATTAGGGTTAGTGTGGACGGAATTCGAAGGTATTGGCCTCCGGGAGCTATCCCACAGTGCACCATTGTGACCGCTCTGGACAGCAATCTAAACTCGGATGCTCTGGGCAGTTGGACAGGAAAAGCCCCGCGAACTTTTGAATTTCATTTCCTGTCTGCCCAGCCTGGTGAGCACAGGTGACCACACAGAGCTGAACAGCACAGGTAGCCATGCAGTCCGAGAACCGCAAACGAGCACCAGCATGGACCACACGCGAGATACTGGATCTGATCGCTATATGGGGAGAGGATTCCGTGCTCGCAGAACTGCGTTCCAAGAGACGGAATGCAAAAATTTTCGACAAGATCTCCAAGGGCATGATGGAGAGAGGCCACAATCGGGACTCCTATCAGTGCCGTATTAAGGTGAAGGAGCTCCGACAGGCCTATCAGAAAACCAAGGAGGCAAACGGACGGTCCGGGGCAGAGCCGCAGACATGCCGCTTCTACGAGGAGCTGCATGCAATTCTCGGGGGGGCCGCCACCACTACCCCACCCCTGACCGTGGACTCCGAGGAGGGGTTAATCTCATCCTTGAATGACGAATCTGCGGACGGGGAAGAGGAGGAGGAGGAGGAGGACGAACTTGTGGAGAGCACACAGCACTCCATTCTCCCCGACAGCCAGGAGCTGTTTCTGACCCTGACCGAAGTGCCCTCCGAACCCTCCCAAGGCGGCATCGCAGACCCCCTGGAAGGGACCTCTGGTGAGTGTACCTTTTCAAATATATCAAACATGGTTTAAAACAAGTATTTGTTTAATGATTAATTTGCCCTGGGGACTTGGGATGCATTCGCGGCCAGTACAGCTACTGGAAAAGTCTGTTAACGTGTCTGGGGATGGAGTTGAAATCCTCCAGGGACATCTCCATGAAACTCTCCTGGAGGTACTCCAAAAGCTTTTCCAGAAGGTTTCTGGGCAGGGCAGCCTTATTCCGTCCTCCATGGTAGGACACTTGACCGCGCCATGCTAGCAGCAAGTAATCCGGTATCATTGCTTGACAAAGCTTGGCAGCGTATGGTCCCGGTGTTTGCTGGCATTCAAGCAACATCCGTTCTTTATCTTGCTGTGTTATCCTCAGGAGAGTGATATCGTTCAGGGTAACCTGTTTGAAATACGGGAATGTAATTAAGGGGACAGAGGTGGCCCCGTTCCTACTGGGCTGTTTGCCTGTAGCTGAAAAGAAATCTTTCCCTGCAGTTAGCCAAGCGGGCGGGGGGGAGTGGGTGGACAATGGCGCTGAGGTTTTCGCGTTTGGCTAGCAGGGGTCTTCCCTGATACCAGCCACGCGGTGGGGGGAGGGGTAACGCGATCATCCCACAGAAGTGGATGGGGGGGCTAGTTTGTTATCTGCATGGATCTTCCATGATACCAGCCACGTGGTGGGGGGAGGGGGTCAACCGATCATCCCACAGAATTGAATGGGTGGTGGGTGGGGGTTATTATGTTATCTGATGCTGCACGGTAACAGGAAAACCGCAGCACGTAAAGGGCTTTGCTTGCTATGGGAAAGGAGGGCGCTGATTTAATGCAGAAGCCGCAGGACAATGGCTTACCATGGCTGCATACAAGCCGAATTCTGTTGCCCGGCCCTGCGTCTGCTGTGATCTCTAACACCAAAGCCGCGGGCACTCAATATAAGATGCAAAATGCGACCTTGTACATTGCTATGTAATGTGAAAAGTGTTCACCGTGAAAGAGTATAAGCATTGTTCTATAAAATGTATCTTTTTACATACTTCTCTCCCTTTTTTTCCCTCCTCCTGCAGCTGCAAATTTTTCAATCCTCCCGCCCCCGGCCCGAAGGCTCTCCCAGATAAGGCGGCGAAAGAGACGCACGCGAGACGACATGTTCTCGGAAATTATGCAATCGACCCGGGATGAGAGAGCTAATTTCAATGACTGGAAGGACACTGTATTAAAATTCCGGAAAGAGGCCAGTGACCGTGAGGAGAAGAGGGACCAACGGGAGGACATGAGGGACCAACGGGAGGAGAAAAGGGACCAACGTGAGGAGAGAAGGGACGAACGTGAGGAGAGGAGGGACGCCCGAGACGAGAAGTGGCGGGATGCAACGCTGGGGCTGCTGCGTGAGCAGACAGACATGCTCCGGCGTCTGGTGGAGCTCCAGGAACGGCAGCTGCAGGATTACCGAGTGCCGCTGCAGCCCCTCTATAACCGCCCTCCCCCCTCCCCAAGTCCCGTAGCCTCCTCACCCCGACGTGTAAGAACGCGGGGGGGGAGGCTCCGTGCACCCTGCCACTCCACCCCATTAGAGAGCCCAAGCAAAAGGCTCTCATTATTTTGAATGTTTTTCCTGCCCTGTTCCTTCACTCCTACCCTCCTCCCAAACCCCACCCGGACTACCTGGTTATTTCTCTCCCTATGTTCATTACCACCCGTTAATAAAAAGTTCTTGAGTTGTAAACGAAACTGACTTTATTTTTTTCAAATCAAACTGGGATCGAAGGGGGAAGGGGGAAGGGTGGGTTGCTTACAGGGAATGAGTGAATCAAGGGGGCGGGTTTTCAACAGGGACAAACAAACATAACTTTCACACAGGAGCCTGGCCAGCAATGAAACTTGTTTTCAGAGCTTCTCTGATGCGCACCGCTTCCCGGTGTGCTCTTCTAATCGCCCTGGTGTCTGGCTGCGCGTAATCAGCGGCCAGGCGGTTTGCCTCAGCCTCCCACCCCGCCATAAAGGTCTCCCCCTTGCTCTCACAGAGATTGTGGAGCACACAGCAAGCTGCAATAGCAATGGGGATGTTGGTTTGGCTGAGGTCCGAGCGAGTCAGTAACGAGCGCCAGCGACCTTTTAAACGTCCAAAGGCACACTCTACCACCATCCTGCACTTGCTCAGCCTGTAGTTGAACCGCTCCTGACTACTGTCCAGGCTGCCTGTGTATGGCTTCATGAGCCACGGCATTAAGGGGTAGGCTGGGTCCCCAAGGATAACGATGGGCATCTCAACATCCCCAATGGTAATTTTCCGGTCTGGAAAGTAAATCCCTTGTTGCAGCCGTTTAAACAGACTAGTGTTCCTGAAGACGCGGGCGTCATGAACCCTTCCCGGCCATCCCACGTTGATGTTGGTGAAACGTCCCTTGTGATCCACCATTGCTTGCAGCACCATAGAAAAGTACCCCTTGCGGTTTATGTACTGGCTGCCCTGGTGCTCCGGTGCCAAGATCGGGATATGGGTTCCATCTATCGCCCCACCACAGTTAGGGAATCCCATTGCAGCAAAGCCATCCACAATGAGCTGCACATCTCCCAGCGTCACTACCTTTTTTAGCAGCAGCTCAACGATTGCTTTGGCTACTTGCATGACAGCAGCCCCCACGGTAGATTTTCCCACTCCGAACTGATTACCGACTGACCGGTAGCTGTCCGGTGTTGCAAGCTTCCACAGGGCTATCGCCACTCGCTTCTCAACTGTGAGGGCTGCTCTCATCTTGGTGTTCTGGCGCGTCAGGGCAGGGGAAAGCAAGTCACAAAGTTCCAGGAAAGTGCCCTTACGCATGCGAAAGTTTCGCAGCCACTGGGAATCGTCCCACACCTGCAGCACTATGCGGTCCCACCAGTCAGTGCTTGTTTCCCGGGCCCAGAATCGGCGTTCCACAGCGAGAAGCTGCCCCATTGCCAACATGATCTCCAAAGCGCCGGGGCCCGTGGCGCGAGACAATTCTGTGTCCATGTCCATGTCCGCATCAGTCTCGTCGCCGCGCTGCCGTAGCCGCCTCCTCCTCGCCTGGCTTTTCTGGTCCTGGTTGAGCATAAACTGCACTATAATGTGCGTGGTGTTTACAATGTTCATGACTGCAAACTTGAGCTGAGCGGGATCCATCCTTGCCGAGGTATGGCGTCCGCTCAGTTCAACAAGGAAAAAAGGCGCGAAATGGTTGTCTGCCGTTGTTTTCACGGAGGGAGAGGGAGGATGTTCCCAGAACCGCCCGCGACAATATCTTTTGTCCCATCAGGCATTGGGATCTCGACCCAGAATTCCAATGGGTGGGGGGGACTGCGGGAACTCTGGGATAGCTATGGGATAGCTACCCACAGTGCAACGCTCTGGAATTCGACGCTAGTCTTTGTGCATGGACGCGCACCGCCGAATTAATCCGCTTACTGTGGCCGCGTACAATCAAATTTATACAATCGGTTTCATAAAATTGAATTCCGTAAATTCAGACTAATCCCGTAGTGTAGACGTACCCTTAGTGTATGACGGAGTGTCATGTGACTGCGATATGGGCAACACCCTGAGTGGTAAGCAATATCACAGAACATAGGGCCCAATTGTAGTGGGTCACAGAGCAGAAGAAATACCCCAAGGATTCAGTCCCTGTATGAGACTGAGTGCTTCCATGATAACATGAAGGGTGTGAATGAAGGAAAACCAAGAGAAAGACTTCAAAACCTTTCATCCAAAAGCCACAATGGACAAACACCACATCTATTTTATAAGCTTAAGATGAGCACTGAAAGGCAGAAAGACACACAGCAAATTCCTTGAATTAAGCTCTGTGCTGTTCTAGCCAGCAACTAGCCAAAGGTTTGACTGAGTGAGACCTCACAGAAGGGGGATCTTTTATGAACACTTCGTAGTCCTGTAAAGGTTCTTGAATATATCTGCCTAGAAATAGTGGATATGGATGCTTAGTGCCCTTTCTTATATTCCCCATATAATCCTAAACTCTATGACTCAGTTGTGCAAGCAGCACATAAGGAGGATTGCTCAACTCTGTAACTCAGCAAGGCCCACCAGTACATGTCTGAGCCAGTATTTTTCCAGGCACATGGAGTGAGGGTATAAAATAAGGGACAGTGGCATCATGAGACCACCTCTCTCCATTTACACTGAAGACAACAAGAACACTGCGAAGACAAAGACTGTGAACTGAGAAGATTGGTCCCAGACTGAGAAAGAAATTCAGCCTGTGTATAAACATATAAACCTACCTGCTACATTCAGTGGGATGAGGAAAACTGTTTGATTCAACTCTTGCTTAGTCTAAAAGTTTAGGCTTTAGAATGTATGTTTACTTTTTCTTTTCTAAAGTTAACTATCTCTAACCTTTATGCCTACCACTTATCACTTGAAATCTATCTTTCTGTAGTTAATAAACTTATTTTAATGTTTTATCCTTACCAGTGAGTTTGTCTAAAGTGCTTGGGGAATTTGCTCAGTTTACAAAGGCTAGTGAACATCCACTTTCCTTTGATGAAGTGGTGAACTAATTAATGAGCTTGCACTGTTAAGGAGAAGGTCTTGAGCAGTGTAAGATGGTATATTTCTGGGGTGCAAGCATAGGTGCTGGAACTAGGGGTGCTGGCCGAATCCCCTGACTTGAAGTGGTTTCCATCATATACAGGGTTTACAGTTTGGTTCAATGGATCTCAGTAACCCCACTATGCAAATTGTTCCAGCACCCCTAGGTGCAAGGTTAGTGGCTTGGGAGATTTGCTGATGTTTCCCTGTGCATAGTTCATGAGTGGCTTGGAGAACATTCATGCAACTTAGCTGCGTGTGCCTCTGCATGGTGATGGCTGAGTAATAACAGCACCTGGAGAGGTTTGCTGCTTGTCACTAGCAAAGCACCGCGAGGGAACTCAGGCTGGAGAGTTACGGGTGCATAGCAGTCCCACAGTTCCAGGTTGTACTCAGGGGTCCCATCACATACACCTTCTGCGTAAGGTGAATGCATCAATACTACACGAGACGACTTCCCGGAATCTGTTATTGTATAGAACCCTTTTCGTGTACTATATCATTATTGGCTTACACCAGTAAACCTGACTAACATTGGTTATTTCATCTCTTGAATATATTTCATAAGGAACCAAAATGTGGTTAAGCAATTTACTATACAATTTACCAACAAGCTACACCTGACATCGACCACACTCACTTTACCTGAAACATGTTTGCTGACACTTTTCAAAATAATTTGCTCTAACGCTGAAAACAAATATGGAAAATCGCAGTCCAAAAGGTAAATGTTTGGCAAAGTTACAAACATTAAAAAAGGACTTTTAGAATGAAAATATTTAGGAAATCTAAACTAGAGGTTTCTCTGATATTTGAGTACAGATCATCCCCACCACTTGTGTGAGTAGAGAAGAGCTCTATGTGGTGAAACACAGGGAGGCAAGGAACAGTTCTCCTACTCCCTGAGATCCTGTAAAAATCCCAGTGTGGATGCATTGTAGAATCAGGCACCATGAGGTTCTGGGAACAGCCTTGGTGCTGATAATAAATGCATAGATAACTGTCAGTAGCAAGCTGGATATGAAAGCACTCTTTCTATTAGAACACCTGTGCCCTGCTAATTACATAATTTACACAACTATACATTAAATTGATGCACAGTAGATCCTGAAGACTCACATGCAGCTCTTCCCTTTGCTCACACACAGAAGGTGCAAAACATATAACCACAACTCCGTCACACAACTCAACGTTAACCACAGGTCCTCATATCACCAACACAACTTTACCAAGCAGAGCCTACTACTGCCTCCATCATTTCATATAGGTACATCTGACACACTGAGTACACCTGGAACGTACATAAATAAATTACCACTGGCTGTTGCCACCTCCATGGGAACAGAAAATGGCAAGACCAACCTTTTCATAGAATCATAGAATATCAGGGTTGGAAGGGACCTCAGGAGGTCATCTAGTCCACCCCCCCTGCTCAAAGCACAACCAATCCCCAGACAGATTTTTGCCCCAGATCCCCAAATGGCCCCCCTCAAGGATTGAACTCACAACCCTGGGTTTAGCAGGCCAATGCTCAAACCACTGAGCTATCCCTTCCCTCTTTTTCTCATTTAACAGTGCTAGATGAAATCCTGTGGGTGAGTGTGAAAGGGCTGTAAAAGGATGTGAACTGTGGGGTTGGCAAAGTAAAGATGTGTGATGTTTGTTGGGTCAGTAAGGATGTGCTTGTTTGGAAGGTAGATGAGGTCCAGAACTTTGCCATTCCCTGGCCGGATCCAAAAAGACATGAGGTGGTCACGTGTGGTCATTACATTTTGCAATATGTTATCCATAACCTACTGGATGGGAAGTTCTGGCTACTCTTTGGCACATTTAAGTTCTCGTCCTGTGGCTATATCTCAGCAGATAGCAAACATCAAACCTCAAGCTAATACAGAAAGCCATGGTAGAGACGTTGATTTTAAAAGTTCCCGTGATGATTCACATGTTCTGATTCAGCTGCCCAGCCACAAGTTGGGTTCGTCAGATTCTTGTCTACACCGGTGCACAGTACTCTGCGAATAGTACACTAGGGACAAGACTGATGTTTGTAACACTGAGGCAGTTGATCCGCAGCTTGTTCCCACTAACTTTTGAATAATGTTGAAGTGAGTCTTCGTGTTAGAGGCTACTTTCTTGAGGTGATCATGAAAGGTCAGTCTACGGTCAAGGATGACACCAAGATATGTTAGCTTTGGGTCATAACGCACAGTTTTGCCACACAACTCCACAGTTAGAGCATTTGTGCGATTCTATTGTCAAGGTGGAAAGTAGCGACTACTGATTTGCTTAGATTTGGTCTCTGCTTCCACTTCTGGAAGTACTTCTCCATGATTTTACGGTCAGATGTAAGGTTCACTTCAAGTTCTTTAAAGCTATGGGCCTGAGCTGCAAGTGCCAAATCATCAGCATACACAAACTTCTGCGCTATTATTTCAGGCATATCACTGGTGTATTAATTGAAGAGTGTCGGAGCAAATACAGAGCCTTGTGGTAGCCCATTATTCAAAGTGCATGGCCTGCTGGTTTGACTTCCAAAGTACATGCACAAACTGTGGCTGCTAAGCATGGCATTCTGCAGCCTGAGAATCCACACACAGGGGATCACTTCAGCCAGTTTCAAATAGCAGACCATCCTTCCAAACTGCGCCTTATGCTGCTGACAGATCAATAAAAGCAGTACTGGTCTTGAGTTTTCATCGGAATCCAGCCTCAATGTTTGTAACAAGAGCCAGGACCTGATCACAGCAACTTCTTGGTGGTCAAAAACCAACATGCTCCTTGAGTAGGCTGGCATCCACAGTGGGCCCAATTCTGTTAAAAAAATCATACTGGTCTATAAATATGGGGGGGCTGAACCTTAAGTGATTAGCAATTGAATCCTCTGATTGTAAACAATATAACTATATTATAAAAGTGTACAGAGTAAGGTCTTTTCTGAAAGCTAATGACACACTGGTGATTTATGTCCTTCTGAAACATATATATTAGCACTATCTGCGGAGATACAGAAACAATGATATTATGCTTTAAAGTCTGTGGCCAAACAGGGAGAAACAGGTTGCCTCCCAAACAGGACAGAAGGCACCATTTACCTGGCTCCAGTGCTATTAAGCGAAGTGTGAACAAAAACAATGGAAGCCCCATTTACACAGATATCAGCAAGGGGATGGGAAGTCCACAGGAAGGGAAAAACAAGATGAGACCATCCTGCCTCTTGAAACAAACTCATTGAACTTTGGAAGACTGAAGCAAGGAGAGAAGCCATTTTTTGCATCCATAACTAGATAGAAAGGAACAGCTGCAAAAGATGGGTCCTTCAATTAAAGGAGGGGGCTGAAGTATCTAGAAATTGAATACAGATGAGAAACCATCTTAGACTAAGATCTTTCACCCAAGACGACAAGGGAAGCCAACCCTTGTGCTTCTGGGGAATGTCCTTGTACTAGAAAGAGAGAGCGTGAAACATGAGGCCTGAGGCCTGAATTAAAGTAGTAGTTTGGTCCTGCTGTTATGAAGCAAAGTTATCAGGTTGTAAGCAGAAGCCAGGCTCTGTTATAAAACATGCCTGCTTGCAAGTTCACAGAACTTGACAAAAACAGGACTGGTATTGCAAAAACACACACAGTCCTAAGAAGTGATAGGCGCAGGACACTCACGCAAACACATTCCAGAAGGGTGGTAACAGAACACCCCGATGCCAGGTGTGGTACAAACTAACTCTCCAAAGATAACAGGAAAACACTGACCCCTCCTAAAGATAATGTTGTGATGACAGTGTGACGGATAGAGATGTTTTGATCGAATCAACATGTATAAGGTAAAGGATGGTAACTACATCAGACGGGCAGACTGGAGCACTGTCATGGATGGGCATAAACTGTTCAGGAAGGACAGGTGGGGGGAAAAGGGGGGAGAAGTTGCACTGTATGTAAGAGAACAGTATGATTGCTCAGAGCTCCAGTATGAAACTGGAGAAAGGCCTGTTGAGAGTCTTTGGATTAATCTTAGAGGCGAGAGCAACAAGGGTGATGTCATGGTGGGTGTCTGCTATAGACCACCAGACCAGGAGGATGAGGTAGAAGAGGCTTTCTTTGGACAACTAACTGAAGTTTCCAGATCACAGGCCCTGGTTCTCATGGGGGACTTCAATCACCCTGATATCTGCTGGGAGAGCAATACAGCAGTGCACAGACAATCCAGGAAGTTTTTGGAGAGTGTTGGGGACAACTTCCTGGTGCAAATGCTGGACGAACCAACTAGGGACTGTGTGACGTTACTGACATGAACTGTGACCATATAAATCGTTGTCGCAACCAAGGTCCTATAGTTAAGACCAAAGCAGACTGTGAAGAACTTCAAAAAGATCTCACAAAACTAAGTGATTGGGCAACAAAATGGCAAATGAAATTTAATGTGGATAAATGTAAAGTAATGCACATTGGAAAAAATAACCCCAACTATACATACAATACGATGGGGGCTAATTTCGCTACAACGAATCAGGAAAAAGATCTTGGAGTCATCGTGGATAGTTCTCTGAAGATGTCCAGGCAGTGTGCAGAAAGCAAACAGGATGTTAGGAATCATTAAAAAGGGGATAGAGAATAAGACTAAGAATATATTATTGCCCTTATATAAATTGATAGTACGCCCACATCTCGAATACTGCGTACAGATGTGGTCTCATCTCAAAAAAGATATACTGGCACTAGAAATGGGCAACTAAAATGATTAGGGGTTTGGAAAGGGTCCCATATGAGGAGAGATTAAAGAGGCTAGGACTTTTCAGCTTGGAAAAGAGGAGACTAAGGTGGGATATGATAGAGGTATATAAAATTATGAGTGATGTGGAGAAAGTGGATAAGGAAAAGTTATTTACTTATTCCCATAATACAAGAACTAGGGGTCACCAAATGAAATTAATAGGCAGCAGGTTTAAAACAAATAAAAGGAAGTTCTTCACGCAGCGCACAGTCAACTTGTGGAACTCCTTACCTGAGGAGGTTGTGAAGGCTAGGACTATAACAGTGTTTAAAAGAGAACTGGATAAATTCATGGTGGTTAAGTCCATTAATGGCTATTAGCCAGGATGGGTAAGGAATGGTGTCCCTAGCCTCTGTTTGTCAGAGGGTGGAGATGGATGGCAGGAAAGAGATCACTTGATCATTGCCTGTAGGTTCACTCCCTCTGGGGCACCTGGCATTGGCCACTGTCGGTAGACAGGATACTGGGCTAGATGGACCTTTGGTCTGACCCGGTACGGCTGTTCTTATGCACCAAATCTTGTACGAAGGAGGTCAAGTAAGGTGTCTATGAAAAGGTTGTAATTTGCTGGTTATGATTATGCTGTCTTGTATGTGTGTATCATTTTTGTATGTGAAGTTATGAATATGGCCTATGTACTTGTATCTCAATGTGTTTGATTCTAAGTAGCATTAGTGAAGCATTTGGTCAGCTTCTTGAGAAAGAATTCTTCAGATTAAGTGCCCAATCAAGAAACACTTAACTGACAATGGACCCTGGGAGACTCCAATCCACATCTGAGGAGCCTTCCTGGAAGCATTCACAGTAGCATGTGAGCAATGGCTGCCACTTGCAAACTGAGTCATGCATGGACATGTGACTTGCCCATGTGATTCCAAACTCCATCTTGCTGCTGTGTTTTTCCACAGTAAGAACAAAGGGGTGTCCTTCCACAGGGCAGAGGATATAAAAGGCCGTGGAAACCCCTCCATTTTCTCTTCAATCCTGCTTCTGGAGGAACTGTGCTTGAAACTGAAGCTCTGAACAAAGGACTGAATGACCCATCCAAGCTGGGATGTTTGTACTCTAGAGACTTGATTGGTTTAGACCAGCAGTAATCCCATCAAGCCTGAAAGAAGCCTGAACTAAGAACTTTGCAATTGTTGTATGTATTTGATTCCATTTAACCAATTTTAACTCTCATCTATATTTCTTTCTTTTTATGAATAAACCTTTAGATTTTAGATTCTAAAGAATTGGCAACAGCGTGATTTGTGGGTAAGATCTGACTGGTTTATTGACGTGGGTCTGGGGCTTCGTCCTTTGGGATTGGGAGAACCTTTTTTCTTTTACTGGGGTATTGGTTTTCATAACCGTTCATCCCAATAAGGAGTGGCGCTGGTGGTGATACTGGGAAACTGGAGTGTCTGAGGGAATTGCTTGTATGACTTCTAGTTAGCCAGTGGGGTAAAACCGAAGTCCTCTCTGTTTGGCTGGTTTGGTGTGCCTTAGTAGTGAAGAATCCCCAGCTTTGGGCTGTGATTGTCCTGCTCGAAGCAATTTGTCCTGAACTGATACTCTCAGTAGTCTCCCACCAAAGGCTGCTTTGTTAGAGGCCGTGCTCCTCTTGACCTGCTGTTCACAAACAGGGCAGAATTCGTAGGGAAAATAGAAGTGGGTGGCATCCTGGGCAGCAGTGACCATGAGATGGTCGAGTTCAGGATCCTGACAAAAGGAAGAAAGGAGAGCAGCAGAATACGGACCCTGGACTTCAGAAAAACAGACTTTGACTCCCTCAGGGAACTAATGGGCAGGATCTCCCGGGAGGCTAATATGAGGGGGAAAGGAGTCCAGGAGAACTGGTTGTGTTTTAAAGAAGCCTTATTGAGGGCGCAGAAACAAACCATCCCGATATGCAGAAAGTATAGCAAATATGGCAGGAGATCACCTTGGTTTAATGGATAAAACTTCGATGAGCTTAAACACAAAAAGGAAGCTTATAAGTGGGAAATTGGACAGATGACTAGGGAGGAGTATAAAAATATTGCTCAAGCATGCAGGGGTGTAATCAGGAAGGCCAAAGCACAACTGGAGTTCCAGCTAGCAAGACATATGAAGGGTAACAAGAAGGGTTTCTACAGGTATGTTAGCAACAAGAAGGTGGTCAGGGAAAGCGTGGGACCCTTACTGAATGGGGGAGGCAACCCAGTGACAGATGATGTGGAAAAAGCTGAAATACTCAATGTTTTTTTGCCTCGGTCTTCACAGACAAGGTCAGCTCCCAGACTGCTGCACTGGGACGTACAGTATGGAGAGGAGGTGAGCAGCCCTCAGTGGTGAAAGAACAGGTTAAGGACTATTGAGAATAGCTGGACATGCACAAGTCCATGGGGCCGGATGCAATGCATCCGAGGGTGCTGAGGGAATTGGCTGATGTGATTGCAGAGCCATTGGCCATTATCTTTGAAAACTCGTGGCGATCGGGGCAGGTCCCGGACAACTGGAAAAAGGCAAATATAGTGCCCTTTTTTAAAAAAGGGAAGAAGGAGAATCCGGGGAACTACAGACCGGTCAGCCTCACCTCGGTTCCTGGAAAAATCATAGAGCAGATCTTCAAGGAATCCATTTTGAAGCACTTGGAGGAGAGGAAGGTGATCAGGAACAGTCAACATGGATTCACCAAGGGCAAGTCATGCCTGACCAACATGATTGCCTTCTATGATGAGATAACTTGCTCTGTGGATATGGAGAAAGCGGTGCACGTGATAATACCCTGACTTTAGCAAAGCTTTTGATACGGTCTCCCACAGTATTCTTGCCAGCAAGTTAAAGTAGTATGGCTTGGATGAATGGACTATAAGATGGATAGAAAGCTGGCTACATCATCAGGCTCAACGGGCTCGATGTCTAGTTGGCAGCCGGTATCAAGCGGTATCATCTGGATGATGGGATGGATTGTACCCTAAGCAAGTTCGCAGATGACACTAAGCAAGGGGGAGAGGTCGATACGCTGGAGAGTAGGGACAGGATCCAGAGTAACCTAGACATATTGGAGGATTGGGCCAAAAGAAATCTGATGAGGTTCAACAAGGACAAGTGCAGTGTCCTGCACTTAGGACGGAAGAATCCCATACACTGCTACATGCTGGGGGTCAACTGGCTAAGCAGCAGTTGTGCAGGACCTGGGGACTACAGTGGACAAGAAGCTGGATAGGAGTCAACAGTGTGCCCTTGTTGCCAAGAAGGCCAATGACATATTGGGCTTCATTAGCAGGAGCCTTGCCAGAAGATCGAGGGAAGTGATTATTCCCCTCTATTCGGCATTGGTGAGGCCACATCTGGAGTATTACATCCACTTTTGGGCCTCGCACTACACAAAGGATGCGGACAAATTGGAGAGAGTCCAGCGGAGGGTAACGAAAATGATTAGGGGGCTGGGGCACATGACTTATGAGGAGAGGCTGGGGGAACTGGGCTTATTTAGTCTGCAGAAGAGTGAGGAGGGATTTGAGAGCAGACTTCAAGTACCTGAAGGGAAGTTCCAAAGAGGATGGAGCTAGGCTGTTCTCAGTGGTGGCAGATGACAGAACAAGGAGTAATGGTCTCAAGTTGCAGTGGGGGAGGTTTAGGTTGGATATTAGGAAAAGCTATTTCACTAGGAGGGTGGTGAGGCAGTGGAATGGGTTACCTAGGGAGGTGGTGGAATCGCCATCCTTAGAGGTTTTTAAGGCTGGGCTTGACAAAGCCCTGGCTGGGATGATTTAGTTGGGGTTGGTCCTGTTTTGAGCAGGGGGGTGGACTAGATGACCTCCTGAGGTCTCTTCCAACCCTAATCGTCTATGATACGTAACTTGTTTGTATCAGTGTATAAAGAGGGGTTTCAGAGGGAGTGTCTTTGGCTAGCCAAGGTGGGGAATGGAAAGTTCTGCCATTCACTTGAGCTGAGCCCATTGCAATGGGCATACATATGTTAGTGTACCGGTAACCATTGAGCCAGGGCATTAGGACTGTGCTTCATTGACAAACCTGGCCAAGTGCTTTCTCTTCTGAAATGGGTCTATGGTCTTTTGGGCAATTTTATCAAGGTCTGCTGTGTCAGCTATCTGCGCAGAGTTGAGACAGCACACAGAAAGAACACACACACGCAGCCAACGACTAACTACAGTTCTGACTGAGGGAAAGTCTGCATGGCTAGGAAGAATGATGATTGGTGAGAGAAACCATCTTGAACAAACCCTGAACCCTGCTAAATTAAGTTTTAGACTCAGATGTGTATTTTCACTTTTATTTGCTTGTTACCCTTTCTAACTTTCTCTCTTATACCTGAACTCACTTAAAATCCTATCTTCTTTTGTTAATAAATGTGTTTTACTTTTAATCTAAACCACCAGTACTGTATTTGAATTAAAGTGAATGTGGAAAGCTGCCAGGTTGTGTCTCTTTAGAGGAACAAACAAACCCTATTATTTCTCTGAACTGTCCAGGAGAGGGATGGACATTACAGAGCACGCGGTTTTTGGAAAAATTCATGATTGGGAGTGTGCTGGGGTCACCCTGCAAGTAGTACCCAAGGCTGGTGGAGACCAGGGAGAGCATATTTGGTGTGCTGCTGGCAGGCTTCTGGTGCCAGAGCTGCTAAACCAGAGCTGTTCAGCCCACAGACACTTAGGCTGTTACCTGCATGCTAACAGGTTGGTTGTGAGCATCCCAGGCTGGGAAATACAGCAGTAAAGCACTGAGAGACACCCACTGGTGTGGATTGCACCCCAAACCCCATAACTTCTCCCACTTCAAGAAAGCATTCACATGTCTAATTTTTTCCCTCCAAAGACTTCTGTGGATGCAGGGTGGTTGGGGTCCACGGGCAGGGCTGGAAGATGCGGGGGGGGGGGAGGGGTTGGGGTGCATGATGTTTGGAACAACTGGGGTGGCGGGGTGGCTGGGGTGCACTGGTAGAGTTGGGGTGCACAATGGTTGAGGCACACTGGCAGAGTTGGGGGATGCAGGGAGTTGGGGTGCATGGTAGGTGGCACAGCTGTGTGTGCAAGATGTTTGCGGTCCACTGGCATAGCTGGGAGATGCAGAGGGGTTGAAGTGCACTGGCAGGGTTGCGGGGTGCGATGCCTCCCTCGCCTAAGCTCCCAACATCTCTCGCCTCCCCTTAACATCCATTCACATTTATCCTCCTCCCTAAACTCCCCCACCATTCCCTCACTCCTCCACCCCCTAGTACTCCTTCCCTCCCAGGAAGCATTCACGTGTCTAATTCCCCGCCCCCCAATAAAATAGTATGATTACATTCCCCCAAATAAAACTGCCACCCATGACTCACAAATGGTAGTAATGTCCAGCCACTCAGTTGAAAACTCCTTTTGTCTTAGATGAGGGCTTGTGATTCATTTTACCTTAGTTTAGTTAATTGAAGGGTGAGTTCAAAGCCATCAATGGTGATTTCAGTCATCAAATTCAACAAGGCATGTGATTCTACCAGTGATTAGTACTTCTTCATTTAACAGCACAAGGAAGCAGAAGGAAGGTGGGAGGTGGGGTTTGGGGGAAAGCCCCATAACTCAGGAATCCCAGAGTCAAATGACCTCAAATTTGGATAACTAACAAACACTACCCTGCACCCCATGAGGCACCTCAAATTTTAAAGCAATTCAATTAAACATTCAGATTTTAGACAGCTTACAAGCTTTGAGCTTTAAACTATATAAAATGACAAGAATAGAAACCGTCTAGCTATTTTTCTGTATTGGTGTGTGCGCAGTGCAGAAAATACACATTTTAATTTTCTCAGGCTGCCATCACTATGTTGGGTAAATCTTGGCAGATTATTAGTGGATGAAAATGGAGTCAATCAACAGTTTGATCTCAACTGCTGAGCGGAAAAAAACCCATCCATAAGTTGCTTTAAAAATGGCTATTTTTTTCAGGGTTCATATTGCCAGAACAGTAGATACACATGACTCCAATATGGGTGACTAACCCTACCCTGCACCCCCCTGACGCACATCATATTTCAAATAAATCCAACTAAGCACATCAATTCTAGAGAACTTAGAATAAGGCAACCGTCAAACAGATGTCTTAATGCAACTGTAACTCTAGCATTACTGGCATGCCACTATCATTCACTCACACACACACTTCCCCCCTGGAAGTTCATTCAGCCAAAAGTATAGAAAATAACAGAATTGTAATGTGAAGAACCATAAAATTTGCCCATTTCTGATTTACAGCTTGCTTTACTCGGAGGCAGTTGTACTAATCAACTTAAATGAATAGGTAATTTAGGACTAGAATTTCTTTTCTTCCACATACCATGAGAAATGTAAACTTCTCTGTACATCTGATAAGAAAATACCTACCTTCGGCTTGTGATGCTGGTGATCTTGCCCACTTCTTAATGCAGTTCAGATGAAACACATGATAACAATTCTGACAGCTCCATACCGGGACTATTGTTCGGATCACCTCACAGCACACCATACACTCATATTTCTCTGTGGTCAGCTGCTCTATCAGAGAACCTGAAAAGAAAATTCAATATATACACACCTAAATTAATCAAGACAATATACACAAGTTATACACACTAAAAATAGCACCAAAATATGCTACACTTTAAATGCAATTTTAGAATTTATTTCTTCCTGTGGATGAAATGCAAAGCTTTTTCTTATATTAGAAAAGCTGAAAGATTCCAATCCAAAAATTTGGTACAAATGTTCTATTTTCTTGTGTGTCAGTCTCTTAAATTTGGGCAAAAGCAATAATAAATTGTTCAGGTGTTTCCTTTAAACCTATTAGTGATCCTTATCTGGCAGAAGAGAAAATTTTACTAGTCTTTTGTTCCAGTGAATTTACTTTTCTACTATTTACAAAGAATATCGCAAAATGTACATCACTATACAAATCTCAAACAAAACAAAGTTAAAATCCTGTACCTGTGCATTATTTACAGACCAGTTGAATAATGCAGTACTGGGAACATGCAGAAGACTTCATACTCCACCCACAAGAGGAAGCACTTTCTAAATGGCTGTTTTAGGAGCAGAGTTGTGGGCTCCAGACAGAGCCACATTCAACTACTCTAGGCCCAAGGGATGGTTGCCATAATATGGGACCCTTTTAGTATGCAAAGTAGCATCAAAGACTACCCTGAAAACAAAGAGGGAAGTGCACCTTAAACACAAGGTGGAAGAAACTAAAAACAGATGGTGGGAAAAGTCTGAAAATACATTAAGGTGTGCAAATATAGTTAGGGCAGCCAAACAACCTTAACTCTGCCCTGTAGCTATACCATGGGAGTGGGGGGAGGAGAGGAGAAGAAGAAAAAACATCAAGTGCATCTTTAGAAGTCAGTTTAATCTAATCTGAGTCCACAAAACCTAAAATACCTTAATCATAGTTGACTGGTTTTGCACTGTGTCACTACAGGGTACATTTAAGGTTTCTCCTGAGGGAAAATTTAATATTTTTAAGTTATGAAAAAATGAGGAAAAATGACCATTAAGCCTAAAAGAAATATTACAATGCTGCCAATGCACAGAATTTTAGTATGGAAAGTTTGAAAAGTTGGTGACAGGGCAATAGTTAGTGTAATTTGGGTTCCCTAGCACATACATGCTACTTTCACGTTCCCTTCTGGCCTGATGACGGGATCCAGTGCAATGGTGGCTTTTGAAGACATTTAGGATTAATGGTCATTCTTTACTTTTATTTGTCAAGTTACCTGGCACAAAAAAAATTTCCCTTCCAAAATGACCATCTCCCACAGTCCTCAATGGGACTGATGCCACATCCTGCCCTTGGGGATGATGGTGGAATCAAGATGCTCAGTCCCACTGGGAACAGTGAAAGATAGATCTCTTTCAAAAGGGCCACCAAACACCACAATGGCTTCAATCTTATTAAGACTTCCTTCCCTCTTAAGTATTTTTATGTGATTGTGTAGAACACTGGCTCGTGTATGTTGGGGTACCATCTAATAGTTGGTCTGCTTTAGAGGACAGCCTGCTGCTGCAAGACCACATTTACATTACAAACTTTGGTCGACTTAAGTTATGTCAGCATAAAGCCGCTGCAGTTAGAGTATGGCTGCTTGAGTTGGTTCTACACATCCTCACCAGCAGTGCCCATCCCAACATAAACTTCAGTGTAAGAGAGGTACACCCAGGGTGCTCTGCATCACCCTCCAGTAAAATACCTTTTGATAAATTGTTGCAACATGTTGTGGGGTACACACAAGCTGCATGGGGGTTGGGGTGGCTGAGGGCAAGAGTCAAGTTGACATCATGTAACTTTCTCCATCCCATAATACCATCCCTATTCCATAGTTTTTAAGCTTTTTAAAAATACCACAAACCCACTATGATGGGATCCCTGGGGCACAACCTGGAACTCGGGTACCGCTGTGCCCCCCCCCCTTAAACTCTCCAGCCTGGGCTGTCTCTCACAATGCTTTGCTAGTGACAAGCAGCCAACCCCTCCAGGTGCTGCTATCACTCAGCACAACAGCATGTCGAGCATCACATTCAGCTAGATTTCGTGAATGCTCTCAAAGCCACTCACGAATCACACAGAAAAAGGCACCAGCCAATTTCCCCCATCACCCCAGCCTTGCACCCCAGAGCTGTACCATCTTGCCCTGGTCAGTGTAAGTTTATTACCCAGTCTGCCCCTCCCTAAATGGGGAGAACATGCACCAGCCTTTGTAACCTGAGCTGAGATTTCCCCAAGCACCTCAACCAAAATACAGTTTTAGGTAAAATGTAAAACAGATTAACTACAGAAAGATTGTAAGTGATAGTGGTAGGTATAACAGGTCAGAAAAAGTTACCAAAGAAAATAAAAGGTAAGCACACAATCTAAGTCTCAAACCTTATTACACAAGGCAGTATTTAGACCAAGCATTTTTCTCACCCCACTGGAAGTTACAGTTCTTAATACACAGACTTCTCTCTCTCAAACCTGGGACCAGTCTCCTCAGTTGAAGTCTTTGTCTTCTCAGCATTCTTGTTTCCAGCATAGGTCGGGGAGAAGAAAGGCAAAGGCATGATGCTACTGTCCCTTATTTTATACCCTCAGTCCACCTGCCTGGAAAATACTAGCACAAACACATCCTGGTGGGCTTTGCGGAGTCACAGGGTTGAGCGATTCCCCTGGTGTGATCTTATGCAACTGTGATTGAATTGTAAAAACTTTTATTACAACTCCCCTGCTAATTAATGGTCGTTGAACACCCTCCTGGGCAGGGATCACATCCTTTGTATGTCACTAGCAAATTTACAGCATATTTCAGAAACAACGATACTGCAAAGTCTCATAACTTGATGCACACTAACAATATACATATTTTGACAGAATGGGTTTCAGCAGATCATGACCTTTCATAAGGTATCTTACATGACATGCTTTGTATGAAATATATCATAATTATACAACATGTCAATATGGGGGTTCCAGGGTGCTGCTTGGAGGTAAAGTGTGTCACACCCGCACAGCACTTTTTTCTGGCCCTTGCCTTCCAGTGGATGAACACCAGAATAAGAGCTGCATTGACAGTTAAGAAGTAAGTGGCAATCACGCAGTGGAATCTTGCAAAGCTGGATTGCTACCAGTCAATGGGAAATCTTTTGGAGTTGGAAAATCCACAGCAGAGGCTGTTACCACACCAGTGTATACCACGATTTAGCATATCCTGTTACACAGGACAGCAATACTAGGCAATATGCAGGGCATCGTGGATGGATTTGCAGCAATGGAGTTCCCAAACTGTGTTGGGGTGATAGATGGCGTACACATCCCTAATTTGGCACCAATCCATCTTGATAGAGTACATGAACAGAAATGTCTCCTTTTCTGTGGTTCTGCAAATGTTGGTGGATCATGGGGAATACTTCATGGATATCAACATGGGCTGGTCAAGGAAGGTATGGGATGCATACATCTTTAAGAACAACAGGACTGTTCACAGGAAGCTGCAGGCAGGGTCATACTTTTCCAACTAGCATATTTCATTGGCGATGCTGAAATGGCAATAGTGGTGGACCCATCCTACCCCTTGCTCATGAAGCCTTACTCTGGCTACCCGGACACACCAAAGTTTCGACTACCAGCTCAGCAGGTGCAGAATGACATTCGAATGTGCTTTCGGCAGACTGAAGGGACACTGGCAGCGTTTACTCACTAGATTAGATCACAGTGAGAAAAATATCCCCCTGGTTATAGCTGCCTGTTGTATCTTGCATAATATCTGTGAAGCAAAGGGGGGGGAAAATGCCACTGGGGTAGAGGGCAGAGATGGAGTGGCTGTCCGATTACTTTCAGCAGGCAGACACAAGGGCCATTAAAGATCTCATTGAGGATCTATGTGGCTGAAGGAGCACTTTAACGGTTACCCACAGTAATGTGCTGTACTGGACAGTGCTGTCCCTGGCCTGCAGTTTTAGAGGCTGTTAGGAATTGTGTACTGCTTGGTGAACCATTTTTGAACATCACATGGTCTTTTAATGCATCTATGAATTTTGCCATGTTTGCTGTACATTTGTAATTAATACACTTTTTTTTTTAAACTGTATCTATGAATTCAGTGGTCCTGTACATTTACAAGTAGTAGATGCTTTGAGTAGAACTAGGCATCCTGGAGTACATGCTGTGAAGTAATAAAGATGGATTTATTTTCAAAAAATAAAAAGACAAAAAGTACAATTAAAAACAAATAAAATTCAAACTTCTAAAATAAATGATCAGAACAGAACTTTAAAATTATAACAGTAGAAAACATTCCTGTCCATTTCAGTCCATTTTGGCTACACGTACGCTGACCTGAGAGGGCCACGGGGGATGTATGTGAAGTTCTGATTGTCCTTACTGTCCCCAGGTATGGAGTAACAGGAGTAGGGATTCAGCCCATGATGCCACCTGGAATGTTGAGAGGTTGTAAGGGAATGTAGTGGGTTAGCAGTGGGTCCTTCCCCTCTGGGTCAGTGGCAGGCCACTCCACCTCACTACATTAGTGGGCATCGCCCACAGTCAGGGAATTAGCAGAGTAAACAGTCTAGTAAACAGTCTGGCCCGTAGGCAAGGCAGAGCTGCAAGGATGTATGGCTCAGGCCTTTGGCAGGGCAGAGCATCAAACAGTCTAAAAACTTCCGGCCCTCAAGCAAGGCAGGGCAATGAGCAGTGTGTGATCTCTGGCCCTTAGGCAGGGGCAGAGCCACAATTAGTCTCAGGATCAGGTACCAAACAGTCTCGGGCCTCAGGAGGGGTTTCTCTGACCTCTGAGATGGGACAGAGCAGTAGGCAGTCTATTGCCTGACATCTTGGCTCAGGTAGATGGCAGACAAATGCAGGCCTCGTGGCCTAAGGTGGGGAGGCTGCCACCCTGTGATAAGGGGGCAGGGGGACCCGGGCCCACCCAACTCCACCGGGTCCCAGCCCAGGGCCCTACAGAGTGTTCCACCAGTGGGTCAGCAGGGAATCCAGCTGCAACACGCTGACCAGGTTTCTGGCAGCAATGCAGACAGATTGGGTCAGCTGTCCCTGGGCCACTTCCTCCCCTTGCGGTGTATCTGGATTCGTGGGGGTACTCCATTTCCTCAGGGTAGATGCTGGGATTGCCACTAGCTGACTCCTCAGTGCCTGGGTCAGCTAGCAGCTCTGGCCAGTCCTCAGCTCAGCGGGGCTCCTGTATGGTTTCCAGCATCAGGAAAGGGTGGGGTGGGAGGCATCCGTCTCCTCTGGTGGCTGCAGCACAACTGAGCTCCAGGACCTGCCCTTTATACTTCCTGTCTTGCCTCCTGACTTCCAGTGGGAGGGATAGGCACAGCTTGGCTCCACCCACCTTGGCTCAGAGAGTGGTCCTGCCCCCTCTGGCTCAGTGGGAGGCCACTCCACCTCACTACAGGGAGGTGCTAAAATGGAGTTCTCCACTGACTGCAAAGGGAAGTGAGATCATGATTGTTGGACCTGTAGGTCAACAAGAGTCTGCAGCATTTGTGTTTCCTGACTAAAAAGACTCATGTCCCAGTGCATCTCCATCTCCTTTTCCCACTGGGACCTCTGGGCTTTTCTACACCATCTGCCACATTCACATAGCAGGCCCCCCATTCACAGTCCAATGCAGCACTAGCTTGGAGGATCTCAATGAACATATCCTCCACAGTCCCCTTCTTTCTCGTTCTCATCAGGGTCAGGCATTCCATGGGTGTGGAAGGGGTACCCCACAGGGCCCCAACAGCAGTAGCTACAGATAAAACAGACAATGTATCATTGGATTTACAGTCACAATGAAAAGTGAAAGATAAATTTCAGAACCCCATTCTCTTAATCCCATAAATATTTTTAATAAAACCATGCTTGTTGACACTTCAGCTTTGAAGTGCCTCTGCACAGTCTAGCTCTCCAGTCCCAGGCATTGGGAATATGGCCCACCAAGGGCATAGAAGCTGGGGGGGAAGGGGTGGGGAGAAATGAGGAAGGAATTTTTCCGTTATATGAAACATCAGCCTTTATTTCCATGGGTACGAACATAGGGCAATAATACTGTGGCACTAATTTTCCACAGGCAGTAGTTATTTTAGCTGATGTCTCACTCCTGAGGGTAACAAAGGCACAGAAAGCATAGCTGCTACTGATGTCCCAAAGCTGTCCAGACCCATATGCCACTAGCCTGTGAACTGCAATGGTGCCAGGCGAAGTCATCACAGAGTGGCATGGGAAAGTGACCTACCATTAAGGAGTAAATAAGGCAGCCACTCCTAGAAACCTTCAGGAGAGGACTGCAGAGTAAATCCATGAAGCCTTCATGAAGATTTCTTTGTATCTTCCTGAGAACATTCCTATGAACTGCTCTGCATGCCACCCCCACATCTCCCCTCCCCCCCGCCCACCTAACCATACAGGGGATTGAGAAGCAGACAACTATCTGGTTGTTATATTGCTACCTCGTCTCATACAAGTAAAACAATTAAAGGCAATACCTGTGTCTGGCTAACTTCATCAGGTTCCTCTGTGCTCAGCTGGCAGGACTTGCTAGTCCGCGGTGGAGTATTGAAAGTACATGGCTCGCAGCATAGCTGGATTCCCCTACAACATCTCCCACCTCCACCTCACTGTTGATCACATGGGTCTCTGTCTCAGGCTCCTCCAAGATATCCACAGTGGTCTGCAGATGCTGGTGGGTTCTCTGCCAAGTACTGCATGCAACTCGTGGTAAAAGCGACAGGTATGCAGCTTGGCATCAGCTCAATTGTCGGCCTCCATGGCCTTGTAGAATACCTGCTGCAGCATCTTTGCTTTCATGCAGCACTGCTGCTGCTACCTGCATCCCCTATGCAATATTTTCATTCATGTTTCTATGACTAGTCCATAGCTCTTCCTACACAGCCTCTTCTCCCCATACATCTAGGAGATCCAATACCTCGTGTCTACTACAGGCAGACACACATGGACCCGGCATGGTTGGTTGAGCAGCTGTACACAATGAGGGAGAGCTGCCAAAGTAGGAAATCAGGAAAAGGCATTTTAAAAAATTGGTGAGGGTTTAAAAGGTGGGGAGACATGGCTTCTGGTCTCTGTGACCCCTGGGCAGTGGAGTTCACAATTGTGACCAGAGTGATCATTGTGGGACAGCTGCTGAAGGACTGTTAGGGTCAAAATAGGTCACACAGCATTTACACTCGCTCTGCATCAACCACAGTATGTCAAGCATGGCTCAATGCCATTTGGGCAGGGATGTTACCATGTCGCCCTAACGGGGCGCTTACATAGGCAGCAATCAAATTTGAGTGTAGACATACACACATGTAAGTCGATGCAAGGTGACATCCAACCTATCTTTGTAGTGTAGGCCAGGCCTGAGTGAAGGAGCTATTTCTTTAGATGAAAAATTGAAATCAGTGCTGTGGTTTTGGAGGGTGGTCTGTCCCCTCCACATCTGTTTGAGTTCCAAAGCCTGGAACCGAAGACTTTTCACAAGTTCCACTACAGAGTCTGAACACTGTGCTGGTGATCTTCTCATTGATGGTCAGTGCCACACCTTTCCACTCCACTGTTCCAAAACAAAGGCCTAGCAGCTTTTTTTGTATTTCCAATATTACATATTTTTGGTACCATGCGCTTGATCTCAGCAAGGGGAGTCCAGCAATAGGAGTTTCATTTTACTCATCCCTTAATTAGTTCCTCTCTGTGTGCAACAAAACATTAGAAAACTTTTGCAACTTTGACAATAATTTCATTTAAGGATACTCCAGCTTTAGAACACTTGTTCACATCACTTTACATTTTCCCCACAATTCTACTCTTGTCCCTGACGTGACTTCCATTTTGAAGTCTGATTTACAAAAGATGCAAAATTCAGCTTTAAACACCACCTGTGGAAAGGCTGCCACCTTTCTATAATGAAGTGAGAATTATGGAAAATCACCAGACACATAGCAAACAGATGCATTTAAATATAATCCAGGTATGTTAAGTATCCTTTGAAACAGACCCTGTGAGGTACTGAGCAACTCCTGTGAAATGCCAACCATCTTCAACTAACTTCAATATCAGTTGAAATTGTTCATCTCACAGGACCAGACCTTTAATTTGGAGGTCTAAACCAGTCCAGGAAACTTACCTGTATGAGTTTCCTTGTTCCTTGGTACATCACTCTGCTTTTTCCAATATTGAGTCCAATTGAAGTGAAGGGAGGTTGTGTGTCCCACCTGTAGGTGAAGCGGTCTTCCACCACATTTGACTGATTCCCTTAATTGGTGAGCTTGTGTTATGCTGGTCAAGTTTTGATCATTGTTGTGAACACCTGATTGTTTGCTCCTCTCACTAATTTTATCTTTTGGAGCGTAAGTAAGAGGAGGCTTCTTAACTTCTTTTATATTTTTACTGCGGTGAGTATCTTGTTTTTTCTGGATTTCTTTACCAAACTGGGGTTTACTCCACATGGACTTCCTGGGGTATTTCTTGTTCGCAAATGGATATCTTTTTTGTTCATCACTATTGCCAGCATATCCATCGAACAATGCTTTGGCAACAGATGCTTCTGAAGAGTCAGACTGAGTCAGATCCAGAGATTGTATGTTTTTAAACATATCATCCTTCTGTTTAGATGTTACTCTCTTATCC
This sequence comes from Platysternon megacephalum, assembly GCA_003942145.1. Lineage (NCBI taxonomy): Eukaryota > Metazoa > Chordata > Testudines > Platysternidae > Platysternon > Platysternon megacephalum. The sequence goes on along the minus strand of QXTE01000364.1, from coordinate 725,428 downwards.
CGCTCATGTAACTGCTTCCCCTTCTCTTTGAGACCTCTTCCAGGTGCAGGCATCAAGTGTGTTTTCTTTGGCTTTGCCCCTCTATTATCTGCACTAGATACCTCCTTGTCACTCTCTGAAGAGCAAAAGTCATTGTATTCTTTAGGATTGACTCTCCACCTTGGTACTAATGTGGTATCTAAAATTGTCATGTCTTTTGTACCATCAGTAGATGATTGCCTTATCCGGTTCCTAGTATATGTCCGATCACTTCTAGATCTCTGCCATCGCTGACTTTGAAAACTATGATTCTTATGAGGTTTACTGGTACCACCAAGCTGGAGAATATCTTGCTGACTACAGTACTGGCTTTCTGGACTATAAAAGCTGGGTTGCTTTGTGGAAGAGCTTTCATAGTCTGTGCCTCTATCAGAAGACTGACTAGGAAGTGGTAGAGTATCATTTCTGTTCTGATTTCTATTGGATTCTAATCTACCCAGACTTCTCCAATTTACATCAGGAGTCTCTCTCTCTCTGGGAATGAAATCAGCTGCATCCGGATTGAAGTTTAATACACCTAAAAAATAAAACAAAACAAAAAAGTTGCTGAAGTTCAGAACTGCATAAGTATTAAAATTCCTCTAACGATGTACTACAGCAAAATCTACTGCACACACGATCGGCCGAATAGTGCAGCTGCTCCAAACACTAAATTGCAGAATAAGGACCAACATCCAGGAGTTCAATTTTTTCAGGGAGTTTTCATTGCTTATATGAAAATAGTTATTTTCTATTTGCCTTATATCAGGCATGTTAAATTTGTTCTATACCTTCTCGTTTATGTACTGTGAGTAAAAATTTCACTAGGAAGAAAATTCTGCAGTCTTCTGAGTGCAGTGTCCTTTAGCTAGCCAAGTAAAATATCATATTTAAAGACTTATCACAAGAAACCCTTTGCATTCCTGAAACCTCCTTTCTTCACCGCCATGACCTCCATTCTTTATGTTACTGTCCCCTCTTTTCCCTATCCATTGTCCCATTTTGGACACTCACAACACCTCCTCACACATACCCTCTCCACTCCCACCCAACCTCACTTTGGCATTTCCCCCCAACCCCCATGTCCTCCTCTTCTCATCAACTTCCTTTCCCCCATACCCCCTTTTTCCTACCCTCTCTTGTTCCTCCTCTCTACCCCATTTGTTGATTCTTCTCCCCACTCTTCCTGCCTGCCAGGTCCTGGTTCCTGGACTAAGGTGGGAGCGTAGTAATAAAAAAAAATGTCCTTTTCCTTAGTAGTATGAGGCCCAGCAGCGGTGGCAATGAGGGAGAAGTCTGGAAAGAAGGTTCTTCTGATCCCAGTGCTGGGAGACTGGTGACAGCAGGAATGGAGTGGGGTGAGGAAAGAGACAAAGGGTGACTCATGTGGGCGGGGAGCACTGGGAAGGACCCTCTCCTAAGCCAAAGCTGAGGGGCATTTGTGGCACTATTGCTAAGGGAGGTCGGGTAGGGGCTAAGACATTATCTCCCTCTTCCACTCCACCCATTTTTATTTTAGCTCCCTCCCAACCCTTTTATACTGTGGCAGAGCTATAGGCAGATTCCTTTGTTAAATTCCGCAGGAGCTGTGGGTCCTTTGGGCAGGCAATATGTTTGCCACTCCTGTCTTATATGATGAAGAGATAGTAACTTCTCTACAGTTAAAGTTGCAGCAATCTTTTATCAGAGATAGGGCTGCCAAGCGATTAAAAAAAGTAATTGCGATAAAAAAAATTAATCACAATTAATTGTGCTGTGAAACAATAATAGAATACCATTTATAAAAACATTTTTGGATGTTTCTCACATTTTCAAATATATTGATTTCAATTACAACACAGAATACAAAGTGCACACTACTCACTTTATATTATTTTTATTAAAAATATTTGCACTGTAAAAATGATAAAATAGTATTTTTCAATTCACCTCATACAAATACTGAAGTGCAATCTCTTTACCATGAAAGCACAACTTCCAAATGTAATTTTTTTTGTTATATAAATGCACTCAAACAAAACAATGCAAAACTTTAGAGCCTACAAGTGCACTCAGTCCTACTTCTTGTTCAGCCAATCGCTCAAACAAGTTTGTTTACATTTGCAGGAAATAATGCTGCTCGCTTCTTGTTTACAATGTCACCTGAAAGTGAGAACAGGCGTTCGCGTGGCACTGTTGTACCCAGCATTGGAAAATATTTACGTGCCAGATGTGCTAAAGATTCATATGTCCCTTCATGCTTCACCCACCATTCCAGAGGACATGTCCATGCTGATGATGGGTTCTGCTCGATAACGATCCAAAGCAGTGCAGACCAATGCATGTTCATTTTCATCATTTCAGTCAGATGCCACCAGCAGAAGGTTGATTTTCTTTTTTGGTGGTTTGGGTTCTATATTTTCTGCATTGGAGTGCTGCTCTTTTAAGACTTCTGAAAGCATGCTTCACACCCCATCCTGATCAGCTTTTGGAAAGCACTTCAGATTCTTAAATCTTGGGTCGAGTGCTGTAGCTATCTTTAGAAATCTCACATTGGTACCTTCAATGTGTTTTGTAAAACCTGCAGTGAAAGTGTTCTTAAAAACAAACAACATGCTGGGTCATCATCCAAGACTGCTATAACATGAACTATATGGCAGAATGCAAGTGTAAAACAGAGCAGGAGAACTCCCCCAAGGAGTTCAGTCACAAATTTAGCAAGCGTCATCAGCATGGAAGCATGTTCTCTGGAATGGTGGCCAAAGCATGAAGGGGCATATGAATGTTTAGCATATCTGGGACATAAATACCTTGCAATGCTGGCTACAAAAGTGCCATGCAAACCTCTGTTCTCACTTTCAGGTGACACTGTAAATAAGAAGCGAGCTGCATTATCTCCTGTAAACGCAAACAAACTTTTCTCTCTTAGCGATTGGCTGAACAAGAAGTAGGACTGAGTGAACTTGTAGGCTCTGAAGTTTTACATGGTTTTGTTTTTGAGTGCAGTTATGTAACAAACAAAAACAAATCTACATTTGTAAGTTGTGCTTTCATGATAAAGAGATTGCACTACGGTACTTGTATGAGGTGAACAGAAAAATACTATTTCTTTTATCATTTTTACAGTGCAAATATTTGTAATAAAAATAATATACAGTGAGTACTGTACACTTTGTATTCTGCATTGTAATTGAAATCAATATATAAAGTAAAAAATTCAAATCTGGGTGTCATTTGACTTTTTTACCCCTCCAGATTTACATATATGTATCTCCTTGAAAACTCATGCAGCTGCTTTATTCATTGAAGAAATTGGGTTGCGATTAAATAAGGTTATTAACTATTTTTGTTGTGGGTGGTTTGGGGTGTAATAGGCAAAATACTGATTTCCAATCCATGTTTATGTCAACAATAATACACTTTGTATGCATAAATACAAAGATAATTTTTAAACATGCTCATTTCTTAAGCAGTAATCAGCTATTCAAACCAGATATATTAAATAAATGGCATGCTCAGAAAAACAAGATTAAAAAGTAATACTTTTTACAGTGACCTAGACAAGGGGTTCTCAACCTTTTTCTTTCTGAGGCCACTGTAACATGCTATAAAAATTCCACAGCCCACCTGTGCCACCACCACAACTGTTTTTCTGCATATCCAGTAGATTAAAAGCCAGGGCTGGTGGTAGGGGGTAGCAAGCAGGGCAGTTGCCCATGTCCCCAAGAAGCTAAGTTGCTTGGTCTTTGGCTTCAGCTCTCTGCCCTGGGTCCCAGCGAGTCTAACGCCAGCCCTGCTCTCTGGTTTATTTTGGCAGAGACCCTGATATCTGCTCATGGCCTCCCGGGGGGCTCCTGACCATTGATTGAGAACTGCTGACCTAGACACATCCTTGTTAGCACCAAGGGTCAAGCCATGAAATCCAACAAAATTCATGATTCTACTACATGAACTGATTATATATATACACACACATTAGCTAAAAGCACTAAAATCATCCCATTGACCCGATATATGAATTCAGCTAAATTTCTACAAGGTGTGCTCTTACAATGAAACTCTCTAAGATTGGATTAAAACCCTTTGAATCTTAAATTTAAAAAAAAATCAACCAATGGAAACAAGAGCAACAACATTGAAAAGATTCTTTAGATTTGTTATTTGGCCAAATCCTATAACCCTCGAATTAGTCAAAGGGAGAGAAGCTTCTTTGAAAGCTGCAGCAATCCAAAGTGAAAACTTCAACTGCAGCAGATTGTAACATTGGCAACTATTACAAAAGACATCTCACAACAGAACAAAACCTCAGCCCAGCACTATTCCTGCAAACTTTAGCTGATGAGATAAAGTCCTGCATAAGCACTCACAACAGTCAGACTGCAACAAAGTTAACCTTTCTGTAGGCTGCCCCTCCTGAGACCCTTTTCCAGTCCCCCATGTAACACCCCTCTCAAGTGACAAGCCTGTGCCTTCATTTCTGAGGCAGGACCATGTGATCCAACTACTTTCTGACTTGGTCTCTGGTTGCCAACCATGACATTTAGCAGGCCCAACAGGTTTGGCACCTGCAAGAGTTTTCTTTTAGGAGCCTGCCAACAGTAACAGCATGCAGTTACTTAAGCCAGGACGGATTACAAAAATAATCAAAACATTTATTTAAATTAGATTCCTTTTCTTTAAATCTGAAATTATGACAATTTAAATTAAGGCCTAAATTTATTATAATCTATTAAAATAATGCACATAAATGAAATATGTGCTGCACCAACAAGTCCTCCTCACATTTTAAAGGAATTACAGGGTGCTGCTGTTTTAATTATATTCAAAATCAGGAGAAAACATCAAACTTTAAGGACAACCAATTTCATAAATGTCAGCATCACGTACTACATTAACTATATTATTTTCACTCTTTACAGTGGAACACAGTGCTGGTATTTACATTTTTCCAAATATAACTACTTTCAATTTTGTTGTGCAGAAAAGTTTTTACCTTAAATTATTTTTGATTTCATATTAGCTAGCAGGTGCAGAAAGAATGAATCAACTAGTCCAAGAAGAAAACAAAGTTGAGAAACCAGTTTGGAACTGAAAAACCAAGAAAGCTTGTTTTCCCCCTTCCAATCTATGAATAAAACCCAGGTAGTAGAGGATGGGATCTATTAACTCTAAAAATGTGAAGCACATGGGGCAAGTTAACCTGCTTTTAAGCACTTCTGAAAATCCCACAAGGCACCTACCTAATCTGCATATTTAGGTGCCCATGATGACCAGAAACAATCTGTTAATTCACTAATTAGAGTTCCTATCAGTTTAAAATACAAAACATATTTTGTGGGTTTTTTTTAAATGTACTCATAAGAACACAAGAACAGCCGTACTGGGTCAGACCAAAGGTCCATCTAGCCCAGTATCCTGTCTACCGACAGTGGCCAATGCCAGGTGCCCCAGAGGGAGTGAACCTAACAGGTAATGATCAAGTGATCTTTCTCCTGCCATCCATCTCCACCCTCTGACAAACAGAGTCTAGGGACACCATTCCTTACCCATCCTGGCTAATAGCCATTAATGGACTTAACCTCCATGAATTTATCCAATTCTCTTTTAAACGCTGTTATAGTCCTAGCCTTCACAACCTTCTCAGGCAAGGAGTTCCACAGGTTGACTGTGCGCTGTGTGAAGAACTTCCTTTTATTTCTTTTAAACCTGCTGCCTATTAATTTCATTTGGTGACCCCTAGTTCTTGTATTATGGGAATAAGTAAATAACTTTTCCTTATCTACTTTTTCCACATCACTCATAATTTTATATACCTCTATCATATCCCCCCTTAGTCTCCTCTTTTCCAAGCTGAAGAGTCCAAGCCTCTTTAATCTCTCCTCATATGGGACCCGTTCCAAACACCTAAGCATTTTAGTTGCCCTTCTCTGAACCTTTTCTAGAGCCAGTATATCTTTTTTGAGATGAGGAGACCACATCTGTACACAGTATTCAAGATGTGGGCGTACCATCGATTTATATAAGGGCAATAATATATTCTCAGTATTATTCTCTATCCCCTTTTTAATGATTCCTAACATCCTGTTTGCTTTTTTGACCGCCTCTACACACTGCGTGGACATCTTCAGAGAACTATCCACGATGACTCCAAGATCTTTTTCCTGATTCGTTGTAGCTAAATTAGCCCCCATCATATTGTATGTATAGTTGGGGTTATTTTTTCCAATGTGCATTACTTCACATTTATCAGAGGGGTAGCCGTGTTAGTCTGGATCTGTAAAAGCAGCAAAGAATCCTGTGGCACCTTATAGACTAACAGACGTTTTGCAGCATGAGCTTTCGTGGGTGCATCCGAAGAAGTGGGTATTCACCCACGAAAGCTCATGCTGCAAAACG